>JAPPVO010000036.1:154660792-155074429 GCA_030407325.1 Camellia japonica | reverse complement strand
ATTATCATATTGTTGTTGTTGTTGTCTGTAATTCTTCAGTTGTGAGTTATGGAATATGTTGGGCAGGTTAATTGCAGGTTGGTTGGGTTAGAAACCAATAGTTGGTTCAGTTTTGGGTTGGTCGCTCGAGCGAGCTTTCTTCGCTCGAGCGAGGTCTTGATTTTGGTCCTTCGCTCGAGCCAGGTCCCTTCGCTCGAGCGAGGATTGCGTCCAGTGCTAGACCTGAGAGCAGTGTTAGCTGGCTCGAGCGAGTTTCTCTTCGCTCGAGCGAGCTGTTAGTGCTTTTGGCTCGAGCGAGCTTTCTTCGCTCGAGCGAGGATTTTCTGTGTCTGGTCGCTCGAGCGACCAGGTCTTCGCTCGAGCGAGCCTGTCAGGTATAAAATACGCAGCAGCGTATTTTAAAACAGTTTTTCAGCCCCTTTTGATCCAAAAACCCTAATTTCCGAGTTCTCTCTTCTCTAAACACCTTCTCTCCTAGGTTTGATCTAGTTAGGGTGGGTTTTTGCCCTAGTTGCTTTACAAATAAGATAGAGGGGAGTGAGGGCTTCCATTTAATCTGAGAAATTCAGTTTGGAGCACTTTGAAGTTTGGGCATCATCTCCTTCTTCTTCTTTCTGAGTTATTATCTTCGAGGTAGGGATTTCCTACTCCATTTATACGCTTAATCTTAAGTGTTAGTATTTTGGTATGTGGGGGGTAGTTTGGTAATTTTGGTATGTGGGGTAGTTTGGTAATTTTGGAAGAAACCTTAGGGTTTTGGTTTAGATTAATTTGTATAATTAATTTAAAGGAATAATGTGGAATTTGGTTTAATTCATGGAATTGGGAAATTTAATGAATTGATGATATATAATTTGGGGTTTAATATTTACCTTTGGGAATGTTAAATTACATTCATTGATGTATTTATTTCTTGTTTAGAAATAACTGTTTTGGGCTATCGGTGGAGGATAGCCATTGATTGTTGTAGACCTTGCATGCGGCTTAGGTATAACTGGAATTGAGTCAATTGTTTGACTGTTGAGTTAATACAGAACATTTGTGTTAATTATGTGTTGTATATGGCAATTGTGTGTTTTATTGCATATGCATTGGTTTTGGAGGAGATAGGGGATGAACTCCACGGTTTAGGGGAAGATAGGGGATGGACCTCTAAACCGGATTTATTGGGAGGAGATAGGGGATGGACTCCAGTAGCATCACTCTTATGTGTGCTTATTGATTAATAGATATATTTCTATTTATTGTTGATATGATACATCACTAAAATGTGTATCAGTTGGGAAGTATGGAAGTGAATTGGTTATGATTGATACAATACCAACTTGTGTATTTGTTATGTTAGGTCTAACTTGAATTTTATTCCTGTTGAATTGGAAGTATTGTTAATAAAAGATGAAACCCCGTTGAGTTATTTGGCCAGGTTCTGAGCCATAAGTGGAAAGTAAAATGTGCCATAGACAATGTGTCATAGGCAGTGTAGACATTCGTGTCATGAATATTGTAACTTGATTATAGTGTGTTAACCATGTATCAGATGCTAATGCTTTAGTTATTGCTTATGCTTGGTTTAGTATTTCTCTACTGGGCTGTGGCTCACCCTATATGGGAACTTTATTTTTCAGGTTCAGGTGGTTCACTCCCTCCAAGGACTTAGCTTGTGAGGAATTGAATTTGAAGACTTGTTTTATTTATTTGTTTTATTTGAACAATGTAATTTTCAAGCCTAGGGCTTTATCTGTTTTGAGTTAGAACTCAGTAAATTGTGTCCAAGTGTTGGCTTGGCAAGATGTAAGCCCGTAGGGCATTTATTCTGATTTTATTTCATAATACTCTGATGGATGGATTTATATTATTGTTTTAATTAATAATGCATGTTTATATTTATTATGGGTTTATTTTGAGGGCGTTACAACTTGGTATCAGAGCGTACCGGGTTTGAATACTTTGGGTACGTGGGAAGTGATTAGTATCACAATGGGTTCGTCTCGTTTGATAGAGACTTAGTGTAATGATTGCATGCTTATATGATAACATGTTTATGTGATTATGTGGGTATGGAATGTAGTTTCTAGATATTGATTGGATCCTTGAGTTTCTAGTAGTCTTGTTGGAAAGGCACTTGATCAATGCTGCTTCCAACCGGAACTATAGTAACCCTTTGGGACTATCATTATCCAGGAATGAAATTCGTAGGTGCTTATGTGATTATGTGCTTACGTGGTGTGATTTATTGTTGTCCAATGCATTAGGACGTGAGTGTTTAGCTTTGGTACATTTATTAATGTGCTAACGTCTTTGTTTCCTTAATAGGATGTCAGGACGAGGACGAGGTCGCGGTAGGCGCGGTAGGGTAGACAGGCTAGGCAGGAAGTGCCTATACCGGAGGAGATTCCGGCAGTTCAGGAGGGTGTTGGCCAGGCCAATGTGGCCGAGCCAGTAGGACAGCCGTTTTTGGGCGCTTTGGCCCAAGAGATAGCAGGGGCATTTCAGGCGTCAGTTGACATTCTGAGGGCTGCGAATCCAGCCCAGGTAGTTCCAGCCCCGGTAGTTGCTGCAGATGCAGGGCCTTCTTTTCTGAAGAGGGAGTTTTTCCGGTCTCAACCGGACGTGTTTGTAGGTGATCCTAGCGAGCCGCTTAAGGCAGACGAATGGCTCGAACAGACAACGAAAACGTTTGAGATGCTTGGCATCGAAGACGAGGGGTTGAAGGTGACCTTGGCATCTTTCCAGCTGAAAGGGGATGCGGGTCAGTGGTGGAAATTCATTAAGGCTCGTGTTGGAGGTACATGGGAGGCGTTTGTGAATGCTTTTCAGGAGAAGTACCTGTCTCCAGCTGTTCAGGAGACGTTGAGAGATCAGTTCTGCCAGCTGAAGCAGAATAGTTCATCAGTGGCTGAGTTTGAGGCCTTATTTACTAGTTTGTCCAGGTTCGCACCTGAGTTAGTGGCGTCCGAGGAACGTCGGTGTATAGAGTTCGAGAAGAAGTTGAGGCGCGGCCTCAAATTGAGAATGGTGCCGACTATGATTAGGGATTTTGGGCGTTTGGTTGATGCAGCAGCCCATACTGAGATCGCGATGCGGGAGGAGGAAGTAGGGCAGAAAGGCTCCAAGAGGAGTCAGGATGGTCAGGGCGATGGCAGGAGGCAGAGAGGTTTCACTCCTCAGCAGCCTCAGAGTAGTTTTTCTAGATCCACTTTTCCAGTGCCGAGTGCTAGTTTGGGAAAGGCAGTCAGGGAGACATCACTTGTTCAAGTGTGGCCAGCTGGGTCACAAGTCTCCAGTTTGTCCTCAGAGGGGAGGAGTTCAGAGAGCAGCATCTTCTTCGGCTCGATCTCAGAGCCAGAGTCAGAGTAGAGGCCAGCCGCTCTCTTGCTTTCAGTGTGGTCAGCCGGGCACATGAAGAGGTTTTGCCCGCAGTTGGGTGGCACATCTGGTGCATCTGGTTTGAGGCAGACTCAGGGTCAGCAGCCAGCTCAGTCGGGTCAGGCCTCGAGGGCCAATCAGGGGGCTTCTTCGTCCCAGTCTGTGCAGCAGTCTACTGCTCCGAGGGGTGAGCAGGTTGATCAGAGGTCGTCTGGGCGCGTGTATGCTGTTACCGCGCAGGATCTAGTACCGGCTCCGTCTGTTGTGAGAGGTACCTTCTTGTTTTGCAATTCAGTTGCTAGTGTTCTGATTGATACGGGTGCATCTCATTCCTTTGTGTCTGCTGCATTTGCATCTATTTTGGAGTTGGAGTTAGCTCAGTTAGCATCTCCTATTTGTGTAGTGTCGCCTCTTGGGGGTGAGTTGATTTTGAAACAAGGTGTTAGGGGTTGTGATATAGAGGTCGATGATCATAGAATCCCTTTCTCTTTTGTAGTTATGCCCATGAAGGGCTTTGATGTTATTTTGGGTATGGACTGGTTGTCGTCATACCGGGCAGTTATTGATTGCTACCGTCAGAGGGTCACTTGTTGTACCGTGAACGGGGAGTGTTTTCGTTTTGGGGGACCGGGTTGGTAGTGTTTTGCCACGGGGTTATGATCCGCGAGGGCGGAGTGAGCTTAGTGGTCTACTTGCTAGTCTTTCGATTAGTGAGGGTGATGAGACCCAGATTGTGTTGCCGAGGGTGGTCTGTGAGTATTCGGACGTTTTTCCGAGGATCTTGTTAGTTTGCCACCTCAGCGAGAGATTGAGTTCTCTATTGATTTAGTGCCCGGCACGGCGCCGATTTCTATGGCACCTTACCGTTTTGCCCCAGCCGAGTTAGTTGAGTTGAAGATTCAACTCCAGGAGTTGTTAGATAAGGGCTATATCCGTCCTAGTGTTTCGCCGTGGGGAGCACCGGCCCTCTTTGCTAAGAAGAAAGGTGGTGCTTTGAGACTGTGTATAGATTACCGGAAGTTGAATCGGGCTACAGGTTAAGAATAAGTATCCTATGCCCGTATTGATGATTTGTTTGACCAGTTGAAGGGTTCCCGTTGTTTCTCTAAGATAGATTTGAGATCGGGTTATCATCAGTTGAGAGTCAGGGAGGAGGATATTCCGAAGACGGCATTCCGTACGCGGTATGGCCATTATGAGTTTCTGGTGATGCCATTCGGGCTCACCAATGCACCGGCGGCAGTGTTTATGGATTTGATGAACCGGATCTTCCGGGAATTCTTGGATCGTTTTGTGGTCGTCTTCGTGGACGACATTTTGATTTATTCACCTTCAGAGGAGGAGCACGAGGCACACTTGAGAGTGGTGCTAGAGTTACTTAGAGCCCATAAGCTTTATGCTAAGTTCGGGAAGTGTGAGTTCTGGCTAGAAGAGGTGAAGTTCTTAGGCCATGTAGTTTCTGGGGAAGGGGTGTCTGTTGATACATCCAAGACTGAGGCAGTGCAAGATTGGGCACAGCCTAAGAGTGTGTTTGAGATCCGCAGTTTTCTGGGATTAGCTGGGTTGGGTATTACCGTCGGTTGTGAAGGATTTCTCCAGGTTAGCTTCACCGTTGACTAGATTGACTCGGAAGGGAGTCAAATTTGTATGGAGTGAGACTTGTGAAAAGTCGTTTCAGGAGTTGAAGGTTAGATTGACCACCGCTCCGGTTTTGATTATTCCGAGAGAGAGGGTTGGGTTATGCAGTCTATTGTGATGCCTCACGAGAGGGTCTGGGTTGTGTGTTGATGCAAGAGGGGAAAGTGGTTGCCTATGGGCACGTCAGTTGAAAATTCATGAGAAGAATTACCCTACGCATGATTTAGAATTAGCAGCTGTGATATTTGCCTTGAAGATTTGGAGGCATTATCTTTATGGTGAGAGGTTCGAGGTATTCTCGGATCATAAGAGTCTGAAATATCTGTTACACAGAAAGACTTGAATTTGAGGCAGAGGAGGTGGATGGAGTTCATTGAGGATTATGACTTCGAGTTGCACTATCATCCGGGGAAGGCCAATGTTGTGGCCGATGCCCTTAGTAGGAAATCTGTTGGTGACTTAGCTAGTATAGCCATCCGGGAGTGGGAGATGTTGGGTGCAGTTGGGGAGTTTGATTTGCATCTGGGCGAATCCGTAGAGGCTGCGGCCTTGTTTTCTGTTGTTGCACAGCCTACACTTGTGACTCGAGTGTTAGAGGCTCAGAGGGGTGATCTTGAGGTAGAATCTCGAGAGAAGATTTCCAATGGGAAGGTTGAGAAGGGTTTGACGGTGTATCCCGACCTGAGTGTGAGATACCGAGACCGTCTGTTTGTGCCGGAGTCTTGCCGAGAGGAGGTACTCCGAGAGTTTCATCATTCGCGCCTTGCGGTGCATCCGGGAGGCGGGAGGTACTAAGATGTATCGGGATTTGGGTCGCCAGTTCTGGTGGCGGGGTATGAAGAGAGATGTGGCAGCTTTCGTATCTAGGTGCCTTACTTGTCAGCAAGTGTGAAGGCCGAGCATCAGAGGCCAGCGGGTTTGTTGCAACCCTTGCCTATTGCCGAGTGGAAGTGGGAGCATGTCACTATGGACTTCGTTGTGGGTCTTCCGAGGACTCAGCGGGGGTAGTGTATGATGCTATTTGGGTGGTTGTAGACCGGTTGACGAAGTCAGCGCACTTCATTCCTATGCGTGTTAGAGATTCAGTAGATCATCTTGCTGAGTTGTATATCGGGATATAGTGAGGTTGCACGGGGTCCCAGTGACGATCGTCTCAGATAGAGATCCTCGTTTCACTGCCAGGTTGTGGCAGAGTTTGCAGAGTGCTTTAGGCACTAAGTTGACCCTTAGCACGGCTTATCATCCTCAGACTGACGGGCAGTCCGAGCGTACTATTCAGATCCTTGAGGATATGCTTCGGGGTTGTGTTCTCGACTTTAGTGGGTCGTGGGAGAGGCACTTACCATTAGTGGAGTTTGCCTACAACAACAGTTTTCAGTCTAGTATCGGTATGGCACCGTTTGAGGCCTTGTATGCCGACCGGTGTGTAGATCTCCTGTGTTGGGCCGAGGTGGGTGATGCACCTCTGTTGGGTCCGGAGTTGGTGAGGGAAACGACGGAGAAAGTTGAGCTTATCCGTAAGAGGCTTGTTACAGCACAGAGTCGTCAGAAATCTTATGCTGACCGTAGGAGGAGACCTTTGGTATTTGAGGTGGGTGATCATGTCTTTTTGAAGATATCACCTAAGCGGGGTTTGATGAGGTTTGGGAAGAGCGGGAAGTTGTCCCCTCGGTTTATTGGGCCTTTTGAGATTCTTGAGAGGATTGGCGAGGCTGCTTATCGTTTAGCTTTGCCTCCGCAGTTTGTCCGGAGTTCATGACGTGTTTCATGTGAGTATGCTTCGGAAGTATGAGCCAGATCCGTCACATGTACTGGATTGGACTGATTTAGTTGTTGATGAGGATGTCTCATATGAGGAGAGACCGGTTCGGGTCTTGGATAGGCGGGATCAAGTCCTGCGTGGCAAGACCATCCCTTTGGTGAAGGTTTTGTGGAAGCATCACGGAGTGGAGGAAGCCACTTGGGAACGTGAGTTGGAAGTCCGTGAGAAATATCCGGACTTGTTTACTGATTTGTAATCTTGTATTTAGATTATGTAATATTGTTGAACTTAAGAATTATATATATATATGTCTTAAGTTGGAAAACATTGAGAATGTTTGGGTTTAATGTTAACATTTTGAAACTTGCCTTTTTATGGAAGTGGAGTATAACATTTATATATTGAATGTGTTATTTATATCATGAGATTGAATATGATATGGAAATTGTTAACATTGAAAAGATTAATGCATAATATTGATGCAAGTTGAATATATGTTGATTTATACATATTGTGAGATGCCTCTTGATTAGAGATGAAGTGACCGGTATTGGGTCAAGATGTTGTTTATTGCTTTATGATATCATTGGGAATTGAAAAAAAACTTGTTTTTACAAACTTATGCTTAATTTCGGGGACGAAATTCTTTTAAGGGGGGGAGGTTATAGCGACCCCGGTCTTTTCCCATTTGATTAGTGTATCCGGACTTATGTTCCGTAGATTCCATTATCATATTGTTGTTGTTGTGTCTTGTAATTCTTCAGTTGTGAGTTATGGAATATGTTGGGCAGGTTAATTGCAGGTTGGTTGGGTTTAAAAACCAATAGTTGATGTCAGTTTTTGGGCTGGTCGCTCGAGCGAGCTTTCTTCGCTCGAGCGAGGTCTTTGTTTTTGGTCCTTCGCTCGAGCGAGGGTTCTTCGCTCGAGCGAGGATTGCGTCCAGTGCTAGACCTGAGAGCAGTGTTTGTTGGCTCGAGCGAGTTTTCTTCGCTCGAGCGAACTGTTAGTTCTTCGCTCGAGCGAGCCTTTCTTCGCTCGAGCGAGGATTTTCTGTGTCTGGTCGCTCGAGCGACCAGGTCTTCGCTCGAGCGAGCCTATCAGGTATAAATACGCAGCAGCGTATTTAAAACAGTTTTTCAGCCCCTTTTGATCAAAACCCTAATTTCGAGTTCTCTCTTTCTCTAAACACCTTTCTCCTAGGTTTGATCTAGTTAGGGTGGGTTTTTGCCTAGTTGCTTTACAAATAAGATAGAGGGAGTGAGGGCTTTCATTTAATCTGAGAAATTCGTGGTTTGGAGCACTTTGAAGTTTGGGCATCATCTCCTTCTTCTTCTTTCTGAGTTTTATTCGAGGTAGGGATTTCCTACTCCATTTATACGCTTTAATCTTAAGTGTTAGTATTTTGGTATGGGGGGGTAGTTGGTATTTTGTATGTGGGGTAGTTTGGTAATTTTGGAAGAAACCTTAGGGTTTTGGTTTAGATAATTGTATAATTAATTTAAGGAATAATGTGGAATTTGGTTTAATTCAGGAATTGGGGAAATTTAATGGAATGGATATATATTTGGGTAGTTTAATTATTTACCTTTGGGAATGTTAAATTTACATTCATTGATGTATTTATTTCTTGTTTAGAAATAACTGTTTTGGGCTATCGGTGGAGGATAGCCATTGATTGTTGTAGACCTTGCATGCGGCTTAGGTATAACTGGAATTGAGTCAATTGTTTGACTGTTGAGTTAATACAGAACATTTGTGTGTAATTATGTGTTGTATATGGCAATTGTGTGTTCATTGCATATGCATTGTTTTGGAGGAGATAGGGGATGAACTCCACGGTTTAGGGGAAGATAGGGGATGGACCTCTAAACCGGATTTATTGGGAGGAGATAGGGGATGGACTCCAGTAGCATCACTCTTATGTGTGCTTATTGATTAATAGATATATTTCTATTTATTGTTGATATGATACATCACTAAAATGTGTATCAGTTGGGAAGTATGGAAGTGAATTGGTTATGATTGATACAATACCAACTTGTGTATTTGTTATGTTAGGTCTAACTTGAATTGTTATTCCTGTTGAATTGGAAGTATTGTTAATAAAAGATGAAACCCCGTTGAGTTATTTGGCCAGGTTCTGAGCCATAAGTGGAAAGTAAAATGTGCCATAGACAATGTGTCATAGGCAGTGTAGACATTCGTGTCATGAATATTGTAACTTGATTATAGTGTGTTAACCATGTATCAGATGCTAATGCTTTAGTTATTGCTTATGCTTGGTTTAGTATTTCTCTACTGGGCTGTGGCTCACCCTATATGGGAACTTTATTTTCAGGTTCAGGTGGTTCACTCCCTCCAAGGACTTAGCTTGTGAGGAATTGAATTTGAAGACTTGTTTTATTTTATTTGTTTTATTTGAACAATGTAATTTTTCAAGCCTAGGGCTTTATCTGTTTTGAGTTAGAACTCAGTGAATTGTGTCCAAGTGTTGGCTTGGCAAGATGTAAGCCCGTAGGGCATTTATTCTGATGTTTATTTATATTACTCTGATGGATGGATTTATATTATTGTTTAGTATAATAATGCATGTTATATTATCTATTATGGGTTTATTTTGAGGGCGTTACAATAACACCTAACAATTTTTTATAGCACTTAATGAATTGTTGCTTCTCAATGCCTTCCACTTTTAATAAGGGTTAATAAACATGTGTCATATACATTTCTAAATATTTTGAAAATAGGACTTATGTGTTTAAAAAAAAAGTAAATTCTATTTACACCTCCAAACTTCAGTTCACACCATTATTTATAATATTTTAATTACAATTTGATCCTTTAATCAAAATATCCAAATCGCTCTCATCTCTATTTCATCCATTCATCATAAACAAACCCTAAACCTAAACTTGACAGCCACCACACCGACCAACTCACTGATTGGCCAACCACCACCATCAGAAAGTCATCTTTATCGTTGTTGACGCCGTTCTCCCCTTCTTCTCTTTCATTCCGTCGTTGCAGCCATCACCACCCTCATTTGCAACTTTTTTCTGTTACTCCGCCGTCACTGCCATTGCCGCTTCGCCTTCCCAGTCCATCGTTGCCACCACCATCCCTTAATCACCACCATTACAATAACCTATCACCATCGTGCCTCTCATCACGTAAAGACTACCACCATCGCAACTCGCCTACATCTGATGACCAACCATGTGTATTCTGTAGAGAGATTTGTGGGATTGCGATGACTGTGCATCGCTTCAATGAGGGTTGCGATGGTGGTATGGCAGTGGTGGTAGGGGCGAAGATGAGGGTTGCAACAATGAGGGGAGAGGGGTGGAGGTCGGTGGCTAACGGCTAGCGATGGACAAGGTTTTAGGTTAGGGTTAGGGTCGGAGACGATGAGAATAATTTGGTATTATTTAAAAATTAGTGGTGTGTCTTGAGACGAAATTAAAAACTTTCATTTGTGTGTGGTGTGAACTGAGCAAGTGATGTGTACTAAAAGGATTTGCGGTGTGTAAATAGAATCACCCTAAAACAAAAATGAGGACTTAATGGAATATCAACATTTATCAATAGGACTTTTAGATGATTAACCCTACAAAATAAGACTGTAAAACTAATCATTTCAAAAGTTCTTCCCAAGAATTCTAAGTAAAACAAAAACCTTATAAGTTATAAAAATCTCTTTGGAACCGCTACTCAAACGAGTAAAGATCTTCTATAGTGTTTTTCCTTGTAGTGTTTGTGCAGTGCACCAAAATGACGTCGTTTTGGTGCTCATACCAAAAAAAAATGAAACGAAACGAAATGTAAAAGAGAAAGAAAAAGCCAGAGAGAAGAAGACCCACAGTGCAAACAAAGCACTTTTTCACCTTCCTTTCTCACAATCGACTACCATGACCACTTCTTGCAATCACCTCTCATTTCCCATTCTCTCCCCTCTCTCTCTTTTCCCAAAATCTGCTATTAACATCTCTGGCGACCCCCCGCTTGCGAGATCCACCTCATCTTCCCACTGTAGACCCACCCCTACCAATCCTTTCTCCATCTCAACTCCGACAAGCCTCTCTAACCCGTTTCTACCCCCACCCGCCCCTGCTCAGCCACCATTGCCGCTGCAAGCTCTCTCTATCTCTATTTCAATCTCGCCAATGCCAGTGTTAGCGGGGGTAGTAGGGTGGTCAGATAGTGGAGGGGTAGTATCAATCAAGCACCTCTCTCTCTCTCTCTCTCGCGCGCGCGCACGCTTATAGGTCTTCTTTCTCGTGCTTCTATGCTTTGCTCTTGCATTTTGTTGCAAAATTATTTTTTTGGGGGTGTGCAACAAAATGACGTTAGTTTGGTTTTGCATGTGGCATTTATCCATGCAAAATTCTGATGGTGAATGACAGCGAGACCACATTCTAACAAAATTAAAAATATAGGGTTTAAATTGAAAATACAGTGACTAAACTGACATTTCATTTAAACTATATGGACTAATGGTTGTTCCTTAACCTCAAAACTCTTTATTTTAAATTCTAGGGATAATTACCACAAAAAAAAAAAAACTCCAATGTTTGACCATTGTAACAATATAAACTCTGAGTTTTCAATTTTATCAATTTAAATCATAATCTTTTAATTTGTTTTTAATTTAAATCATTTGTCTACTTTTGTTAACTAAAAATGATCAGAACAAAATAGTATTTTAGTTATTAAACTCGATGTAGGTACATAAAATGTCCAAAATACCCATTTTCATTGAGTTTAATGACTAACATATCCATTTTTCTATCGATTGTACTTAACAAAAATAGACAAATGATTCAGATTGAAAACAAATTAAAAATTCAAGTTTTAAATTGACAAAATTAAAATTCATGGTTTATTTTGTTACAAGAGTCATTTGTGTGTGTGTGTGTGTAATTTCCCCTAAATTCTTCCATCCAAAATACAATCTTAGTATTTTTAAATAAGAAACTTACGTGTAAGTTTTAATATGTAGACTTATTATCCAATATGTCTGGTGAGAATCAATAGCATTTTTCATCAAACACTGTTTAAAAAAATCACTAATTATTAATTTTCAGCGACAGTTTGAAAATTGTCACAAAAAAATTGTTATAATTATAAGTTTTAACGACAGTTTAAAAAAATCATCATAAAAGAAGTGGCTAATTTTTAACTTTCAGTGACAGTTTGAAAAATTCGTCACATAAAAATGTCACTAATTGTAAGTTTTAGCAACAATTTATAAAAAAAACATAACCAAAAAAAGTCACAAATTATTAATTTTTAGCGAAATGCAAAAAATCGTCATAAAAAATTATTTTTAGTGACGATTTTACTATGACTTATTTTCAATAGTACTTGATAGGAATTAAGGCCAACTATTAGGACCAATTGGTATTTTACCCTTCAAATAATTTGGTCAAAGTTCGCAAAATTATAGCCCAATTCATATAGCTAAATTTTTAGTCAAAAGAAATAGGGCAAATTATACCTAGAGTCTCTATACTTGCCTCTCATGTCAATTTGGTTTCTGTAATATGAATTTTGCCCTTTAATTTTTTAAATTGTGTCAATCTAGTCTAAGTGATAATAGCCGTTTAAAAAATTGAATAAAAATCAAAGGCAAGATGAACTATTAAAAAGAGAACGAATCATTTCAAATTGGATGCGAATCCTTCAATAACTTTGAAGGGAATTAAAAAAACCATTTTATCTCTTAATTTTAGTCCAATTTCTAAATGAAATATTATCAATTAGACTAAATTAATACCATGTGCAAAATCGAAAGGTAAAATTGATGCAATTAAAATTACAATAACCAAATTGATATAAAACAAACTAGAAGAATTAAATGTAATTTGTCTAAAGAAATAAGACGCATAAAAAGAGAAATTTGTTCCTAAATACTAATTAATTTCAAGTGTAGTTTGACGTTCTTATTTTTGCATCCAACAACATATTCAATCCAAAATATGTTGTGGTTCTCATTATAGCCCAAAAGGTCAAATGAAAATAGCAAAATAATAACTAAATTTATAATGCCCCACAACAATGAAGCTTAAATAAATAAATAAGCTTAAGTCAAAGAAGCATACCTTATTGAAGAGAGGTTGAATAGTATTGTAATTGCTATCTGAAGTATTACAAAAACTACTGAGCTTTGGCATCTGTCTGAGTGTTAGCTTGTTCAATTGCAGCAGCTCAATTCCATTCACAGCCTCACAGATAGCAGTAAAACTTTGCAGGCTTTCAAGATACAATCCCTTTAGTTTGGGAAACACAATTTTATCTGTTGTTTCTGTTGTTGTTGATGCTATCTCATTTTGATCTCCTTCTTCTTCACTCGAAATAAGTACTTCCAACTTATGACATTTAGATACACGAAGTATCTCAAGTTGCATAAGATCTCTGGCTATGAATAATGAGAACATGCTTTCCAGTTTATCACATCTCTTCAATTCTAGAAAAGTGAGGTTGCGAAGCCGTACAAGTTGAGTAGGACCCTTCCACAAATGTGTCGATGCGGGCACGCCCGATAGTTTCAGCTCTTTCAACGCACTGAAGGCCACCTGTAATGCTCCAATTTTCATAAAATTCGATGAAACAAATCAACTCATATTCCTTATTTATTTTCAAATCAAATCAAATTAACATGTGGAAGCCAAAAATCTTATCAAGATTCAACAATAATCATATACAAAATAATTCTCTTTTCTTGTTATACTTCATTACATTATAGTTTGAGATTTACAAAAGAGATTACATACGATTACACATTCACAATCCAAAGCATGGATCTATAACATGGGATATAATACTACATAAATATTCAAAATTTAAATGCCCTAATGGATTACAAGTTACAATGGTTAGAACCCTATTACAAAAAGAATGGGTCTCTACCCAAACATATAAAACAATGCTTTACAAAAATAAGCAAAAAAAATGAAGGAGCATTCATGCTACAAAAATCACATCACGAGCCTTCAACGAGGCGGAGGCAAATCACGAACAACTAAAAATGATTTTCCACGAAGGGATGAACACTAATGCCCAGTAGATATAATATTAACAATGTATATGAGATTAACAAGATTATGATCATGAATGCAATGATGTGTGCTATGCTTAAAATAAATGCACAATGCACAACTTTCAAATTCATTCAACATTTTCATTTCAAAACATCGGGCCAGTAAGGCCTTGTTTGGCAAAGGCTAAAATTGGGCTTTTTAGGCTAAAATTCATAAAAAGACAAAGGCTAAAATAGCCAATAAGATAAAATGTCACATCAAACCCATAATCATTTCACTTTTTCGCTCACAAACATCACATCTAATTACAAAAAAATCCAACCATCTTCCTAAACACAAAAATTTTAGCCTACTAAAATAGTCAAAAACTATAACCTACTAAAATAGCCAACTTCCCAAACAAGTCCTAAATAAGACATTGGAATTTCCTAGTACGTGTCTGCAAGTAGGCTCTCACGCACTACCAAATACCACTTTAACGGCTACTAACCAGAAGGAAATTGATACCTATTCCGCTCGTGTTTTAGGACTTTTACCATGACTCTCAAACCAACTTAATTCTCAAATCCACAATTACATCCCCTATTTAGATTTACCACGTTATCAACATTTCCAATATTTTCAAAATAATAGCACAATCTCTATGTAAGGCCATGGAAGTGTAATGGATGCATGAAAAGTAATCTGTAACAAAATATTCCAATAAGAAAATATATTTAGAGTATAACTCAACATTCTCAATAATTCCAAAATTGTATGAGATTCCAATAAACTCATCAGTTACTCTCAACATATATCCCATATTTCATAATTTCTATTATTTCCAATAAATCCAATAAATTCAAGATAACTAATATCTCCAAGGAAATTCACAATCTCTATAATAAATCACCAATTTTCACATTATTCCAACAATTTGATCCTATTCAAAATGACATTTTTCATTTCTCAAATTTTCTAGGGTTTGAAAAAAATTTAGAGTTTTCTCAATTTAAATATAACCAAAGTTTTAAATAACGGTGGCGGTTACTGAAATGGTAGCGGTAATGCGGACGTGGCTGCTGGGTGTAACTGTCGTTGTGTAATAATGGCGGCAACTGGAGCCGTAAATTTTTTAATTCTTCGCACAACTTTAAGAAAGCATACTGATATGCATGTTTTTATTTCAGAATCACATTTAGTGAGGCACAAAATGATTTTTAGTATTTTTGTTTAGTTTTAAAAAATGATCCAATATATATACTAATTTTTATATTAGTTTTAAGTTGCTCTAAAAAATTTTCCTATTGTTGAATTTATTTAATTTTTGTTACTTCACTAATTAAAATTATGGATAACTTTTCCGATTTGTTAAAAAAAAATGAATATATAGAACAATAGTCTCACAAATAGAAATTCAAAATGCAAAATGTCAAACATAATAATGTAAACGTACGTAACATGAAATCTAAATTTTGTTCAATAAATTTAATATAAGAAAAATATATTAAGTTCATATTCAAATATAATTAAGTAAAAAAGTAATTAAACCCAGTAGAACTTGAAGATTGGACATTCAAAATATATATAGATAAGATTTTTATTTAAGTTCTACGTAACTAGAAAACAAAAAGAGAAAATAGCAATATACGCTAAATTTATATAAAAATAATATATCAAAAATGTTTCATGCCCCCTTTTCCCCCACCCCTTTGACCCCCTCTCTCTCTCATTGGTTTTATTTTCTTTTTCTTTTTTTTTTTTCCTGCTCCTCCAATCACCACCCGCCACGTGTGTGTGGGGTTGTGGGGGTGGGATTGGAGGGGGTCTCTATCATGACTCATAATATATATATATTTATATATATGTTTAACGGCTGTAACAATACTATAGCGGCAATGTAACGGCCGCTACGGTCTTTACGTAACGGTGGCGGTTGTTGCGGTCATGAATTTTTGTCACATCACTATAGCGGTCATAATGGGTAGCGATAACCACTACAATCGTTACATAACGACATTAGTAGTGGTTGCGGCTGCTTTTTAAAATCTTGAATATGACACTTTGAAATTTATATACCAAATATCATTTTGGGTAGAGAATTTTAAACATCTAATAAAATATGAGCAAATCCTAATTTTTATACAACATATATATACAATAAAAAACCTCAATTTCTTCAAAATCATAACTAACAAAAAATACCACAATCAAGGTAAAACAGATATACAAAGAGGAGAAGAAAAGTCTCAAAATCAAATGCATCAAAAACGCGATCGGCTCAGGTCAATCGAAACCCTCAACACAATCTATATTCCGTATCAAAATAGCAAGGTGAGATTCTAACTCTAGATATGGTGGATCAAATGTTTTGTATGATAATAAAAAAATTATTTAAAAAAGGAAGAGAAAGAGAGACGGACGGAGAAGAAAAAAATGGAAGGAAAGAAAGAAATGATTGGATTTGTGAACTTCACATTATTGGGCAAAAAAATGCCCCTCATTGATCTACACAGCAAGAGTTTCTTTCTTCAGCACCATTCAGCTTGTTTGGTTCCACTGAAATTATTTTTTATTTTTTATTTTTTAAAAAATTAAAATTTTTTGTTTTTTATTATTTTTATTTTCTCTGAATTTTTTTAATTTTTAGATACATTTAACCTAAATACAGTTAAAAAGTAAAATATTTGTGAAAAAAATATTTAAAAAATCAGTAAATACCAAAAATATTTTTAAAAAAATAAGAAAATTCAGTATATTTTTATATTCTTGTATATTTATTGATTTTTTAAAAATATTTTATTTTTTAGATACATCTAAAATGTAAAAAAAAAAAATTTGTTTAAAATTTTAAAAATATTCACTAAAAATTAAAAAATACTAAAAATAAAAAACTCTTTTTTCAAAAAATTAAATTTAGAAATTAAAATCAAACACAGTGATTAGCTTTGTCTAGTTTGATTGCAGGAGGATAAGCAAGTTTGTTTGCTTGATCTCTCTAGTAGTTAATTGTTAGCTTTTGTTTTCTTTTTTTTCTTTTTTCTTTTTTTGAACTAAGCTTTTGTTTTCTTGGCTTGGGCCATATCTTACCACAAAAATAAATAAATAAATAAATTACACTAACACCCCTAAGAATTATGTTTAATACAAATCCCTTTCTCACATTAAAATTATATTCTTCTTCCTGAGATTTGTAATCTCATAACAAATTACCCCTTAAATTGCTGCTGTTATGCTCTAAAATTTTCTAAATGACCATCTTGTCATTTTTCTTACCATTTTTTCTTCTTATAATCATGACTACATTCTACAACATTTACTTAAACATATTCTTATTCAGTGATAATATACGAACATAAATTTTATATAGAATTATCAAACACAATGATAGTTCACCTTTCACTTTAAAACAAAACACTCATAAACATGATTTATATTTATAACATCATTATCATAACATTTTTATGATTTTTTTTGTATAAATTTTTATATATGAATATAATTTTTTATTTTTATTTCCACTGTTATACTTAGATTAGATCAATTTAATCTAGATATATTTAAAAAGTATAAAATTTATATAAAAACTCAAAAAAAAAAAAAATCATTGAATACAACAAAATAAGATAATGTATTGAATTTTTGTTTTTTTATTTTATTTTTTTGTATGTGGTGAATTTAAAAAAAAAATCGCAAAATATTAAAATTCTTAAGTATATCTAAATTAGGTGTATCTAAAAAAAATTTTAAAAAAATTGCTTAAAATGTTTTAAAAAATTCAGTAAAAATAAAAAAACTTAATTTTTTATGTGAGTTAAATCAAAAAAAATGATTGTTATTTTATTTGAAATGACATAAATAAAATATCTGTAACATTTTATTATTTTATATGTATAAAGGTTGAAGGGCAACTATGTCACTTTAATTTGACAAGAAAGTGAGTGTAATTTTTCAAATATAAAAAGATCTATATTAAACAGTAATCTCAAGAGTATCAATATAATTTAGCCAAAAAAAGGGGAGCATCCCACGTGGTCTCTGCTCTCCCATCAAAACTTTATTTATTTATTTTATCAATTATTATTATTTTTTTGTAATATCTATCTCAATATCTATATCTATATGTATATGTACCTATATATACACATATATAATAACAAATACATTTTTAGTAACACAATAATATTTTGTGACATAAATAATAAAATGGTATATAATTGTTTCCTCATTACAAAATATATTTTGTTTGATGGTACACATTATAAATATTCATAACTCTCCCATAGTAGTAAATAAATAATAATAATAATAAATCTAGAGAGCCTCCTAATTTTATTCGAAAATTTATCATAATCCACTTGACACAAACTTGGGCACTATTTTATTTAAAAAGAAAACAAATAAACAAACAAACAAGGTGCTCCATAAGATTTTTTTTATTTAACTTCTTTTTTTTTTTTCTTTTCGTTTAGTATAAACAAACTTAGATCTCTTCGTCTGCGCATGGTATACATCATTAGATAAACTTTATTTGGTTGCTTTATTTTTTACTTATTTTTAATTAATTTTTTCAAAAATTAAAAATTAGTTTGATAAAAATAATTACCAAAATTTAAATTTTAAAATTTCCAAAACTATTTTTCACCCAAAAAGAGAACCATATCAAAATAATGAGTTTTTTTTTTTTTTTCACCAAACTAATTTTTGATTTTTTTTTTCAGAAAAAAATTATGAAAATTGAATAAGGGGTATATTAAATTTTTAATGGTAAGAAAAGGCAAAAAAAAATGTTGATATTTAAAAATAAATTTATTCTTTTACATATTGTTCTTTGCAAAGTAGGGTTGTAGCACAAGTTCGAAAAAAAGTTTAAAAACACATAAGTTACAACATGTGATACAAGAAAAAGAATTACATCTTTTGTAAATTTCGTACTTACATAAATAAATAAAAAAATTATATTTTCAGTTCTATAATTAATTTTTGTACAAGAAAAAGAATTATTCCTACTAAACAAAAAAAAAAAAAGGCCTTTAAATAATAATAAAAAAAGGCTTTACGGTGCACTTTTTTTTTTTTTTTTTTTTTTTTTTTGTTTATTTGTTTGCTTTCAAATAAAAGAATCCCCATGTTAAGGTGGTTGTCATGTGGATTATGATAAATTTTCGGATAAATCTGAGAAGCACTTTACACTTATTGACAATAATAAGTACAACTGGTAATTATAAATGAGTTGTGACTCAATTAAGTTCAAAAATAAATAAAATTTAATAATTTAAAATAATTTATTAAGTGAGACTAGAGTATGAAATAATTTTAAAAGGACTCAAGGTGATCCCACTGTTTATATAATTAAATATGAGCCAAAATAATTAAGTGTAGACTAATCAAATAAACTCAAAAATTAAATTTATATTCAAATCTAGTATCATTTTTGAACGGAGATTTAATACTCAAGACTCAAGAATAATTAAAACTAAAAAAAAAAAAAAACTGTCAAGTGGGCCTCACGAAGCTGAAATAAAAAAATAATATAATTTATTTTTATCAATTTAAATAGAATGGTAACCACACAACAAACATAATTAAGCAATTTAGAAATTCATATCAATCCAACTCTAAATAATACCCTAACTCAAAAACACACTAAAAAAATTATTAAACAAGTACCGATAAAAAAACAAATTGAGTTCAGATTCAACTCATTACAATCTGAAGTCAAAGAAGCATACCTTATTGAAGAGAGGTTGAATAGTATCGTAATTGCTATCCGAAGTATTGCAAAAACTATTGAGCTTTGGTATCATGTGGAGTTCCAGCCTGTTCAATTGCAACAACTCAATTCCATTCACAGCCTCACAGATAGCAGTAAAACTTTGCAGGCTTTCAAGATACAATCCCTTTAGTTTGGGAAACACAATTTTATCTGTTGTTTCTGTTGTTGTTGATGCTATCTCATTTTGATCTCCTTCTTCTTCACTCGAAATAAGTACTTCCAACTTATGACATTTAGATACACGAAGTATCTCAAGTTGCATAAGATCTCTGGCTATGGATAATGAGAACATGCTTTCCAGTTTATCACATCTCTTCAATTCTAGAAAAGTGAGGTTGCGAAGCCGTACAAGTTGAGTAGGACCCTTCCACAAATGTGTCGATGCGGGCACGCCCCATAGTTTTAGCTCTTTCAACGCACTGAAGGCCACCTGTAATGCTCCAATTTTCATAAAATTCGATGAAACAAATCAAACTCATATTCCTTATTTATTTTCAAATCAAATCAAATTAACATGTGGAGGCCAAAAATCTTATCAAGATTCAACAATAATCATATACAAAATAATTCTCTTTTCTTGTTATACTTCATTACTGTTAGAAATTGGGCGCCCATATGGCATGACCCTTTGAACCTTTTGAACCTGAACCTTATCCATGTAAGTTTGAATTTTAATGCAAAACTTATTTGGATAACCATTCAGGATATCTATATCTATCATATCAATAGATATGGATAGATAGATATTGGTGGTTATATATTTTAGATAATATATTGATATATCAGATACGTTATGTGGTTTTTACCCATAACTTTTTTTCCCAGACTCTCTCTCTGACTCTCTCCCATTTAACAACGATCAAGCCATTTTGCACTGTGACTCGTGTGGGTGATACTCATTTTGTAGTATCACTCCACTGCTGGGTTCATTGTTCAGATTCTGGAAACACGTGATTTACCCAGGAGGTTCTATTACCTAAAGGTATGATTCTGATATTTTATCCATTGTGTTATGATACTTCTTGATTTACATTGGTATCAGAGCCAATATGGGCATTTTTGTGTTTATTTTTATGCATTAAAATATGTGTATATTTTTATAAAAATATATATACATGATATATGCATGAATATTAATAAAGGAGGAAGATGTCCACTCTCGTTAGATTAAGAGCATAAAATACTTTATTTTTATGTTCATTAAATGTCATTTTTAATGCCATAAATGTATTTATTTTGGAAAATGGAGTTCGGGAGTATCGAAATTGGACCAAAAAACATCCTGAAAGGCTGCGCGTGGGCCTCACGCGCCACCTGACGCCGTGAGCGGCTTCCACTCGCTGACACGCGCTGACACGAGCCAGACGAGCTTCCGACGCGCCTCCACGCGCTATCACGCGCGCGTCAGCGACGCTGTCCACGGGCGCGCCGTGCGTTGAGCCGCGTGCCGAGCCGTGTGCTGAGCCGCCGCTGAGCCGCGCCGTTTTTCCTCCGCGGCTTGGCTTCTGGTACTAAGGCGCTGTTTGTTTTGTTTTAAATTCTGAATCGCGTTAAATGGTCATAATTAATTCGTTATAGCTTTGTTTTAAGCGTGGTTGGGACCGTTAGACTCAGAATTAAATTTTCTATCTTCTGTAAAATTTTCAAAATTTTATGAAAATAAAAAATATTTTTCCTGAAATAATAATTCATTATTTCTGCTTTAAAATGCATCTGGTGTTGCATGATTAAGTTTCTGGGATGAATTTTTTATTATAGACTATTGTTATAGTTTACTATTTACTGGTATGGTTGTTGCATTTTACCAAATTCTGGAATATTTATTTCTAATTTTATGTGTGTTTATTAGTTATTTAAAATTTCAGAAAATTCCAGAAAAATTTCAGAATGATGTACATTATGTTATGGCATAATTTGAATATTAAATACAGCATATTGTTATTTTTTGCCTAGAATTTCTAATATGTTGTAATTAGAATAGCATGATTAATTGTTTTTTATTTTAATTTTGTTATTAAATATAACATAGCATGTATTGATTGTGAATCTACATTATGATGCTATTGTATGGAATGAGAATATTTTATCATGTTTTTAGACGTGCCATAGTCAGTGGGAGGTTATTCGGTTGAGAGAAATCTTTGTAGATTAACTCCCGAAAACCAATATTTTGCGCATAAATTAAATTAAATTTTGGATAATTGTCACCTATGGCGCAAGAGATGATTACGAGCATAGCGGATTTTCGATCTTGCGACTTGTGTAATATTGTCACTATTTAATTTAGATTTTTGTGGCAAAATTATATTATGCTAATCAAATTAATCCCAATGCGAATCTCTCTAAATTGACTTAGCTTATGGAAGTTAATTGGTTGACCTAGACTTAGTAGAGATGTTCAAATGTGAACAATGTAATCCTATTCTTTAGATGAGCAAAAGTATTGGAGACTTTAGGTCAGACCTTAATTGAGCCAAAGTAAGAAAACATGACTCAAAGTCGCCGTGGTTTTGTTGCCTTGTTTGGCACAATAAAAACTAATGTGTGCGCTATGGTTAGCGGCATGCTACGTAGTTTTGATTGGCAAGTTTTGGAGTTATGAAATTATTAAGCCCTCAATAGATCTGTATATGATCTTGACTATTGAGCTGCGCGGATTGACTTTGTAATTTGACTTGTAATGATGTTGCATCATTGAATGAAGTAACATTCAAGAGTCACGTCATCCAAGAAATGCGAGCTTAAATGAATTAGTCATTAAGTGTAAGATGAGTAGCCAGTATGAGCAGTGTTTTTCTCTTTATCCAACTATTGGGAGTGGATGGAGCAAAATTTCATGCATTATAATAGTGTGCATTAAAGTATCACTTGAAGTTAAAAGATTAGCGCTTAGTAGCAGCAAAATCTATTAACACTAAGTGAAAAGATTAGCGCCAAGTGGCTGCAAAATCTATTACCATTGCCAACTTGTCTAAGTCTGGACACTTACTATTTCCACACTTGAGTGTGAGACATGAGGAGGTGCTTCTTTGTATGGTTCCTTAGCTAGGCTAACGTTTACCACTAAGCGCAAACGTTGCAGCATAGTAATGAAAATGTCAAGGCCGACAAGGTTGTTATGACTTTAAGAATTTGACGCATCGCTTGTGAGAGCATTGTGTTGAATTAGACTCTTTAGCCTAATTCGCGCTTAAGTTACTTCAGGAGCGGTCATAGATTGATAGCTTATTCTCTCTTTCTTGTGGAGAGTAGAATTAATTGCAAGTAACTATGAAGCGAGAAATAGAGATGGCAAGAGGAGTATCGTCATCTTTCAATTAGATGCAGTAAAGTGTATGGAGAATAAAATTAACTTGAAAGTGCAGGGGATTAGCACTTACTAGTTAAATTTGCGACTTAGGCGCACTTGGTATCTCCATGACATCCTTTTATGATCTAGTGAACATGAATTAGTCATGAGTCATTACCTTGTTGGGCCTAAACCTTTAAACTTGTCTTCGAGAACTCACACATTAGGATGATCGGAATTAGTTTATGACATTGGACATAAACCGGTGGCTTGTTGTACTTAATCACATTAATGAGAAGATGACATGGATGGTTTGAGTAGGCCCTTTCGGGCCCACTCGCTTGTGACACTCTACTCTCATATGAATGTGTAACTTTGTTCGCAATGGTTGCGCACAAGTAAGTAGGAAAGCCGTAGAAGGTCATTTGCATTGGCGCATTTAGTCCACTATAATATTTGTGACTAGATATGTATAAGGGTATGATAGCTAAGCCTCGATCTCGACACATTTATAGATTACGATACGCATCTGAGTCAAGACTATTTGATCTCCCATAAGTCAAAAGTTTTGAGATGATTTTTGACATTGCACATATGAGGTCGAGATCAATTAGATAAGAGCTTTTGTGCTTTTGTTTTGACCAAGGTGGTGAGTATCTATTTGAGTATCTATTTTTTTTTTAGAAAGCTCTGTGAAGAGAAATGGAAGCTTAGAAAATTGATTATTCCTAGTACTCAACAACACAATGGTGTAGTAGAGATAAGGAATTAAATATTGTTAATGTTAGGTGGATAATGGCGCAAAATGTTTCCCAATTGGGGATTGCACTAGTTTGTTGCCTATATCCCTAACTAAGTGTCCTCCATATCAGATTTTACACTCCATTTGAGTAATGGGTTAGCAGCGAGCCATCTATGGGCGATCTGTAACCGTTAAGCAGCTTATCTTTACTTTACTTCTCATAAGGTTGCAAAGTTAAGACCTAGGGTTCTATAGCCCGTTATTATATGCTGGCTTGTAAACACATAGGGTCGTGTGGCGCATTATTGTATATGGTCATGTAAACCCTCCGGGTCATGTGCATATAGGTAAGCAGCTTTGTGGTATTGTAACTAAGTCACATAAAGTTTTCTTAGTAAAGGTGACGTGAATAGAGTTTTGGAACTCTATAACATAGAGAATTTTAATCATAGCGCTTTATGTAGCCTAGTTGAGAATGGAGAGAAATTTCCAATATCCTAGGGACAGTGGGAGCGATGTGCCTACTAGTGGATTACTCCATTAGAGAAGAATACTCTACATTCTTAGTTGCGTGGTAGCGAATGTGAAAATTTTCCACGTCATCACTGGGTGATTGAGAAGGAAACATTCATGATTGCTCCGCAAGATGATAAAGAGCCTAGGATAATGCCAAAGGCTCTAGTCCCCTGTTTTTAGAAAGTGGATTAATGTTGCGCAGTTTAAGACAGAGTCTTTGAGGATTAACCATTTCTATAATTTGGTTGACTTTCCATTATGACGCGAAACTGTTCTAAAGTTGTGTGTAATTTGGATAGTCATTGTTGAGGTATAAGGCTCGCTAGATACCGAAAAGTCGCACCATTGAGGAAAGTGTAGACCATGAGAAAACTTCCTCCTGGGGAGTGAGGTTATTTTGACTTAGGCTGTGATTGACATAAGTTCGGAACATTGATTTGTGGACATTGTGACCCAACTTTCTCATTAGAGAATTAGATAAGTAGATCCGTAGGGATTTACCTTCTGCTTTTATGGTGAAAAGCTAGGAGCGCAAGAAGGTTGCTAGTTCCAATAAATCTTTTACAGCCTAAAACAATTATACAAATAGTGGTTCTTAGATTTCGTCAAGCCATGATAGGCCAACGATGATCGATGAAGACCACTGAGGCATGATCAATGGTCCAAAAGAAGTTTTTCCTTACTTAGTCATTATGAGCCAGGAATTTATAGGGTTGTCGCCACCTAGGGTGGGCAGTCCTCTGTTTTAGATATGATGGACATGGGTGATGTAATTTATATGCTCGGATGTACGATCCTTAGGGATTGTTTTGGGAGAATTCATGTTTTGTCTTCGATGACTTACATAAGGAATATCCTAGAATGATTCTAGATGCAAAATTGCAAACCCATTGACTTACCTATCAGTAAAAGCCAGAGCCTTAGCTATTGAGTGAATCCTCGAATTGTCTTTGGGAGAAACAGATGACCTATATTCCTTGATCTTTTCTTTGTTGTGGGAGCCTAAAGTACACTATGTGGGCGTATTCGGCATGATAAGTGTTATCTTTGGTAAATGGTCAACTGAGTTGTTTAGACATTGACCTTGCTCATTAGACTGTGGATAGAATGCTTTACTAGTAGTATATTAATTTGCTCCTTGTAAGATTCAATGCGCTAGTTGGGCGCATCAAGAATGAACGCAAATTGGTCACCAAAATATCTTTAGAGAGGTAATTGCGCAAGAAGTAGTGATCTTGAACCACTTCATGTGAGGCGCAAATGGTGGATTCCGTTGTACATGCTTATCGCAAGAGGTGCTGATAAGGCTTATGCTTGGAATCTAGAATTGCACAGGATGTGGTCATGTTTTTTAGATCGATCACTTATTTGTTGTGAGATGATGGGATGTTGACACTATTATGGTTTGTGTCATAATGATTAGCAGATGATGATGTCAACAGGCAAGATTGGCTCACTCACATGAGCAGTCGCCCTTGGCGCTTGAGAGCGAGCAAGGATGAGACTAGTGGTTTATTCTTATTTGGAGCCAAGAGAGGCTTAAATTATCCACTATGCATGTCGCCTTGGTTACAACCAAGATAAGGTCGTGTTAAGGACCAAACATAGATGTTAGTACCCACTTTCCATGTTGTGCCTGTTATGATTAGCCAGATGCGAGATCTCATTTGGCGCCTGGAAGGCGAGCAAATAGAGAATTCGGGTTAGGTGCTAGAAAGCGACTAGACTAATATCTGTACGGTGTATCGAGTATGATGTCACTCTTTTTGAAGAAGTTACTCCACCGTAGCATGTATTCATACTATGTGTGCTTGGCGACTGAGTAATGAGGTGAGAGAATGGATCCCTGTTTCCTCACCGTGTGAGTCTTACGTGTCATTATTGATATAACTTTCATTTATGTATCCTTTTGTGACTTTTAACTATGTCATAAGGTAAGGGGTTGATGTTCTGCTACTTTGGTATGTTGTCTGCGGTCATGTATGATTCAACCTTAAGGGACATCACTGGGAAAGTGATCAATCCTAAACTAAATGGCATGAGGGCAAAGGGAAGATCATCTAGTATTACACCACTGTTGTATATTCACTGCCGGCAACTCACATCGCTCTGTATGAGAGGCGGATTGAGTGTGAATATATTGCAAAAATTGAGAGGGTCGAACATGCTCTTTTTGAGAGATTAGAGATGTTTTTTGGACCGATGTAATTAGATGGGTCTGCGGTATATGAGACACTATTTTTGTTCTTTTTGGGTTGATGTCTCTATGCTGGCTCATTTTGAGTTTCTAGTGTAGAGCTCCCACATGCAGGTGTTCTCAGCAGTCGCACGGTGCATTGGCTAGTATGAGATTGTTCATTTTTGAGGAGATTGAGATAGAGATGTGGCAGTGTCATGCCAACTCATGTGCAAGTGAGAGATGTTAGAAATTGGGCGCCCATGTGGCATGACCCTTTGAACCTTTTGAACCTGAACCTTATCCATGTAAGTTCGAATTTTAATTCAAAACTTATTTGGATAACTATTCAGGATATCTATATCTATCATATCAATAGATATGGATAGATGGATAGATAGATATTGGTAATTATATATCTGATTATATATTTTAGATAATATATTGATATATCAGATACGTATATCAGATACGTTATGTGGTTTTTACCCATAACCTTTTTTCCCTGACTCTCTCCCTGAATCTCTCCCATTAAACAACGATCAAGCCATTTTGCACTGTGACTCGTGTGGGTGATACTCATTTTGTAGTATCACTCCACTGCTGGGTTCGTTGTTCAGATTCTGGAAGCACGTGATTTACCCAGGAAGTTCTATAACCTAAAGGTATGATTCTGATATTTTATCTGCTGCGTTATGATACTTCTTGATTTACAATTACATTATAGTTTGAGATTTACAAAAGAGATTACATACGATTACACATTCACAATTTCCAAAGCATGGATCTATAACATGTGATATGATACTACATAAATATTCAAAATTTAAATGCCCTAATGGATTACAAGTTACAATGGTTAGAACCCTATTATAAAAAGAAACATATAAAACAATGCTTTACAAAAATAAGCAAACAAAATGAAGGAGCATTCATGTTCCAAAAATCACATCACGAGCCTTCAACGAGGCGGAGGCAAATCACCAACAACTAAAAATGATTTTCCACGAAAGGATGAACACTAATGCCCAGTAGATATAATATTAACAATGTATATGAGATTAACAAGAATATGATCATGAATGCAATGATGTGTGATATGCTTAAAATAAATGCATAATGCACAACTTTCAAAATAATATTCATTTCAACATTTTCATTTCAAAACATCGGGCCAGTAAGGCCTTGTTTGGCAAAGGCTAAAATTGGGTTTTTTCGGCTAAAATTCACAAAAAGACAAAAGGCTAAAATAGCCAAGAAGACAAAATGTCACATCAAACCCATAATCATTTTACTTTTTCTCTCACAAACATCACATCACACTACAAAAAAATCTAACCATCTTCCTAAACATACAAATTTTAGCCTACTAAAATAGCCAACTACCCAAACAAAGCCTAAATAAGACATTGGAATTTCCTAGTACGTGTCTACAAGTAGGCTCTCAAGCACTACCAGATACCACTTAAACGGCTACTAACCAGAAGGAAATTGATACCTATTTCGCTCGTGTTTTAGGACTTTTACCATGACCCTTAAACCAACTTAATTCTTAAATCCACAATTACATCCCCTATTTAGATTTACCACGTTATCAACATTTCCAATATTTTCAAAATAATAGCACAACCTCAATGTAAGGCCATGGAAGTGCAATTGATGCATGAAACAGTAATCTGTAACAAAATGTTCCAATAAGAAAATATATTTAGAGTATAACTCAACATTCTCAATAATTCCAAAATTGTATGAGATTCCAATAAACTCATCAGTTACTCTCAACATATATCCCATATTTCATAATTTCTATTATTTCCAATAAATCCAATGAATTCAAGATAACTAATATCTCCAAGGAAATTCACAATCTCCATAATAAATCACCAATTTTCACATTATTCGAACAATTTAATCCTATTCAAAAATCACATTTTTCATTTCTCAAATTTTCTAAGGTTTGAAAAAAGATTAGAGTTTTCTCAATTTGAATATAACCAAAGTTTTAAATAACGGTGGCGGTTACTGAAATGGTAGCGGTAATGCAAACGCGGTTGCGGGGTGTAACTGCCATTGTGTAACGGTGGCGGCAACTAGAGCCGTGAATTTTTTAATTCTTCGCACAACTTTAAGAAAGTATACCGATATGCATGTTTTTATTTCAGAATCACATTTAGTGATGCTCAAAATGATTTTTAGTATTTTTGTTTAGTTTTAAAAAATGATCCAATATATATACTAATTTTTATATTAGTTTTAAGTTGCTCTAAAAATTTTTCCTATTGTTGAATTTATTTTAATTTTTGTTACTTTACTAATTATAATTATGGATAACTTTTCCGATTTGTTAAAAAAATGAATATTAAAAACAATAGTCTCACAAATAGAAATTCAAAATACAAAATGTCAAACATAATAATGTAAAAGTACGTAACATGAAATCTAAATTTTGTTCAATCAATTTAACGTAAGAGAAATATATTAAGTTCATGTGCAAATATAATTAAGTAAAAAAAGTAATTAAACCCTGTAGAACTTGAAGATTGGACATTCAAAATATATATAGATAAGATTTTTACTTAAGCTCTACGTAACTAGAAAATAAAAAGAGAAAATAGCAATATACGCTAAATTTATATAAAAAATAATATATATATGTTTAACAGCTATAACAGTACTGTAGCGGCAATGTAACGGCCGCTACGGCCTTTACGTAACGATGGCGGCCGTTGCGGTCATGAATTTTTGTCACATCAATATAGCAGTCATAACGGGTAACGATAACTACTACAATTGTTACATAACGACGTTAGTAATGGTTGCAGTTGCTTTTTAAAATCTTGAATATGACACTTTGAAATTTATATACCATATATCATTTTGGGTAGAGAATTTTAAACATTGATAAAATTTGAGAATCCTAATTTTTATACAATATATATATAATAAAAAACCTCAATTTCTTCAAAATCATAACTAACAAAAAATACCACACAATCAAGGTAAAACAAATATACAAAGAGGAGAAGAAAAGTCTCAAAATCAAATGCATCAAAAACGCGATCGGCTCAGGTCAAACCTCAACACACTCTATATTCCGTACCAAAATAGCAAGGTGAGATTCTAACTCTAGATATGGTGGATCGAATGTTTTGTGTGATAATAAAAACATTATTTAAAAAAGGGAGAGACAGAAGAAAGGAAGAGAAAGAGAGACGGACAGAGAAGAAAAAAATGAAAGGAAAGAAAGAAATGATTGGATTTGTGAACTTCACATTATTGGGCAAAAAAATGCCCCTCATTGATCTACACAGCAAGAGTTTCTTTCTTCAGCACCATTCAGCTTGTTTGGTTCCACTGAAATTAATTTTTTTTATTTTTTAAAATATTAAATTTTTTTGTTTTTTATTATTTTTATTCACTGATTTTTTTTAATATTTTAAGTAATTTTTTAATTTTTAAATACACTTAACATAAATATACTTAAAAAGTAAAATATTTGTGAAAAAAATATTTAAAAAAATCACTAAATACCAAAAATATTTTTTAAAAAATACGAAAATTCAGTATATTTTTATATTCTTGTGTATTTATTGATTTTTTTAAAATATTTTATTTTTTAGATACATCTAAGTAAGGTACATCTAAAAAATAAAAAATTGTTTAAAATTTAAAAAATATTCACTAAAAAAAAAACACGAAAAATAAAAAATAAAAAACTCAATTTTCAAATAATTGAATTCAAAAATTGAAACCAACATAGTAATTAGCTTTGTCTAGTTTGATTAAGGGAGGATAAGCAAGTTTGTTTGATCTCTCTAGTAGTTAATTGTTAGCTTCCTTTTTCTTTGTTTTTTTGAACTAAGCTTTTGTTTTCTTGGCTTCGACCCTATCTTACCAAAAAAATAAATAAATAAGTAAATTACATAACACCCCTAAGATTAATGTTTAATACAAATGCCTGCCTTACATTTGAAAAATTATATTCTTCTTGAGATTTGTAATCTCATGACAAATTACCCCTTAAATTGCTGCTGTCATGTTCTAAAATTTTCTAAATGACCATATTGTTCTTTTTTTATCATTTTTTCTTCTTATCATCATGACAACATTCTACAACTTTTCATCATTAAATTCTACGTAAACATATTCTTATTCAATAATAATATACAAACATAAATTTTATATAGAATTTTCAAACACAATGATAGCTCACCTTTCACTTTAAAACAAAACACTCATAAACATGATTTATATTTATAACAACATCATTATCATAACATTTTTATGATTTTTTTGTATAAATTTTTATATATGAATATAATTTTTTATTTTTATTTCCACCACTATACTTAGATTAGATCAATTTAATCTAGATATATTTAAAAGTATAAAATTTATATAAGAAAATCAAAAAAAAAAATCATTGAATACAACAAAATAAGATAATGTATTGAATTTTTATTTTTTTATTTTATTTTTTTGTATTTGGTGAATTTAAAAAAAATACAAAATATTATAATTCTGAAGTATATCTAAATTAGGTGTATCTAAAATTTTTTAAGTAAAAATAAACAAACTTAATTTTTTATGTGAGTTAAATCTACGAAGATGATTGTTATTTTCTTTGAAATGACATGAACAAAATATCTATATTATTTTATTATTTTATATGTATAAAGGTTAAAGGGCAACTATGTCACTTTAATTTGACAAGAAAATAAGTGTAATTTTTCAAATATAAAGAAATCTATATTAAACAAAAATCTCGAGAATGTCAATGTAATTCAGCCAAAAAAAGGGAGCACCCCACGTGGTCTCTGCTCTCCCATCAAAACTTTATTTATTTATTAATTATTATTATTTTTTATAATGTCTATCTTAATATCTATATCTATATATATATAATAACAAATACAATTTTAATAACACTATAATATTGTGACATAAATAATAAAATAATATAATTGTTTCCTCATTACAAAATATATTTTGTTTGATGGTTACACATTATAAATATCCATAACTCTTTCATAGTAGTAAAATAAATAATAATAATAATAAATCTAGAGAGCCTCCTAATTTTATTCGAAAATTTATCATAATCCACTTGATACAACCTTGGGCGCTATTTTATTTAAAAAGAAAACAGATAAACAAACAAACAAAGTGCTCCATAAGATTTTTTTTTTTATTTAACTTTCTTTCTTTTTTTTTCTTTCGTTTAGTATAAATAAACTTAGATCTCTTCGTCTGCGCATGGGATACATTTTTAGATAAACTTTATTTGGTTGCGTTATTTTTAACTTATTTTTAATTAATTTTTTTCAAAAATTAAAAATTAGTTTGATAAAAATAATTACCAAAATTAAAATTTTAAAATTTCCAAAACTATTTTTCACCCAAAAAGAGAACCATATCAAAATATGAGTTTTTTTTTTCAGAAAAAAATTATGAAAATTGAATAAGGGGTTTTATTAAATTTTTAAGGGGATGCACCAATAAATCCCAAATTAATAACTTATGCACTGTTTAGTCCTAAAAGTTTTCTTATAGACTGAAAGGTCCCATTACAATGTTAATAACATCAGAGTCATGTTACAAACATTAAGTTTCAAACATCTAATGTTCATCAAATTTCAATAATGTTTGAAAATATAGGATGAAAAACATCTAATGTTCATCAGATTTCAATAAATTTTGAAATTATAGAATGCAACATCAGATCATTTACATCATTTACATCATGCTGATGTAAAAATGGGACTAAATGGAACATAAGAAAACTTTTAGGACTAAATGGTTCAACGTTTCAAAAACTAGGACTTATGGGTAAATTTTCCAATTTTTTTAATGGTAAGAAAAGGCAAAAAAAATGTTGATATTTAAAAATAAATTTATTCTTTTGCATATTGTTCTTTGCAAAGTTAGGGTTGTAGCACAAGTTCCAAAAAAAGTTTAAAAACACATAAATTAATCCTCTCAAGTGATGGGTCACACCTTTTGTAAATTTCGTACTTACATAAAAAATATATATATTTTTTCAGTTCTATAATTAATTTTTGTACAAGAAAAAGAATTATTCCTACTAAACAAAAAAAAAAAAAAAAACAAAACAAAACAGAATAAAAAGCATTTAAATAATTATAAAAAAAGCCTTTACGGTGCACTTTCTTTTTTTTTTTCTTTGTTTTTGTTTATTTATTTGTTTGCTTTCAAATAAAAGAATCCCCCACGTTAGAGCATCTCCAATGGTTCACCAAAATTTTCATCAAATCTGAGTAAAAAAATGACTTTTTTCTCAATTTGATACCGAGTGCTCCAACGGTTGATTTTCATCAAATTTTTATCAAATCTGCGCCGAGACAACCGGTTGGTCGACCGGTCGACCGGTTAAGGCAAAAAAAAATTTTTTTTTTTGAACTTTTTAAACCTTTTAGTGGTCGACCGGTAAGGCAAAAAAAAAAATATTTTTTTTTTTTTTAAACTATTTGAACCTTTTTTTGGAACTGTTTGAACCTTTTGGTGGTCAACCGACTGGTCGACCGGTTGGTCTCCCCCAACGGTCATGCACAACGTTTTGGTGAAATGCGGAGCATGTTCTCATTTTGGTGAAACGTTTGGTGAATTCTCGATTTGATATCAATTTGGTGAAACCGTTGGAGCTCCAAAAAGTGTTTTTTTTACCAAATTTTAAATTTGATGCCAGGTTTGGTGAAGCGTTAAAGATGGTCTTAAGGTGGCTGTCATGTGGATTATGATAAATTTTCGAATAAATCTCAGAAGCTCTCTAGACTTATTGACAATAATAACTACAACTGGTAATTATAAATGAGTTGTCACTCAATCAATTAAGTTCAAAAATAAATCAAATTTAATAATTTAAAATAATTTATCAAATGAGACTAGAATATGAAATAACTTTAAAAGGACTCAAGGTGATCCCAGTGTTCATATAATTAAATATGAGCCAAAATAATTAAGTGTGGACTAATCAAATAAAACTCAAAAATTAAATTTATATTCAAATCTAGTATCCTTTTTGAACGGAGATTTAATACTTAAGACTCAAGAATAATTAAAAAAAAAAAAAACTGTCAAACGGACCTCACGAAGTTGAAATAAAAAAATAATATAATTTATTTTTATCAATTTAAATAGAATGGTCTACCATACAACAAACATAATTAAGCAATTTAGAAATTCATATCAATCTAACTCTAAATAATACCCGAACTCAAAAACACACTAAAAAAATTATTAAACAAGTATCGATAAAAAAACAAATTGAGTTTAGATTCAACTCGTTACAATCTGAAGTCAAAGAAGCATACCTTATTGAAGAGAGGTTGAATAGTATCGTAATTGCTATCCGACGTATTGCAAAAACTATTGAGCTTTGGTATCCCGCTGAGTTTCAGCTCGTTCAATTGCAGCAACTCAATTCCATTCATAGCCTCGCAGATAGCAGTAAAACTTGGCAGCCTTTCAAGATACAATTCCTTTAGTTTGGGAAACACAATTTTATCTGTTGTTTTTGTTGTTGTTGATGCTATCTCATTTTGATCTCCTTCTTCTTCACTCGAAATAAGTACTTCCATCTTAGGACAATCATCTACACGAAGTATCTGTAGTTGCATCAGATCTCTGGCTATGGATAATGAGAACATCCTTTCCAGTTTATGACAGCTATTCAGTTCTAGAGAAGTCAGGTTGCGGAGCCGTACAAGTTGAGTAGGACCCTTCCACAAATGTGTCAATGCGGGCAAGTCCCGTAGTTCCAGCCTTTTCAAGGCACTGAAGGCCTCCTCTGGTAGTTGGCCATGCCAAATCTCTTTCAATTTATCTAAATAATTGAGACGTAGCGACTGCAACACAGGGAAGGCTATTTGTGGAACTGGAACCCCATCTGTTGTGTCAATGACATATTCCAGATCCTGACAACTTTGCAAGGACAATTCTGTTAATTTTTTGAAACCATCTTTGTCTAAATCATAGCCAACATTCTTCACACCTACTGCTCGTGTTATTTCTACAATTTTAGTGATCTTGAGAAGATTCTTGAACTCACTCTCCATAAGATAGCTCTCGTGAAGATCCTCGAGACTCAACTGGTTTTGTAACTGATAATCACGACAATCTCTAGTGCCGATCATCCTCTTAGATAAATAGCTATTTCGGAACTCAATGCTTATAGAGAATGCTTTTAGATTCGTAAGGACCAAGTCTCTTGGCCAGTATGCAAAATGTGGTAGGTGAATGACCAAAGTTGTAAACTTCGACAACCCACACAGCTCAGTGAGAGTCGCTTTAGCTTCTTCTATCCTGTTTTCATCATTAAAGCTAGACCCAAGATACAACTCTTCTAGCTTTGATAAGCTCGACAGAACACCTGGGCAAATCCTCTTCACACCACATCGCAACAAATCCAGTAGCTTCAAGTGACTAAGCCGACCTATTTCTTTTGGCAACTCCTCGATTTCGGTGCCTTCGAAACTCAAAATTTCTAGATTCTCTAACGCTCCTATTGCAGATACATCATTGATCAGTCCGCATTCGTATAGTGACAAGCTTCGGAGGTTGGTCAACGATCGCAGGGATGTCGGCAGTGATCCTTTTATGAACACATTCAACATGCTTAAAGCTTTGAGTTCCTTCATTCCTCCGTAGAAACTATCTGGGAGATTTGGTAGTTTTGATGCATAATTGTCCTCTAGCCGTAAAAGATGGAGTTTTGGAAATTCTAGATTATCAGGCAGCTTGCTCATACCAGTGCATCGCAATGAAATTACAGCATAATTTTTGTGTCGTTCTTTCTCCGACCATTCTTTTAATGCTTCGTCACATCTTACCATAAATGAATGCTCCTCCCTAGATGCTATTGATATAGCAACATCACGAACTACATCATGGATTTTAACACAACCTTCTTGTTCACCATCCATCAAGAGATAGCCTTTTTTTAAGTCATCGACAAAGGCATGTACTCTGTCTCTTGCTTCGTTGACACTATCAATGGCCTCAAACATCTCTATCCCAACTCCATATCTAACGAGATCTTCAATTGGAATATTAAAATCTTCAGCATATAAGGAGCAGAGCAAAAAGCATTCCTTAATTTCTCTACTTCCTAAGAAGTTGTAACTCAACTCCAGAGATTTAAACACATTTTCTTCTACTCCCCTGATGTTTTTTACCATGGACTTACGTAACTGTAGAAGGGCTGAATTCCATGACTGCTCATCTTTACCTTTGAGTGCCCTCGCAACTGTAACAATAGCAATCGGTAAACATCCACATTCATCCGCAACTTTCTTCTGCGTGATATACAAATCAGTACTTGTGTGACTCGTGTTGTTGGAAATTCCAGCCATCTCCTGAAAGAGATTCCATGCTTCTTCTTCAGTCAAGACTTCAATTGTAAATTTCTTTTGAGCATTCATATCGTTGCATACATTATCAAATCTAGAAGTCAGTACAATTTTGCAACCTCTATGACCATCTCCAAATGGAATTCCTATGTCATTCAGTTCGAGACGCTTCCAAACATCGTCCAATATGACAAGGATTCTATTGGTGCGCCTTAGTCTTTCACACAGTCGATTTGCTCTTCCACGTTCAGTCTCCTCCTCAAATTTCAAACCCAAATTATCTCCAATTTCACCTTGAATCTTCCTATCATTAGGACTTTGGGACACTACAGCCATCACAACCTCATCGAACAATTTCTCTTCTTTTGCTCTTTTGGCAACTTCTTTCACCATTGTTGTCTTACCAACACCACCCATCCCACATATTGTAATCATGTGGAATCTATCATCCTTCAGTGCCTCCATGACATCGTTCATAATCAATCTTCTAGATTCAAAAACCTTAATACCTTCAGTGGATGTGAATTCTATCCCAGGTAGAGGCTCATTGTAGGCCACTTCCGTCAGTTTCCTCTCTTCGTGCAACTGAGCCACCTCTTTTGCCTTGTTGGTTGCTTTCTTACTGAGCGAGTAACGTACCGGCAGGTTCGGACACCACCCATATAGACACCCTTTGTTTGCTTCAACTTCATCTTTTAGAATTTCTCTGGCCTCTATGCGGCATTTATCAACCCTTTCCAGCCACCCCTTAACATCAGGTCCGATACGTTTTACATTTCTTTTTGCTTCATCAACTGATAGCTGCATTGCATCTCTTTTCTCATCCAACTTCTTGACTTCATCTTTCAGATTCTTGACCTTGCTTTTATAGGAAAATAGATAACCGAAATGACGGCCAACTGGAGCCATTAGAAATTCTCCAATCTTGCCTACAGTTGGACCAACAAAACCAACCCAACCAGTAGCCATTTCTCACTTCTATTTCAGTTATGTACCTCTCTCCCTGTTTCTTTTCTTTTTCTTTTTCTTTTTTCCCTTTTTCTGGAATGCAATATGTAAAACTAGAAGAAAACAAACAACTATTGAAAACAGAATAGTAATTGTTGAACACAGTCTTAAAATAGAGTGGCAGAGGAAGAGATTACAAAGATTTCTAGAACAAAAGAAGATATACAGAGATTTCTTTATCCTGGTAAGTAACAGTTGAACAAAGAGAAATACAATTTTGTAGAGGACATGAAGATATCAAAGGAACACTTTGCAAGAGGGGATCTAAAGTTTTTTTTTTTTTTTTTGACAAGCAAGGTTGACTATAGAGAATTACAATATAATTGGACAAAGAAAACTTGTGTTGTAAAACAGAAATTGCAAAGAAGAAAGTGAGCTTGGTAAAATGAAAACAGAATGCAGAGAATACTGATTTGGTAATTGTTCAACACAGAGTAAATAAAATAGAGTTGCAGAGGAGAAGATTACAAAGTTTCCTAAAATCAAAAGAGAATACAGGAATTTTTTTTTGTTTTTTCTGGTAAGCAACAGTGGAGCACAGAGATATATAATAAAACTGAAGACAGAAAGTAAGTAGAGATTTAAACAGAGAGAAATAATAGAATTGAAGTGGAAGTGAAGAAAGAAAAACCTTGGAAACCTTCCAGAGTGTCTTAGAGATGAAACATGCATAGCCTTAACAACTCAGTCGACGGTGAAGAGAAAAGCTTTTCACCAAAGACAAACAAGACCATTAACATCCATCAAAGAGAAACAATCAGATTCAGAGAGGTTTTGAAGGAGAGTTTGAGGAGGAGAGAACATTTTGAAATCAGTACTATGCTCTTACATCTAAAATTATTATTATTATTATTATTATTTTTTTTTTTTTTTGAGGGGAAACTTTATTCGTTGCATGTGTCTTGGTCTTCGTTGCTTCCTTGCTTGTGTCTTGGTCTTTTGACTCGGTCCTTTCAAAATTTGCTTTGTGATATTTTTAAAAAAAGTTTTTTTTGGTTATTTACCAGGCTGTAATCTAATTTAGCGAAGGGGAGGAAAGAAATGGCGGACCCAAGGGGGCAGCACTGCCCTGCAAACTATTTCAAAATTTTAGGTAATATCATACATTTACCCGTTTAGGACATGTTTGATTAACAGGATTAGAATATGAGATTAGAATTATTAATCTGTGAGCTCAATAATTCTGTTTTTATTTTGAAATTTTATTTCAAGACTATTAATCTAATGGATAATTAATCCAATAAATTTGTAAGATTATTAAAAATGGGGTAAGGGTGAGATTATATATCTTGATCTAAGAAATAAAATAAAATGTCTATTTTATCTACTAATCCAATGCAAATCAAACAATGGACAAAAGGATAATTTATCCTACTAATCCAATTAGATAGTGAATACCACATTAATTTAATGAAATTATTAATACCTTCACTATTAGTCTTGTGAATCAAACATGGCCTTAGTTTGCAATTTGTGAAGGGTTGGCCCCTGTGAAAAAAAATAAAAAATATCCCTTCTTCAAAGCCTCAAATTGTTTCTATTCTTCAATTAGAGTTATGATCCGTCCATATGATATAATTTTTATTATATAAATAAAATAAAAAATAAATTCAAAATATTATGATAAATTACATTGACCTATTTGAGATTTTAAAAAAGGGTAAATTACACTGACACCTCTTGAGGTTTAATCTAATTACATTCCACCCATGTGGTTAATATTTTCATTTTATAAATCTCTTCCTTATATAAAAAATAATAACTTTTAATAGAAAAATAAAATAAATTACATTAGAAAAAAATAAATAAAACAAAAGAAAAGAAAAAATAAATAAATAAATAAATAAATGAAATAAGAAAAGATAGAATACATTAGTTTAATATTTTTATTTCGTTTAAATAATTATAATAACTAGAAGGTTAATACAATTTTTTAAATATCAAAAAATAATAAATATTAAACAAAACCTTAGGAGTGTAAGGGTAATATACCCTTGAAAAAATAAAAATACTAAACCCGGCTCTTTGGATTGAGATGCTTTTCATGGTTCAAACGCATTAATCTCTACATCTATTCATTGGACAAATACTTTTTTGCTTTCATGAAACACATCCATGTGATGCGGTGTCCCACTTTGCTTTTGTTTCACGTTTTGCTTTTGCTTTTACTTTTGCTTTTGCTTTTCTTTTTCCATTTGATTAATTATTACAGTAATGACTAGGGCCGAGTAAGGTTTAATTTGGTTTGATTTAAGAATAAAATTTTATTTAGAAATATGTTATTTTAATAATTTTTTAATTTTCATAAAAAAAATATAAAAAAATAAGGAAATAATATAATTTAAAAAAGATAAAAAGATAATGTATGTGATTTTAGATTGTTCTCAAACAATCCGTAAATTAAAATTAAAATTAAAATCAAATCATTATTGATGATTTTAGGAAATTTAGAATTAAATTAGATTATGAAAATTTTATAATAAAATCAATACTATGTTGATTGTTTTAATTTAAAATCACGAATTTTGATTACCTTGTCACTATTCATAAAATGATTATAAAATATTATTTATAATTTTAGGAAGGCAATGGCGGACCGGGGCAAACTACAAACTATTTCAAAATTTTAGGTAATATTATGCATTTATTCTTTTAAGGCATGTTTGATTAACATGATTAAAATATGAGATTATAATTATTAATCTATGTGTCCAATAATCTTATGTTTGTTTTGAAATTTTATTTTAGGATTATTAATCTACTGGATAATTAATCCAACAAATTTGTAGGATTATTAATATTGGGGTAAGAGTGGAATTATATATCCTAATCTAAGAAATAAAATAAAAAAACTCTTTTACCTACTAATCCAATGCAAATCAAACAATGGAAAAGAGGATAATTTATCCTACTAATCCAATTGAATAGTGAATACCATAATAATTTAATAGAATTATTAATACCTTCACTATTAGTCTTGTGAATCAAACATGACCTTAGTTTACAATTTGTGAAGGATTGGCCCCTAGAAAGAGAAATAAAAAATATATATATCCTTCTTCAAAGCCTCAAATTGTTTCTATTATTCAATTAGAGTCATCTTACAATATTGTATATAGTATGTAAATTATGATCTAAATGGATGTTAGTTTCAAATCATTGTGTCTATGAGACCAACAAATTATCAAATCAAATTAGTTTACGTCTTATTATGATATTTGATTATATCTAGAAATAGTATTAGTTACCATTCATTGTGTTTTTTGGTTACTACTAAAATAATCATTAATTATGACTCAAATTGCTTTTAGTTATGATCCATATTTGTATGTTATTATTTTTAAATTTTTTTAGTTTGTACAAGTGTAAAAAATACTTTATAATCCAATTTTGATACTTTTTTGTTTTTATTAATGAGTATTAGATATTGATTAAAAAATTTATTTACAAATTTAATGATAATGTTCAATTTTTATGTTTATAAAGTGAATTAACATACATATGAAACTTTGGTAAAAATGCACAAAAATTAATGTATAGTTAATTTTTAATTGTATAGAATTTGGCCTCCTCTTAACAAGATTTCTATGGCGGCCACTGAAAGTGAGACTAGAAACCTAGACCTAGGGTCGTAAAGGGGTCCTTATCACTTGGGCTACCTTGTCTTCATAAAAAAAGAAAAAAAAAAATTACTCATGGAATGCTATCAATAAAAATCAGTGTTAAAATATTTATGATCCCTCCATATGATATAATTTTTATTATATAAATATATTATAAAATAAAATAAAAAATAAATCCAAAATATTATGATAAATTACATTGACCTATTTGAGATTTAAAAAAAGGATAAATTACACTGACACCTCCTGAGGTTTAATCTAATTACATTCTACCCATGCAGTTAATATTCTCATTTCACAAATCCCTTCCTTATATAAAAAGTAACAACTCCTAATAGAAAAATAGAAGAAATTACATTGGAAAAAAAAATAAAACGAAGGAAAGAAAAAAATAAATGAATAAAAAAAAAAAAAAAGAAAGAATACATGAGTTTAATATTTTCATTTCATCTAAATAATTATAAAAATTAAAAAATTAGTATAATTTTTAAAATATTAAAAAATAATAAATATTAAACATAAACCTTACCAGTGTAAAGGTAATATACCCTTGAAAAAATAAAAATACTAAATTCGGCTCTTTGGATTGAGATGCTTTTCATGGTTCAAACGCATTATTTTAATCTCTACACTACATCTATTGGACAAAGTTAAATACTTTTTGCTTTCATGGAACACATCCCATGTGATGCGGTGTCCCACTTTGCTTTTGTTTTACTATTTGCTTTTGCTTTTACTTTTACTTTTACTTTTACTTTTTCTTTTCCTTTTCCATTTGATTAATTATTACAGTAAGCCTGAGTAAGGTTTAATTTGGTTTGATTTAAGAATAAAATTTTATTTAAAAATATGTTATTTTAATAATTTTTTAATTTTTATAAAAAAAATATAAAAAATAAGAAAATGATATAATTTAAAAAAGATAAAAAGATAATGTATGTGATTTTAGATTGTTCTCAAACAATCCGTAAATTAAAATTAAAATCAAATCATTATTGATGATTTTAGGAAATTTAGAATTAAATTAGATTATGAAAATTTTATAATCAAATCAATACTATGTTGATTGTTTTAATTTAAAATCACAAATTTTTATAACCTTGTCATTATCCGTGAAATGATTATAAAATATTATTTATAATTTTAGGAAAGCAATGGCGGACCCCGGGGCACTGCCCCTGCAAACTATTTCAAAATTTTAGGTAATATTATGCATTTATCTCTTTTAAGGCATGTTTGATTGACAAGATTAAAATATGAGATTATAATTATTAATTTGTCGACCCAATAATCTTGTGTTCGTTTTGAAATTTTATTTTAGAATTATTAATCCACTGGATTATTAATCCAACAAATTTGTACGATTATTAATATTGGAGTAGGGGTGGGATTATACATCCTGATCTAAGAAATAAAATAAAAAGACTCTTTTACCTACTAATCCAATGCAAATCAAACAATACATAAGAGGATAATTTATCCTACTAATCCAATTGAATAGTGAATACCATATTAATTTAATGAAATTATTAATACCTTCACTATTAGTTTTGTGAATCAAATATAGCCTTAGTTTACAGTTTGTGAAGGGTTGGCCCCTAGAGAGAGAGGAAAAAAAAAATCCTATTTCAAAGCCTCAAATTGTTTCTATTATTCAATTAGAGTCATCTTACAATACTGTATATAGTATGTAAATTATGGTCCAAATGGATGTTCGTTTCAAATCATTGTGTCTATGAGACCAACAAATTATCAAATCAAATTAGTTATGTCTTATTATGATGTTTGATTATATCTAGAAATAGTATTAGTTACGATTCATTGTAATTTTTGGTTACTACTAAAATAATCATTAATTATGACTCAAATTGCTTTTAGTTATGATCCATATTTGTATGTTATTATTTTTAGATTTTTTTTAGTTTGTACAAGTGTAAAAAATACTTTATAATCCAATTTTGATACTTTTTTGTTTTTATTAATGAGTATTAGATATTGATTACAAAATTTATTTGCAAATTTAATGATAATGTTCAATTTTTATGTTTATAAAGTGAATTAACATACATATGAAACTTTGGTAAAAATGTACAAAAATTAATGTATACTTAATTTTTAATTGCATAGAATTTGGCCTCCTCTTAACAAGATTTCTATGTCCCCCACTGAAAGTGAGACTCGAAACCTAAACCTAGGGTCATAAAGGGGGTCCTTACCACGAATCAGGATCCCCTCCTTGTATTTTCTCATTGCATTTCTTACTTGTTTGCCCATTGGGCCTACTTTTAGGCCTAATTTTGATAATCCGAACTGTTCATATTTTAAGATTTGTTCAGTATATCATACCTGCAAAAATCAAGTTGATCGGATATCAAAAAGTATGTGTTCGGAAAAATCGAACTACAAATTATTTTTTTGAAGAATTTAATAAACAGTTTTTTGAATACATGTTTTCTGATATCCGATCAACTTGATTTTTTACAGGTATGATATATTAAACAAATCTTAAAATATGAACGGTTCGGATTATCAAAATTGGGCATAAAAGTGAGCCCAATGGCCATACAAGTTGAAAATGCAAAGAGAGGATTCTGATTCCCTTGTCACTTGGGCTACCTTGTCTCTAAAAAAAAAAAATTACTCATGGCATGCTATCAATAAAAATTATAGTGTTAAAATATTTATGATCCCTCCATATGATATAATTTTTATTATATAAATATATTATAAAATAAAATAAAAAATAAATTCAAAATATTATGATAAATTACATTGGCCTATTTGAGATTTAAAAAAATGGTAAATTACACTGACACCTCCTGAGGTTTAATCTGATTACATTCCATCCATATGGTTAATATTCTCATTTCACAAATCACTTTATTATATAAAAAGTAACAACTCTTAATAGAAAAATAAAAGAAATTACATTAAAAAAAATAAAACAAAGGAAAGGAAAGGAAAAAATAAATAAATAAAATAAGAAAAGAGAGTATACATGAGTTTAATATTTTTATTTCGTTTAAATAATTATAATAACTAGAAGGTTAATGTAATTTTCTAAGGCCAAGTTTGGAAAGACTAAATAAGTCCACACTTTTTATTTTTTTATTTTTTTTGGATCACATCAATCAACATTTTCTCTCTACTTTTCTATACATCTTTTTATAAAAAGTCAAAAAATACACTTATTTAAAATATTCCAAATAATCTTTAAATATCAAAAAATAATAAATATTAAACATAAATCTTAGGAGTGTAAGGATAATATACCCTTGAAAAAATAAAAATACTAAACCCAGCTCTTTGGATTGAGATGCTTTTCTTGGTTCAAACGCATTATTTTAATCTCTACATCGTGTCTGTTTGGTGCAGCTTAAAAGCTACTTATTTTAGCTTTCAGCTTAATTTAAACTATTTTGATGTATTTGGTTTAGCTTATAGCTTATAGTTTATAACATTTTGGAAGTCAGAAATCAATTTATTCTTTGAGTATGGCAGGAGATGCTTAATTTATAAGTCAGAAATCAGTTTATGTTCATAGTTATAAGTTATAAGCTGTTTAGGCATAAGTTATAAGCACTTTCCCACAGCACTACCAAACAGGGCCATCTATTCATTGGACAAAGTTAAATACTTTTTTGCTTTCATGGAACACATCCATGTGATGCGGTGTCCCACTTTGCTTTTGTTTTACCTTTTGCTTTTGCTTTTCTTTTGCTTTTACTTTTACTTTTCCTTTTCCATTTGATTAATTATTACAGTAAATTAAAATCAAATCATTATTGATGATTTTAGGAAATTTAGAATTAAATTAGATTATGAAAGTTTTATAATCAAATCAATACTATGTTGATTGTTTCAATTTAAAATCACGAATTTTTATAACCTTGTCATTATTCATAAAATGATTATAAAATATTATTTATAATTTGTTCAAATATTAATATATCATCATTTTACAAATAAAAATATTTTAGATAATTATTTTAGAATTAATTTTACTACTATACAAAAGACACTTATAAGAGTAAAAGGTTAATAACTTAGGTATATAACTGATATACTAATAAAATATTTGAGTGACTTAGGTTAAATAAAAAATTATTTATATATATAAAGAGAAAAAGGGTTTGGCTTTTCTCACGTTGTCATCTTAACTTGAGAGAGCACTTGGGTTTAGTTGGCCCATTTTGGTGATTCAAACCGTTCACTTTTTAAGACTTCTTGAGTAAAAGATTCATTCAAAAAATTCAAAATATTTGGATATCGATAGCTATAAGTTTTATATCAATTTGTTTTACAAAATGAATGATAGATATAACTTCAAGAATAGCTGTTCATTTTTTCTAACATAAATTTGATTCAAACATATAACTATTGATATCCGATAATCTTTATTTTTTGCATAAGTATTCTACTCAACGAGTTCTAAAAAATAAATAGTTTAGATCATTGAAATCGGTTCTAAAATGAGTCTACTAAGTTCAAACGCTCTCTTAAGTTGAGATGGCCAACTTGAGAGAAGTCAAACTCAAAGAGAAGAAATTTGTGAAAAGTCCATCCCAAAAAGAGTATAAGATATTAAATCAAGGGTAAAAACTTGTTTAATGATTATTGACAAGGACATGTCAGAAAAATTAGGCTTCTTTCATATTGGTTAGCTTAACTTGAGAGAACGTTTGGGTTTAGTACGTCTATTTTGGCACAGATTTTGATTATTCAAATTGTTTACTTTTTAGGATTTGTTAAGTAAAATATTCATATAAAAATCATGATGGTCAGAAATTCGTAACTATATATTTGAATCAAATTTGTATTACAAAAAAATAAATAGCAATTTTTGAAATTATATTTGTCGTTTATTTTTTAAAAACAAATATGATTCAAACATATAACTACTGATGTCCAATTATCTTTATTTTCTGCATGAATATTCTACGAAACTACTTTTAAAGAGTCAACAACTCAAATCACCAAAATCTATTAAAAAATTAACCTACCAAGCCCAAACGTTTTCTAAAGTTGTCATCTTAATGTAAAAGAAGCCAAACCCTTGTTTGAAATGGGTTATTATTTAGTTCTCTCTTGCCATAGTAGAAATTCAATTAAATTATGTTTTTGACTTTGATTCATTTAAGAGTAAATTAGTGATAAATCTAAACTAAGGAGGGTATAAGACATTAGGTTCAGTGGATATTTTTTATTGGTGAGAAATCCACCCTTTGTGAAATAGTTTAGTGAGAAGTCCTTTTATCTGTTTTAAAAAATATTTTTTTCTAATTTTATCCCTTAATTTATCTATTAACTTTTGTTGACTTTCAGTTCAAAATTTTTCCCTATATGTTAAAAAAATTTCCCTATCTATTCAAAAAATTTCCCTATCTGTTTAATTTTTTTCTTACCTATTCAATTTTTTTTACCTTATCTATTTAATTTTTTTTCCCTGTCTATTTAAATTATGTGGATTTCTCTTTATCTGTTTAAAATACGTAGATTTCTCTCTACCTATTCAAATTATCTTATTCAAAAAATCTATATGTTGAAATTATTTGTTGAAAAAATCTATGTATTGCAATCTATCTATTCAAATTCTTTTATCTCTCTTCTCACTATTTGTACAAATAAAATTCAAATTCCACAACAACAACAAATCTCTATGTTTTGAAAATTTATCCATTTAAATTCAACAACAACAACAACATGTCTCTCCTCAAGATCAAACAACAAAAAAATATAAATGATAAATTAAAACTAGTACAAAGGCACATAAACTAGCCAACACCTCAATATGATAGCAGTAAAATAGACTGATACTATGATCTAAGTAGAATATCGACTTTGAATCACACTAAGTGTCATGTATTGATAACCCTGCGTGTTTGGTTGTTAAGAAGAACACAGAAACATAACAAGAAAACCAAATATAGTCTTATTCTCATTGTTGCTTTGATGTTCAAATGATTAATTTCTCAACTTTTCCCTGATTCTCTTGGGAACCAAAGAGAAAATAACATCAAAATCAACAATCAACAAATACATAATTTTGAAACACATACACGCACACACACATACACGCACATATATATATATATATATATTCACATGTAACCGATACATATGTAAGTAGAGGAATATATACACACACACACATATAGTATAGAACCAGATCTCCTTTTCCTTCTCGACCAATTCTGGATCCACACCCAATCTCTTTGACCGTATAAAACCATATCATCGTCGGACTCTTCATCTTCGTCTTCATATTTGCTGCCAGACCACGATGGTGGTCTAGATCTAGGGTTAGGATAGGCGAATCTACAGATCTGTAGATGTTGATGTTGGATTGGCGATGGCGAGAATACGACGTGAAGGCAATGGTGCGGAAAGTCGTAGGTGAGCTTTAGATCTTCTTCTTCTTCAAGTCTTTGGCGGCATCGGTGGTCTTCGAAGGTTATGACGAAGGAGCTGAAAATCGCTGTTGAATCAACGATGTCGGTACCTACACTTGATTCTGAAATCATGCTTTAGCTCATAATGCAACTCTAGTGTTGGTTATAATATAATAAGAAAGAAAATCCCTAAATACCTTAGAGAAGCACATTTTGGAAACAACTGTGATACGTAGCCCGAATTGTTCGAGCTCGAATTTGCCCCGAATCCAAAATGACGTCGTTTTGGAATTTTTTTTTTCTTTTCTTTTTTCTTTCTCACTGTTTTGAAGATGAAGATGAAGAACAAACAGAAGCAGAAGCAGAAGAAAAGAGAAGAGGAAGAAGAAGAAGAAGAAGAACATCATCAACAACATCTTCATCAACACATCATCAACTAGAAAAAAAAAAAAAAAATCAGATCAGATCCACTAGAAAAAAAAATCAACATCTTCATCAACACATCATCATCATCAACAACAACATCTTTATCAACAACAACATCTTCATCAACATCATCATCATCAACCCAAAAAAAAAAAAAAAGAATCAGATTTGATTTAGATCTGATTCAACTCCAGCTCCGATCATCACCATCACCATTGATCTTCCTCATCCGCCATCACTGCCATCACCGTCTTCTTCTCTTCCTCTTTTTTCTCCCCATCTTTTCTCCTTCTTCTGTTTTCCTCTTCTCTTCTCTTCTCTCCTTTCTCTCTCTCGTCTCTGTGTTTGTGTTCAAAAACAAGAAAAAAAAGAAAAAGAAAAAAAAAAAGCAATAAAAGGAAGAAAAAAAAATTTTTGAAACCCAAAATAACGTCATTTTGGGTTTCAAGCCAAATTTGAGCCAACCATTTCGAGCTCTCAAACAATTTTCTTTTGGAAAAAGCCAACCATTATCTGATTTGCTACTAGTTTCTGGGTTTTATTTTCTAATAAAACGCCCTCTGACCAAACAGGTTGTCAGATAATAACCCTACTCCAAAAAGTATTTTACTTATTTATTCATTTTAATGTTATGGAGCTTTTTATTCATTTTACTTGCTAAGGTGCTTAAAGACATTGAAAGTGTGGTTAGAGCTTTTGCTCTGGTCTGGAACAGATCTGAAGCATAGTGGGAGAGGGGGGGGGGGGCAAAAGTCAGTTTGGAATTCTGTCTGTACTGTAAAAAAATGGAGGTATGGATATCAGACTTTTTAAGTTGTGTTTGGTTCATTAATTTAAAGAATAAAAGATAAAAAGTTATAAAAGGTGTGTGATTACTCATCTTTTTATTTTTCTTTTTTCTTTATAAATCTCTACCTAAATTTATGAACTAAACACATCTTAAAGTTTTGGAACAAATGGCTATTTTAGTTGACTTTTTGATTATTTTATGAGATGAAAAAAAAATTGTGTTTGTTTGGGATGATTTGTGAATTTTTTTTATAGTTAAATAGATGCTTGTGAGACAAAAAAAAGTGATTAATTAATGTGTAGAATGTGACATTTTGTCTTATTAACTATTTTAATATTTTTTGTCTTTATTAATTATTTTAGCCTCAACCCTTGTTCCCAAACATAGCCTATAAATAACTTGTTTGTTATCCAATCTTGTTTGGTGTTTGGGATGAGCTAAATTGGTTAAAATAGTCAATAAAGATAATATCTATATATATATATATATATATATTGGGTAATTCTACTTACACCACTATTTAACCTCTTTACACCCTCCATCTCATTACACCACTAAAAAAAAATGTAATTCTCATTACACCCCCAATGTATTATCAAAACTAACCCTAAATTAACTATTTCATCTCTTTACACCACTAATTTTGGTAACAGGGTGCTAAACAATTTATGTTATTCTGGTGTTATGCTGTCGGAAAAAATAGATCTCTTCGGCATTTTGTTGCTATACATTTACAGTGACACTTTCTTCCAAACAATGATTTTTTAATTTGTGATGGGCCTGTTCAGTAATACAACGCTAATTAATTTGAATTACTCCAGTGCCATCTTACCAAACAATATTTTTTTTCCTAGCATTATGTTGCCGTCCAATTAGATGATAACAAGAAATTAATTTGGGCCACTTGTGAAGTGCATGTTCAGCGATACATTGTTATACAAATGAGATTACTCTAGTGTCATGTTGCCAAACTACAATAGAGTTGTTTAGGCCCCTGTCGCTGTACATTGAAAGATTTACTTTTTCCTTGAAGCATCCATAAAAAAATTCATAAATCAAACACGCATCCATAAAATCATACATAAAAAGTATCCATAAAATTATTCATAAAAACATCAAGTGTACGAATATCCATATATAAAATTTGTCATTATTTGCATTCATCAAATCAAACATGTTATCACAATTCGTCTTGGTAATTTGTAGGTAATTTTCCGTTCCTTGATAGAAATAGACATCCACACTTTTTAGAACATGTCAACCTCCATCGTTCCCCTTGATCTTCCTGTTGTTTATATAGTAACCACTTATTTTACAAGCAAGTAAGTCTTGATTTTCAATTATTGCCTCTCACATCTGGTGTCTTTAAAACAATAACAAATCCAGTTTTCTTCCTAACGTCAGAAGCCCATTTAATTAATATTTCACGACTACTAAAAATCTAAAGATAATAAATACATTTATACGTCAAATTATTAATAAAACTCAATACAAATTAAAAATAAGAAAAAATCGTATTCATAAAAAAAAAACTTAACAAACCTCGTCTGTAATGAATTCATGACTAGAGTCCACTAATATTGCAGTATTTGCATTGTTGCAATGGGTATAAGTATAATCCTTCTAGGTAAAAAAATAAAAAATATAAAAAAAAAATGAAACTGAAAATATATGGTAATGAGAAGCCGAACAAATTAAAAAAAAATCAGTTTGGGGTTACCGAAAATGTATCTTTTATTCGGTAGTTAGTTACCAAACTTATATTTTTTGTTCAGCAATGTGATGTTAGACTATTTTATTTTGCTCGATTTCGAATCACCAAACGAAAGTCGAACACCAGTCCAGAAAAACGAAACAAAAACCTACCAAATAAATAAAAGAAACTCGCAATTTCATTTTTTTTATTGTTCTTCACCACCGTTTCTTCATCTATTGCTTTCTTTAATGATCAAAATATTATAATTCTCACTTTTTGAAAAGAGATGTGTAAGAGAAAAGAAAAATTAAGAAAGGAAAAAGAGAAGTATGGATTGAAGACCAAGGGGTGTAAGGAGATAACAAAATATATTTAATTTTAGTATTGTATCCTTAAAGGTAATTTCACACATGGATAAAATTGGGAGAAGAAAAAAAAAAAAAAAAACTCATATGAAAGGTGTAAAGAAGTAAAATAGTAGTGTAAGTAGAATCACCCATATATATTAAAATGTCAATAAGACAAAATATCACATCCTATACACCAATCAATTACTTTTTTTCTCTCACAAGTATCTGTTCAGTTACAAAAAAAATTCATAAATCATCTCAAACACAAAATTTTAGAAAATACTCGAAGCCCCAACATTTTAATAATTTAACATACTTCTAAAATAATTTCCGATTAACACCACATTTCTATACAAGCATTATGACTCATTTTCACGTTTTGTCCTATCAAAACTTCACTCACCTTATAGTTTAGTTGATTATATGTGATAAAAAAAAGTTGTAAATTTTAGTTGATTATATTAGATAAGAAAAGTTGTGAGGAAATATATTGAAAAAACTTTTGAAAATGTTTTAGATCGCTAAATTTATCATTTTGAAACGAGAGTGTACCATGTTTCAAAATGTGTGTTTCAAAACGTAATTCGCTAGGATATTAGCAGTTTCTGATAACCCTAATCAAAAGCTTTCAAGCATTGCTACATCAAATCATCGATAGAGTGAATGCAATGAATCATCACCTAGCACTCTGTCAATTTGAACTACATAACCCTTGCCAATCATCAGAAAGACCAAGTTCTTTTACACAAGCTCATGCTGCAGTAAAGATTCCCAACCTGGAGCATGTTATTGGGTCAACCACAAATCTGACTATTGTATAAATGGGATTTTCATGACATAATATCTCCTTAAAACTCCAGCTTCACTAGATAATGATCTCCAACAGTACATAATAACCACCCATGGGCTAATCACCGAGAACTATCCTGCAGTGAACTCTTTGCAGCACAATAACACTGAATCAGTTAATTTATAAGCGAGCCCCACATTAGTTCCCCCACTCATTAAAGCAAAAGTAATCAAACTTCCAAGATGGAGAAGAAAGAGCACAAGTTTTGGAAGCCATGGAATCTCCCAAGTGTATTAGAAACTAAAATAAGATATAAATTGTGTCATTTCTTATCAACGATGCCGCTAAATACCAACTATACTCGGTATGCCACATATTTAACACCAATAATAAAGAATCTCAAGATTCTAAGGCTTCACACAATCCTCATATAAAACTGCAATGTTTTTACAGCAAAATTGAGTTCTCTGAAACAATTAAATTCCACAGAACAAGGTCCTAAGATAATTCTGCAGCTTTATTAACAAAGTACCCTAAAGTTTGCTCTCCCAATATAAACGCCAACATATAAGACACCACAACCGGAGCAGATGACTATAATGAAACTTGATGAGCACAACAAACTTCAGACTCAAATCTGTTCGTCAGTTGTCCAAATTACCTAAAGGGCCCCGCAATACCATTTGCAATTCAATGCTGCTAAAGAAGCAATGCTAACTATTATATCCACCACATTTAGTGTCCTATATATGGCCAGGGACTAAGTAACCGAAATTTTCAAAACTAATCTGCAACATGGCATTAGAAAAATAAGAAAGGGCAGAAAATTAAGTATTGTATGCAACCAAAGCCAAGTTACCACACAGTAAAAAGGCTCAATAAAAATATACAAGAAAAAGTATGTAAATCTCTTAAAAAAAAAACACTTTGGGATGGAGAAAAAGGACAAAACAGACTTGCATTTCCAGAGTATAAAAGATGGGATCCTTTTGAAAACACAAATTTGTCAAATAGAAAAACATGAGGAGAGATGAGGAGGAGATAAGGTCCCAGTATCAAGAATTCTCACCTGCAGATGTAAAGTAATTATGCCCTCATTCATTACAATTACAAGAGATGTGAACAAGAATGATACACCATCAGAGTCCCCAGACCTCAAAAACTCAACTCAACAAAACCTTAGACCACAGCTATTAGGGCCAGTTATATGTATCCTACTACATCTCCAGGGACATATCCTCCATTTAATTAGACCAGCGTCTGAAAACCTGCATAATAATAACCGTCTAAACCTAGTTTCCGGAAATGTAATGTAGAGCAGTGCTAGCACCAAGAGTATGTATGTACTTGGTGAAAAAAATCAACAAAAAACAAAAGCCGCAGCAAGATGATATTACACAAAAAAATACAACAAATGACTTGGCTATAAAATGGCACTTGTGCCATAACAAAGATGATAATAACAATTTAGATTATTTTCTTCCATAAAATTATAATCTTGGTCACTTAACACACAACTTAAATAAACTTTCATCAGTTTTCAAAATCCACACATAATGAGGAATTAATCATGGTTATTCAATACATACAAACCAACACTGCATCAATGTCCTAAAAAGAACATTCGGATCAGATAATGTCATCTAGATGTCAAATACATAGACAAGTTATACATATTTGGTAAATGATAGAAACATACAGCACAGAAATTCCAAAAAAGGGCCCCAGTTCAAAGTCACCAGGAAAGATGAGGTTCAGTAATTTAAAGGCCAACACCCTAATTCAAAATAGAAAACTAGATCCTAACAAAAGAAGAAACTAAATATTTATTAAGTCCTAATTAAGAATAAATAAACACAAATATTAAATACATAAAATTACAGTTATATAATTGTAATACCAAAATGGGCTCATGTGCGTTCCTCATCAGACCTCTTCCATAATTAGGGAGGGGAGAGCTAAGAACAGGGAAGACAGTGAGGATGTTGGCTTCTTTGGGCAAGATTTGGATAATTTGGGTGAAAAGGAATTAAAAGGTTTTTAATGGTATGGAGAAACCAATTACAGGTCAGTAGATTTATTGATCCTAGACATGTATCTTGAAAAAACTAAAAATTAATTTGGTTTGGAAAATGGAAAAAATAAATAAATAAACAAATAAATCATCTTCACATGGTTTTATCTTTTGGGGGCAGAAATAAATTTTTAAAAAAATTAAAATATCTTCTAGGTGTTTAATAGTGTCATACAATTTATTATTATTATTTTTAAAATTTTTGAAAACAGATTTTGAAATTGAAAGCAAATAGAGCCCATATTTTTTGTTTGGTTTCCATGGAAAATTGGGGAGAAAATTCACAAATTTTTTCTTGATCTTTGGATTAGAAATTACACAATCTTTACTTGAAGGGAAAGCTAGAGGAAAAGCATAGTGTGTGCAGGCTTAGCTCTTTATGGGCAATTTCTTTCTGAGGAACTTCATTGTGTACATCGAGTATCGCTCATAAATGTAAAGCATAAAGCACATAAACCCAATTGACATGTGATAAGAAACGTTGGTTTCCTCTTCCAGACTTGCCAATTTGCCATTTTAGAGTAACCACAAGATATCTAGTCACGAAAGATGGATGATTGCTTAAAATAAGTAGAAGGATTTCAAATTCATAAGTACAAACGTGATTTTGGAAATTCGGGGAAGAGTGTGAAGTTAGTGAAGACTCCATAATTTCATTTCCAGATGAATGATCTTTGAGCTTCCAGGGCCATAAGCATTTGACAAAATAATGAAATTATGGGTACAAGATATAATGACAAAATTTTACTAGTTGGCATGAGATCCTACCATTAAGAATGCATCATCAGTACAAATAAATGCTAGGTATATTAAAATTTTATACCCATCTTTGCTTATCTATGGACTGTAATAGCAATCTTGAATTACTAGATAAATCAAACGCTTGAATTTTGGGTGCTAGGTATATTAAATATTTCTACCCATCTTTGCTTATCTATTGACTGTAATAGCAGCCTTCAATTACTTGATAAATCAAACACATTATTTTTTCAGCTTAAACAAGGATTGTAACAATCCAATGCACCGAGTAATCGCCCTGGTATATTTTTTTAATGCTTCTAGCATAATTCATCATTAAGAGTATGTATTCCCAACTAAGAACGTTGTCACAATACACAGAAATCCACATGATTGGAATTTGGATTACTATTCCCTTGGCATGGACATATTAGAGGTCCTTCAGTTGAAGAGGAGGTAGCAAGACATGGATTTCCTCAATCAAATTGTGCCAAAGCCTGAGATAGACAGTGGCTACTGAACTCTTGACCAAATTGGATCAAACATACCCAAATCTATATATGACAGCCTTTATTATTCACCACCCGTGATTAATTGCTGTTTATCACTACTTAAATTTCCTGCCCATTTCTTAACAAATTTTTAACTAAAAGAATGAATTATCCCTTGCTAAAGCATATTACCATATCATTATTCATGGGGTCAGATTAGGATGTTCTTTAACACAATCAAAACGACTTTCACTTTTCAATATTAACAACAAAACCAAACCATGTCGGATGATGGTGGTGAGGGAAGTTAAAGACCACGGTTAATATCATAGTTGTGGTGTACAACTACATACAGCAGAGTCAAATAGGCAGTTGATTTCCAGGTCAGTATGAAGTTACAGCATTCTATGAAAACTTCATACTGAAAATTACAGCTTATGCAAATTACATATATCTATGATTACACCCGTTTTGATCAACTTAAACCAAGAATGACACAATTTCTGCATTTAGGATGCTAATTCTTTCTCCTATTTTCTACAATTTGGCTGAGAAAGCAGTGTGAGAGATAAGACACAAAGCAGGACAGCCAAAACTGATCTTAATTTTGGCTAAAAGATTATTCCTTGAATTCATATGACCAGTGTAATCAACAACCAAACAATCAAAATGAAACAAGTATTAAATAAATAAAGACGATGTGAAATTGGCTGGACCGCCCACCGTTAATCCAAACAAGCTTTTTTAATAACTTTTTGGCTATTTGGCTAAAATATGATGTCAAAAAACTAGTATGTTTGGGATGACTTTTTAGTTTTTTACGAAAAGATGTGCAAAAAGTAGAGAGAAAAGGGAATCTTTGACTTTTTGGTATAGGTTGTTAGCTTTTTGATTTTTTTAGTGACTTTTTGGTTTTTTTAGCTAAAATCACCACTTGCCAAGTCTTATTTTTTGGCTAATTTAGTTTGGCAAAATTAGTTGTGTTTAACTGTTGACCTTTTTTGGTTTGGTTGTGATAGTTTTGAGGAAAAAAAAAGTAAAATGATTATAGTTTTGATGTAATATTTTGTCTAATTAACTTATTTAGTCTATTGTGTCTTTTTGTTAAATTGTATATACAAAATATGTTCTTGTTCAAAAGTATTTATAAGTATTTAAACTTTAGAAGTGTAAGATTCATCTTTAAGTATTTTTTAGTAGTGTTACTTTAATTAAAAATATTTTTATTTTTCAAACTCAATAATGTAGTAGTCTATTAGGCCATGTTTGATTCACAAGACTAATACTGAAGGTATTAATAATCCTATCAAATTAGTATGGTATTCACTATCCAATTGGATTAGTAGGATAAATTATCCTCTTGTCCATTGTTTGATTTGCATTGGATTAGTAGGTAAAAGAGTCTTTTTATTTTATATTCCAGCTTAGGATATATATCCCACCTCTACCCTATTACTAATAATTTTACAAATTCGTTGGATTAATTATCCATTGGATTAATAATTCTGAAACAAAATTCCAAAACAAACACAGGATTATTAGGCCCACAGATTAATAATCTCAATCTCATGCTCTAATCTTGTCAATCAAACATGCTCTTAGAATATTTAAGGCAAACTCTCTTTCTTAGGTTTTTCTCTTTTTTAATTATCAACTAATCATCTTTTTTACACATTATTAAGTAAAGAAAATTATTTAAAAAATAGATTTTGTAACGCCCTCAAATTAATACATAAAACCCATCATTCTTGACATGCAACGATATAAGAGAAATAAACATCTTTCTATTATCAGAGTAATTCGTACAAAAATATTACATGTTAACAACAAAATCAAAATGCCCTACGGGCTTACAGCTTTCCAAGTCAACACTTGGTTACAAAAAGAAGAGTACTAACTCTATACAAAATAAGCCCTTGGCTTAATATACATGTAATGCAAACAAAATAACCACAAAAATAAAGAGTCTTCAACTCCCATAACCATCCAAGCTATGATCTCGGAGGCGGCATGATACCTGAACCTGAAAATGATGTCCCATATAGGGTGAGCCAACGCCCAGTAGAGATATGCTAAACATAATATGGGCAGTAACTAAGACATTAGCAATTGATAAATGTTTGACTCACATAAATCAATCCATAAACCATTTCCATTACATGACAAATGTGTCCATGTTTCATTTCATTTTCCATTTTTTATCCAATTCTCAATTCATAACTATGGCTCAGAACCTGGCCAAACAATTTAAATGAGGTAGTAACTCATATTAAACATTTTCCACTTCACAATAGATAAGTATACTAACTGTATCAACATTTCAATAGATAAGCATATGAGCTGTATCAACACTTCAACAGATAAGCATATGAGTTGTATCAACACTTCACAGATAAGCATATGAGCTGTATCCACAGAGTCCATCCCCTATCTCCTCCCAAACAATATCCGGTTTAGAGGTCCATCCCCTATCTTCCCCTAAATCGTGGGGTACATCCCCTATCTCCTCCCACACAACACGATGTATATAAACACAGGATCATATACATAATCAATCAATACATAATTTAATGTATTATTCCAACCGTCATATTCGATGACACATTCAATTGATTAGTTTTAGTTTGCCTAATCATCATGCATTGTCTACAACAATCAAGACTACCCTCCACCGGTAGCCCAAGGTAATTATTTCTAAACAGATAATAAATGCGTCAACAGATAGTTTCTCAATATTTTCAAAAGTGAGCGATTAATAAATCCAACTTCACTAGTCCATCTCATAATGAGCCAATTTCATTATATTCAACTCAATTTCATAAACCCATAACTTTCCCAAATTAATTATACTAATTAATTTATGCACAATTTAGGGCTTTCTCCCCCATCTCTCAATATTAACCCAAAGGTTCATATATCAACAACCAACAACAATATCATCATTTTGAGACCCAAAATACATATTTAAGAGTCAAAATAACAAACCCCCTTTTATACTTTTTGAAACCCTAAGTCCCAAATCAAACCATTTAAACAACATGCTCAAAATCTAGGTCAAAGCCCATAAAAGTGAGTAGGAATCCCTACCTCAAAAGATGGAACCCAACGAAGGAGATAAAGAAAACGAAGATGTTCCAAATTCCAAAATTCTCGGATCAAAACGTAGCCCTCGACGATCAACACACTTTTTGTAAAGGCCAAAGGGTGAGAGATTACTCTAACTAGATCAATACCTAGAGAGAAGTTGAGGTTCTAGTGAGAGAAGCTCTCCAATGGCTGTTTTGAAAAGTAAGAGAGAGAAATGGAATTGAAAAAGTGAACCAAAAAGCTAAATCTCGGAGTGATATACACGTCGTCCCGCTCGAGCGTGGAAACCCCCGCTCGAGCGTCAGACACAGACTCCAGCTTGAGCGTCGAAACGCCCGCTCGAGCGGCGGATACAACCATCCAGAAGTTTTGCAGAACAGGTCCCCGCTCGAGCGTCAAACTCCCCGCTCGAGTGGAGGGACAAAATCAAAGGGTCACGCTAGAGCGTCAAAACTCCCGCTCGAGCGTATGACTATTGCAGAGAAAAAATGCTGAGAGATGGATATTCCTGCTCGAGCGGAGAAGCAACAAAGAAGGTTCCCGCTCGAGAGCGTCAAAAGCTCTGCTCGAGCGTCAACGCTAAATTCTGGGCATCACTTTTGGTTTCTAAACCCAACCAACCTGTTTCAAACCTGCCCAACACAACCCAAGACTCAAATACAAAGAGTAAGGATATAAACGAGAATGAGAACAACAATACATCCATGGAACCGAGTCCGGAATACAACAAATAAAGGAAGGGAAACCGGGATCGCTATAGATTTATATACCAATTTTCTTCTTTTCAATTTACATTTATAGCTCAATGTTTCACCACTTCTTGTATATAAACACTATGCCTGTTTAGTTCATGAATTTAGAGAAGGATTTGAAAGTAAAAAAAAAAGAAAGTGTAAAACTTAAGTGAAATATAATCATATTTCACTCACATTTTACTTATTTTTTCCGTTTTCTCTTTCTAATTTCATAAACCAGACACACCTATTATTATAAGTTTCGCAACCTTCCATTGTCCTTCCTTGAAGTAATCTTGTTTGTGTAAGGCCATTGAGTTCACCAAGCAACACGTATATAACATGCATAAATAACTCCAACAAACATTTTATAGCAACAACTATGATAATATAAAACTAGCGATTACTTGAGTTTTGATTTGTATTCGGTTTGTTGAAAATTCCTTTAATATTGACTCGTTATGTGAACAAGTGATGTGTGGATACAATTTTAAACTTGTTAAATTTCAAGTCAAGATTGAATAACTTACTACTCGACTCAAGAAATTTATATATACTATATAAAAATCAAGCTACTCAAATTCAACTCATATTTGACTCGGTAACAATCAACTTGTTATGTGAAAAAACCAAATTTCAACATAATTTTAAACTCTTTAAGTTATCAAATCAATCTTAAATAACTTATTACTCGACTTGACTCAGCTCATTTTTAGCTCTATATAAAACTTGCAAACTTTAGTGATTTGAAAAAAATATGTAAAAGTAATCAAGGCATTTGGTCTAATAATTATTTAACACTAAGTGTAAGATTTTAGATTCAACTTCGATAAAGAGCAATTTAATATACCCTTTATGGTGGTGGTGTAGTAGAGAGAGTGCTAGGTTTAGGTTTGGCTTTGTTAACTTTCCAGGTCATATAATTGCTCTTATTGATTTGACCCCCAAAAAAAATTTGAAAAAAAAAAAAGAAAAAGAAATTTGAAAAAGAAAAAAAAGAAGTGAAAGTGGATGGTTCTATTTTGTTGTCCTCAATTTTGCAATTTCTAAGTCATAATTTGTGAAATTTATTTATTTGAAAATAGTGAAAATTCATTACTTTGTGCCAAATAATTTTTTTATTTTGTTTTTTCAAAGGCCTCAAATTGAAATTGTTAGGTTTTTATTCTTAGTAATTCCATTTGACAAAACTCCTTTCAATTGTAATTTTATTCAGTATTTTATTTCAGCGAGGCCATGAGTTTTAGATGCGAATCCAACCCGAATTGTGCTTATGCAAAGGAGTTCGTGATCTTAATCCTATCATGTTTGCCATTTCGCTGTGTAATGCCCTGAAAATAAACCAACATGATCAACCCACATTAATTAACATCCACTAAGCCATGACAATGAACTATCCATCTTTACATAGGAAATAAGAGAGTTTATACAAAAGTTCACATGCGAGTATACATTCAACGATAAATGAATCACTTGAATCTATAGCATGTGAGGCATCTAATCTCAAAACAACAAAATGCCCTTAAGGGCTTACATCTTCCAAGGCAGTAGGCCGGTTACATAAAATGGTCTCTCGGACCCAAACATATTAGCCCTTGGCTTACAAAAATATCACAACAAAAATAAGAGCAAGACTACTCTTCACCAAAATACATCCACACCCTTAGCTCGGCGGGATCAGGACATCTTTACCTGCACCAAATCCCATAGGGGTGAGCGTAAAGCCCAGTAGAGAATTCTCACAAAGTATATATAGTTATGCTTTTTCCTCAACACAAAAGTAAATGTAAATGCAATGCTATGCTAAGGTTAATCGAAGAGGAAAAATATTCATTTCAATACATTGTTTCAAAATCACCATGTTCTCAATATTATCATATGATTTCATCAATTTCAAACTTCCAATATTAATTCAATAGGGGCGGTAAATACGACACTAGTAATCCATAGGTTGGTGTCTGCAAGTAGGCTTAACAAGCACTACCAAACTGTCATTTTTACCGGTGCTAACCGGAAGGCTCGACACCTATCTACGCGGTTTTCTGATCTTTCACCATGGACACTCAGGCCAACTTATCAAAGTTCATCTACACCCCCTATCCGGACTTACCACGTATTTACCCCATTCACATTACCATATTTCTCATACAAATCATTTTCTATCATGAATGCAAATTCCTTCAATTTAGAACCACAATGCACAATAGTAAATGAAATGGTTTGCAATGCAATAATTTCCATAATTCATAACATTTATTCATGTTCAAAATCTCTACAATAATGCCACATTCACAATTTCCCCATTTCTTTCCTTCATGGTCTTTCACAAGTCAACCATAAACCATCCATTCATACCACAATTCCCTCATTTCACAAGTCATAGCAACATAGTCTCATCAAGGGCTACATATGAAATTTTTCAAAAACAATTTCTCCATCTCAATATATATAAAAGATTGCCACTCTTGCAAACACATTATGGAATTTATACTCAATCAACCTCTATTCAAAGAAAGAAAAACAAAAATCCTTAAATTTCTAGGGTTTTTACCAAAAAACTAAACATTTCCCATCCCTGTAAAGATACCCCATTAAATCATCCTCTTGAGTTCAATAACTAAACAAACCCACTAGTATTTAGTAAAATGATTTGGGATTAAACCCATCTTGAAAACTCCACATTTTAGGTCACAAAGTCAAAATCAACACTAATCTTTCAAGGAAACTTTTAAATCAACAACAACAATACATAACCTATATATATAGCTCAAGAAATCCCTACCTCCGAGTAGAAGCTCAAAAGGAAAGATGAGAGAAACCTCAAGGTGCTCCAAACTCGTATTTTCTTGGATTAAAAGAAAGCTCACACCAAGTTCTAGCCTTTTTGCAAGGATGAAGGGTAGGAAGTATAGCGACCCTGGTCTTTTCCCAGTTAGTTGTTGTATTCGGACTTATGTTCCGTAGATCTCGTTGTTATATAATTGTTGTTGTTGTCCTTTAATTCTTTATTCTTGAGTTATAGGATGTTTTGGGCAGGTTGGTTGGGTTGGAAACCTAGTGTTGTTGTCCAGATTTTTGGACCTTAGCTCGAGCGAGGAGTTGGTCGCTCGAGCGAGCTGTTGTTTTTGGTCCTTCGCTCGAGCGAGGGTTTGGTCGCTCGAGCGAGAGTAGAGTTTTGTGTCTTGTGGCTCGAGCCAGGGTTTCTTAGCTCGAGCGAGAAATTGCGTCTAGTATAGACCTGAGAGCTGTATTTGTTGGCTCGAGCGAGCTTTCCTTCGCTCGAGCGAGTTCTGAGTTCTTCGCTCGAGCGAGAATTCCGTCGCTCGAGCGTGCTTCTGGGTTGCAGACCTGAAGCATCGTATTGTTGGCTCGAGCGAGCTTTCCTTCGCTCGAGCGAGTATTCTTTGTGTTTGGTCGCTCGAGCGACCACTTCTTCGCTCGAGCGAGCCTGTTTTATTTAAATAGGCAGCAGCGGTTTTTAAAACATTTTTTCAGCATCTTTTTGATTTCAGAACCCTAGGGACGTTTTCTCTCTCCTTCCACTCACCTTCTCTCTTAGGTTTGATCTATTTAGAGTGTGTTTCTACCCTAGATCCTTTATTAAAAAGATAGAGTGAGTCGAGGGCTTCCTTTTAATCTGAACAATCTTGGGTTTGGAGCACTTTGGATTTTCGTCATCTTCTCCATTCGGGTTCTTCGCTTCGAGGTAGGGATTTCCTACTCTATATTATAAGTTTTGTTCTAAGTATGGTATTTTGATATGTTGGGGGTTGTTTGGTAATTTTGGGGAAAAACCCTAGTTGTTAATAAATTAATTAGTAGAATTAATTTAGGGGAATTTAGTTGAATTCATGGAATTGAGGAATTTATTGATTAAATGGTGTAGTTGGTTAGTTTAATCACTCACCTATGAAAATGTTGGAATTATATTAGTTGATACATTTATTTCCTGTTTAGAAATATCTGTTTTGGGCTATCGGTGGAGGATAGCCGTGATTGTTGTAGACATTGCATGTGGATTAGGGAAAACTGAAACTAATCACATTGGTTAAGTCATTGATTTTGACTGTTGAATTAATACAGAAAATACGTGTATTGATTGTGTGTTGTATATGACAAGTGTTTAATACATTGTATGTGCATTTGTTTAGGAGGAGATAGGGGATGTACTCCACGGTTTAGGGGAAGATAGGGGATGGACCTCTAAACCGGATTTTGTTTGGGAGGAGATAGGGGATGGACTCCATTAGCATCACTATTATGTATGCTTATTGATTTATAGAAGTGTTTTTACATATTGTTGATACAGCACTAAAATGTGTATCAAATGAGAAGTATGGAAGTGTTTTGATATGAGCCTTAGTCTTATTTATTTTGTTGATAAATGGAAGAAGTGTTAATGTGATATGTAGTTCACTGTTATAGTCTGGCCAGGTTCTGAGCCATGTTGGTAAAAATGGAAAGTTGAATAAATAATGGAAAGTGAAACTGATATTTGTGTTAACCATCTATTGAATGCTATTGCTTTATTCAATGCTTATATTTGGTTTAGTATCTTTCTACTGGGCTGTGGCTCACCCTATATAGGAACATCATTTTCAGGTTCAGGTGATGTGCTACCTCCAAGGACTTAGCTTGGATGGATTTGGAGTTGAAGACTCTGTTTAGATTAGTTATTTATTTTGTTTTAATTTGATGTTACATGTAAACTCAAGCCTAGGGCTTAATGTGTAAATGAGTTAGTACTCATATTTTTGTGTCCAAGTGTTGGCTTGGAAAGATGTAAGCCCGTAGGGCATTTACTTTCGTTATTACATGTAATGTCTTTTAATAAGATTACTCTGATGGATGAGATGATAATTGGTTTTCCTTTATCAATGCATGTTAATGTTACTTATTATGGGTTTATTTTGAGGGCGTTACAGGAAGGCCCTAGAGTATGGAGTATTTTTAGAGAGAAGAAGTGGGAGAGAGAGAGAGAGAGGGCCGGATCTAGGGTTTTGGAGGAAGAAGACAATGAAAAAGTGATAAAATTCCTGCTGCTGAAATTTGATATATGCGAAGCTCGCTCGAGCGAAGGAGTCGTCGCTCGAGCGACCAGACAGAACGAACAAACCTCACTCGAGTGCAAGAATCTTCGCTCGAGCGAACAAAGCAAGACTTCAGGTCTACAACCCACCAACGCAGACGCACGCTCGAGCGCAAAAATGCTCGCTTGAGTGAAGGAATACTGGGCTCGCTCAAGCGTGAGAAAGCTCGCTCGAGCGAAGAATGCCGCTCTTCAGGTCTAAAAGAGACGCAGACGCACGCTCCAGCGCTATAGCGATCTCGGGTTTCACCCCTTGTTGTACAGTGATCCGGACTTGGTTCCGTAGATGTTAGTAGTTGTTTATGTCTTGTTTCCGTCCTTCAATACTTGTTATTTGAGTTATAGGATGTGATAGGCAAGTTTGTTACAGGTTGGTTGTGTTTGGGAGCAAATGGTTGTTGCCCAGAATTTTGGTCCTTCGCTCGAGCGAGCAGTTCGTCGCTCGAGCGAGCTCTTTGCTTTTGGTTCTTCGCTCGAGCCAGGGTTCCTTCGCTCGAGCGAGATTTGAGTTTTGTGTCTGGTGGCTCGAGCGAGAAGCCTTGCGCTCGAGCGTGCGTCTGCGTCTCATTTTGACCTGAGAGCTGTGTTTCTTGGCTCGAGCGAGGTTTCCTTCGCTCGAGTGAGCAAGGTGTATGTTTTGGGTTCCTTCACTCGAGCGAGCATTCTTGCGCTCGAGCGTGCTTCTAGGTTGCAGACCTGAAGCTTCGAATTGTTGGCTCGAGCGAGACTTTCTTCGCTCGAGCGAGGGTTTCTTGTGTCTGGTCGCTCGAGCGACCAACTCTTCGCTCGAGCGAGCCTGTGTTATATCAATAGGCAGCAGCGGGATTGAACATCACTTTTTCATCTTCTTTTTTTTGCAAACCCTAGATCCGACTCTCTCTCTCTCTACACTTGTCTTCTCTCTAGGGATTGATCTACCTATAGTGAGTTTCTACCCTAAGTTCTTTGTATAAAAGATAGAGGGTGTTGAGGGCTTCGTTCTAATCTGAAAATTTGTGGATTTGGAGCACTTTGGTTTTTGGCCTTCATCTCCATTTGGGCTCTAACTTCGAGGTAGGGATACCCTACTCCTTCTTATGAGCTTTGTCTTTGAGTTTTGGCATTTTGATATATTGGGAGTTGTTGTATAATTTCGGGAAAAGTTTGGGTCTTTGTGTAATTTACAAAAGATGGGGGTTTTGTATATAATAACCCATATTCATGTATGACATAGAGAAATGAGGTTAATGTTGGATTATTGAGGAAAATGGAACCTTTGGGTTGATATGTGAGTTATGGGAAAATGCCCTAATTAGTTTGATAAATTAATTTGTATAATTAATTTTGAGAAATGAGAAATTGAATTGAGAATATTCAAATTGGAAAGGTATGAAATTAAATGGTGTAATTGGAATCAATTTATCACTCACCTAGTTGAAATGCGGATAGTATATCCTTTTGACACATTTATTTTCTGTTTAGAAATAACTGTTATAGCGACCCCGGTCTTTTTCCCATTTGATTATTATATCCGGATTTATGTTCCGTAGATTCTATTGTTGTTGTTATCCCTTAATTCCTTTATTTTGAGTTATAGGATATGTTGGGCAGATTATGTTACAGGTTGGTTGGGTTTGAAACCAAGAGTTGCTGCCCAGTTTTTGAGTTGGTCGCTCGAGCGAGCTTTTCTTCGCTCGAGCGAGGTCTTTGTTTTTGTTTCTTCGCTCGAGCCAGGGTTTCTTCGCTCGAGCGAGCTTTGCGTCCAGTACATAGACCTGAGAGATGTGTTTCTTGGCTCGAGCGAGCTTCCTTCGCTCGAGCGAGCGAGGTGTATGTTTTCGAGTTCTTCGCTCGAGCGAGCTTTCCTTCGCTCGAGCGAGCTTCTGGGTTGCAGACCTGAAGCATCGAGTTTTTGGCTCGAGCGAGCTTTTCTTCGCTCGAGCGAGGATTTCTTGTGTCTGGTCGCTCGAGCGACCATGTCTTCGCTCGAGCGAGCCTGTCCAGTTTAAATACGCAGAAACAGTTTTAAATCATTTTTTTTACAGCTTTTTGATTCAGAAACCCTAGTTACGAGTTCTCTCTCTCCCAACTCACCTTCTCTCCTAGGTTTGATCTAGTTAGGGTGTGTTTTTACCCTAGTTGCTTTACAAATAAGATAGAGGAGAGTGAGGGCTTTCATTTAATCTGAACAGTTATTGATTTGGAGCATTTTGGAGTTTGGGCTATCATCTCCGTCTTCATCTTTTTGGGTTCTTGCTTCGAGGTAGGGATTTCCTACTCCATTTATACGTTTTAATCCTAAGTGTTGGTATTTTGGTATGTGGGGGTAGTTTGGTAATTTTGGGAGAAACCTTAGGGTTTTGGCTTAGATTAATTTGTATAATTAATTTAAGGGAAAAATGTGGAATTAGGTTTAATTCATGTAGTTGGGGAAATTATGAGATTAATGATATAGTTGGGTAGTTTAAATACTTACCTATGAGAATGTCGAATTTACATTCACTGTTATATTTATTTCTTGTTTAGAAATAACTGTTTTGGGCTATCGGTGGAGGATAGCCATTGATTGTTGTAGACCTTGCATGTGGCTTAGGTATAACTGGAATTATGTCACCCATGTTGACTGTTGAATTAATACAGAACATTACTTGTATTTATTATGTGTTGTATATGGCAATTGTGTGTTTCATTGCATATGCATTTCATTTGGAGGAGATAGGGGATGAACTCCACGGTTTAGGGGAAGATAGGGGATGGACCTCTAAACCGGATTTGTTGGGAGGAGATAGGGGATGGACTCCAGTAGCATCACTCCTATGTGTGCTTATTGATAATAGCAATATTGCTATTTGTTGTTGATATGATGCATCATTATAATGTGTATCTGTTGGAAGTCTGGAAGTGTTGTGGTTTGAGCTTTAGTCTCATTTATTTTTGTGACATCTGGATCACTATTATAGTTGGCCAGGTTCTGAGCCATAATGATAAAATTGGAAAGTGATTAGATATTGGAAAGTGAAAGGTGTCATAGACAATAAGTCATAGACAATGTAGACATTCGTGTCATGAAATTGAATATTGATTATCCTGTGTTAGCCATGTATCGAATGCTAATGCTTTAGTTAATTCTTATGCTTGGTTTAGTATGTTTCTACTGGGCTGTGGCTCACCCTATATGGGAACTTCATTTTCAGGTTCAGGTGGTTCACTACCTCTAAGGACTTAGCTTGTGAGGATTTGGACTCGAAGATTTGCTTTATTTTATTTGTTTTATTTGAACAACTTGTAAACTTTCAAGCCTAGGGCTTTATTTGTTTTTTTTGAGTTAGAACTCATGGAATTGTGTCCAAGTGTTGGCTTGGCAAGATGTAGCCCATAGGGCATTTATTATTTGTTTTTATTTCATGGTACTCTGATGAATGGAATAAGATACTTTATTTCTTTATAATTCCGCATGTTAATATTATGTATTATGGGTTTATTTTTGAGGGCGTTACAGCTTTGGGCTATCGGTGGAGGATAGTCTTGATTATTGTAGACAATGCATGAGGATTAGGTGAACTAAAACTAATCAATTGAATGTGTCATCGAATATGACGGTTGGAATAATGCATTAACCTTATGTATTGATTGATTATGTATATGATCTGTGTTTATATACATTGTGTTGTGTGGGAGGAGATAGGGGATGTACTCCACAGTTTAGGGGAAGATGGGGGATAGACCTCTAAACCGGATTTGTTGACATTGATACAACACTAAAATGTGTATCATTTGTGAAATGTGGAAGTGTTTTTACATGTTTTGATACAGCACTAAAATGTGTATCATTTGTGAAGTGTGGGAGTGTTTTTGTTTGAGGTTGATATAGCACCAAAATGTGTATCTATTATGAAGTATGAAAAGATTATCATGAGTTGATATCTCACTTGAATTGAAAGTATTGTGAATAAGAGATGTAATCTCGGTTGAGTTATCTGGCCAGGTTCTGAGCCACGTATATGAAATGAATTGTTAAGTAAAGGAAAATGAAATGTAACATAGACATGATTGTCATGGAACTGAAATGTGATATGAATGGATGTATAAGTGTTGACCATCTATCAACTACTAATCTTTTAGTCATTGTTTATAGCTGGTTTAGTATATTTCTACTGGGCTGTGCCTCACCCTATATGGGACATCATTTTCAGGTACAGATGGTATGCCACCTCCAAGGACATAGCTTGGGAGGCTAGAGGCAGACAGACTTTTTGGTTGTTTTGCTTTATTTTTGATGTATTACATGTAAATTCGAGCCAAAGGCTTAATATGTATTTGAGTTAGCACTCACTTCTTATATCCAAGTGTTGGCTTGGAAAGTTGTAAGCCCATAGGGCATTTACTTTTGATGTCAACATGTAATACTTTTGTAAAGAACTACTCTGATGAATAGAAAGATGTTATTTCTCTTATATAAATGCATGTCATGAATGATGGGTTTTATGTATTATTTTAAGGGCATTACAAGCACAATAATGCTCGCTCGAGCGAAGAGACACACCAAACAAGGCTCGCTCGAGCGTAACAAATCTCGCTCGAGCGAATAGACAAATACCCAGGCCTCGCTCGAGTGCAAGAAGCCTCGCTCGAGCGAAGAGGCAAAAACCTGGGTAGCAACCACTTGCACAAACTCATAACCAACCTGTTCCAAACTCGCTCAACACATCCCAAGGCTCAAAAATAAGGAAACAATGGTGGAAAACAAGATATAAACTACAACACTCAACCATGGGTCGCTATACGCTGACTATATCAGGGATTGAGCTACCCGGTCAGCTCGCAGAGGTCCAGGAGGCAGCGCCCCTTGGCGGGTCTGAGGCAGTGCCCAGGCGGGATGGAGGGGTAGTGCCCCCGAAGCAAAAAATGAAAATACAGTCGAAGTTGCTTGTCCGCTCGAGCGGCGAATCTTTAGTTCTAGAAGTTTGAACTGTCTGCAAAAGTACTAAAAGTTGTGTTTTTGCGCTCAAACAGAACTTCCTGTGCTCGAGCGTTAGTTCGCTGGAGCGGCCATTCTTGTGCTCGAGTGGAGATAACGGAACAGTTTGCTATAAAAGGTGCGGTTCAATCAGATTTTAGGGTACGGCTTCCAAATTTTCTTCTTAGGTATTAGGGTTTTCATCTGGAGCTTCTTTGCTAGTTTCTCTGATGTTTGTTTGAGTTTAACTCATGGTTTGAAAAGTATACATCAAAGGATTGTTTGCTTCGTTCAATACAAAAGATAGAGTCGTTCTTCAGTGGATTCTGCAGAATTTGGGCATGAAGCTTTGGTGGATTCTGGAGTGGCTCATCGTCGTGGATTCAACATCGACGTTGTGGATTCAACATCGACGTTATGGATTCAACATTGGGCAAGACAATTCCAAAGTGAAGACCATGGTGGAAGAGGCATATAGGGGTTGGTTCAATTCGGGTGGATTCGCTAGGTAATTGAGAGTACACTTGTGTAATTTCTTTTGTCTTCTTAGTGGATTGTTTTTATGGCTTTTGCCTGTGGTTTTTTTATCATAATTGGAGGCGCTCCAATTGTGGTTTTTCCACATTAAAATCATTGTGTTGATTTGTCTTGATTGTTTGAATGAGATTGTTATTTACTGCTTAAATTGATACATAATCACAAATCAATATCTAGGGGATTTCTAGATTTTTCAGAAATTATTAGCTTTAAATCTGAAAAGTATCCCAAGTTTGTAATTGGCCTTTAATTTTTCGATTATTAATTCTCAATTGAAATAGTGTTTTTAAAAAAAGTGAAACAGTAATAAATATGAACTAATGATCTGATGAATTGTTTGGTTCTTCCTTTTGTTTCTTATTGAATCAAAGGTCCCATTCTAGTGTGAATTATATAAAATGCCAAGTATAAATGCAAGTTTGAGTGTTATGTGTTGAGAGACAAATGTGAGTTTTCTCATAATAGTGAAATTACCAAACGTAATACTTCAACCTAAAAAAAAAAACTCATTAGTATATTTTTTCAAAACATAACTCTCCAATGTAACACTCTAAAAACGTAACACTCTAATGTAACACACTAAAAAACTCATTAGTGTATTTTTCTCAAGCATAACTCGCCAATGTAACACTCTAAACATAACACTCCAATGTAATACACTAAAAAAACTCCTTAGTGTACTTTTATCAAACATAACTCTCTAATGTACTACTCTAAAAATGTAACACTCCAATGCAACACACTAAAAAACTCCTTAGTGTACTTTTCCCAAACGTAATATTCTAAAAAAAAAAATTTAGTGTACTTTTTTCAAATGTAACACTTCAATATAACACACTAAAAAAAATTCGTAATGTATTTTTCTCAAACGTTACACTTCAATGTAACATACTAAAAAACTCATTAGTGTATTTTTTTCAAACGTAACAATGTAATATTTCAAAAGAACTCCTTAGTGTACAAACGTAACACTCCAATTGATGTAACAAACAAAAGTTTCTTAATGTACTTTTCTCAAACGTAATACTTGTGTATTTTTTTCAAAAAAACTTTTAGTGTATTTTTTCCAAACGTAACACCCCAATCAATATAACATACAAAAATTCTTTAGTATACTTTTTTCAAATATAGCACTGTAATGTAACATTCTAATGTAACATCAAAAAACTACGCTAACAAAAATATAGATTTCCACACTCGACAACTAACACTTCAGCCACCAAGCCCTCCAAAAAGAATTTTCCACACCTTACATTTCCATTCCCATCCCAATAAATGAATCAAAAAATTGAAAAAAAATGAATCATCAAAGGACATTCACTTAATTTCAAATGGCACCAAATCAAATAAATATAACTTTCCAAAACAAAAAGAGCTAATTGGTTCATAAACATTCCCCTATATGGGATTTATATATGGATAAATTTTCTTTTTTAAAATAGTAAATTTCATTGTTTCAAATTAATGAATTTCACTATTCATATATTGTAGATTCAGTCAAAAAAATAATTAATTTTTACATCTTATAGGTCTTGTTTAATAATCTCAGACAAGAGAATCTCAAATATCTGAATTTTTTGAGAAAACATACATTTAGATTATAATTTATTATTTTTTAAGTTTTAAAATAATCCAAAAATAACAAAACACTGCTAATTATTAGTGTTAAGGGTATTTTGGTCTAAAAATGATCTCCGAAAATTTGGAGCACTTGAACTATGAAACATTTTTCTTGTCTCTTTATACTAATAAAATGTTATATTGGAGATCTAACCAAATCTCTCAAACAATTATACATTTTTTTATGAAAAGTGTATTAGAAAAAAAAATGTAAAATATGTAAAATGCTTTTAAATTTTGTTTAATCAATATTTTTTTCACATGTATTTTAATCAATGTTTTAAGAATTCTTATTAACGACACATATATAACTATTTTTTTTTTAAAATATGGTATCATTGTATAAGGAAAATGCCTTTATTCACACAGCACAATAAAAAATCATAGTAATATTTTTAAATTTGTGCATACCAGTCATCCGGCTTGTCATCTAGCAACAAGAGTGACAGTTGCGGTTGACAAGAATTGCACTGGTCCTCCAGATGGTCGTCCAAGAGGTCATCCGGACTGTCAACCGGCATTCATAAATTCGAACAATTCGAGCAAACTTAAATCCAGTGAATGAATTATTTTCAAAAAACCATTACACTGAAAAATTGATATTTCACAAAGCCACCCATTAATAGTAATGGAACTATATGAACAAAATTGTAAGGTTTCTTTATGTTATATGAGTTATTGTTTCCTGATCATACTGTCTAAACATCTTATAACATTTTCTAATTAAAATATAATATTATTACTGAAATTGCATCGTACATTCAAAATAATCACATAATAGTCACATGACATATTTTCCCTCCTCCAAGTCCAAGGGAAACAAAAATCAAGATTGCTTTATCCCATATCAAACAAAATTGGCCAATTTATTGCACTACAATAAAAACACATTTTAGTGACACTATACTAGTGGCATGTTTTTAAAAAATGTCACAAAAAGAATATTTTGTGGCATGTTTTAGAAAAATGTCACAGAGCCACAAACATACAAGGCTCTAGTGAAAAAGTGTTGTAGCGATCCTGGTTCAACCCTTCTTTCATGTTTTGCCACTTCGACTGGGCAGGTCAGGGATCGAGCTGCCCGATCAACTCGTAGGGGTCGAGGGGGCAGCGCCCCTTGGCAAGTCCAAGGGCAGCGCCCTCGAAGCAAAAATGCAAAATGCATTCGAAGTTGCTTGTCCGCTCGAGCGGCCGTTTATGCACTCGAGCGGAGAATGTTTGGTTCCAGAAGTTTGACCTGTATGCAAAAGTACTGGGAAGGTGTATTCGCCGCTCAAGCGGAGCATTCCACGCTCGAACGGACCATGTTATATCAGTTTGTGAATTTGATATTTCAGATCACTTTTGTATATCTCTCTCTCTAAAAACATTTCCTCTCCCTTCTCTCTTCATTTTCCTATGCCAAATTGGATCAAAACCTTGATTTCTCAAGATCCGTTGGGAGTTAGACCGAAGTTCTTTATCAAAGTTGTGTAACTTCTCGAGGGCTTCGTTGTGTGCGGTGGAGATCGAGTTTCAACACCGTAAATTTTGGGATTTCATCTCATTTCTTCTTCAAAACTTGAGGTAGAGATTTTCTTAGAGTTATATATATATATATTTGCAAGATCTATATGATTTTCAAAATCACCTTTCGATAGCTTTGAAAATTGATTGTTGATTCAAGAAGTTGAGCGATTTTTAAAGTGGGTTTGTCACTTGTTCTTTTAAAAAGATCTTATGGGTTTTGATCTTCGTTGATTGAAGAAAAGATGATTTTGAAAAATTTTCTTTCAAAAGATTTGAGTTGTATAGTTTTGGTGCGAAAACCTAGAATTTGGGGACTTTTTTTAAGAGACTGAAAATCCATGAATGATATTGTTATATTTATTTTGTGTGTCAAAATAAATAGATGTTTGGAAAATTTCTTATTTATATTTATATAAATGATGAATTTCAGGAAATAAGAGAATTATTGTTCATTTTGGAAATTATTGTTCAAAACGTTGAAATAGTCTTAAAATGAATAATTGTTAAGGATACTTGAGAAGAGGGAATTGTGTTATTCCTTGGATGATGAATTGGAATAAAAGTATTTATATTCATCTTGTGTTATTGGCGTATCAATTCATTTGATTACATTAAATTTTGAAAGTTGATTTGAAAACTTGCATTGAGAAAAGAATGTTGAGAAACAAGTTTTCATGGAATGGTTTTGGGGTAAATACGTTGGTAAGTCTTGATAGGTGGTGTAGATGATATCGAATAAGTGGCTTGAGAGTCCAGGGTGAAAAACCGAAAACCCGCGCACGATAGGTGTCGAGCCTTCCAGTTAATGCCGGTAAAAATGACAAATTGGTAGTATTTGTATAGTTTACTTGAAGACACTGACCTAGGGATTACCAGAGTCGTATTTACTGCTCTTCAAATGAATTGTTTAGTTTTGAAGAATTGAAATTGCATGACATCATTGAGCATGATGGTTTTCAAAGATGAAGATGTGATTTTCTTTCAAAAGGGCATAGCATGACATGTGCATTTCATCTCTTGAGACTTGTATAAAATGTATATACTTTGTTAAGGATTTTCTACTGGGCTCTATGCTCACCTTGCGGGATTTTTGTGCAGGAAAAGATGTGGTAATGCCGCCTAACTAAAGGCGAGGAAATGTGTGTTGAGAGTACGAGACTCTTATTTTGCTGTGACTCTGTGTGTAAGCCAAAGCTGTATGTGTGTGGGTTTGAATAACCGTTTTTGTGTAACCAGGCTCAAGCCTTGGAAACTTGTAAACCCTTGGGGTATTTATTTGTTTATTTACTTATTGTTGGATTAATGTATTGTTGCATAAAGAACTATTGTATCATATAATGTAAGTTTGGAGATTTATATTCGGTTTTCCTTGAAAGAGCCATGATTGTTGTATTATCATTTGGGCTAGAAATTTGGGGCGTTACAAGTGCCACTTCACTACAGCAAAAATGTGATTTAATAGCATCAATTTAATGGCATTTTATAAAAGAATGACACAAGAAATTGTTTTAATGACATTTATCAAAAGATGCCACTAAAATTTAGTAGTAATGGCATTTTTTTTTTTAAAATGTCACTAAACTAGATAGATGTAAGTTTCTTTTTATGACATTAAGTGAAAAGTGTCATAAACAAATATTTTATGGCATTTTGAGAAATGTCACTAAACCAAAAAGTTTCCAAGCTATCTAATGTCATTTTTTGAAAAAAAAAAATGTCAATATACTTCCAAATTTTTTTAAAATGTATAAAATAAATATAAAAAAATAAATTGAACTCAATATAGCATGCTATCAATTGGACCAATTTGAGACAAAATAAAAAATTCAAGGTTAAAATCGATTTAATTGAAATTACAAAAACTAAAATAACACAATAGCCAAAATAGAGGGACTAATAGTGTAAAGCATTTTTTAATGACAAATGTGCACATAAGTGACATATGTCATTTTTTTAGAGGCAAAGTAATAAATTTGCTCAACTTGGTGAGTTAATCTGAACAAATTCAGCGATCATTTTTAGTAAAAAACACTAACGGTATTATTAATTGGACCAATGGACACAAAATTAAAAATTAAATTGATCTACTTAAAATATAAAGATAAAAAATAATATTAATTTATTATTTAAATTGTGAACAAATTATATTTAAATAAATAATAAATATAGTTTTGGTATCTACTTGTAGCGAATCCTAATTTTCTTAAGTCATTATTTATTATTATTATTACTTTAATTTTTTTTGGGCTTTATTAATTGTGTGGGTACATAAGAATTTAATGTGGTATTTAATTAATTTAATGTGATATTTAATTAATATAATTAATCTGAATATTATATATTTTATATGTTTTTCATATATTAAAAGGTATTATACATATTGATCTATATAGCATATTATATTATGTTGGTTATATAATAAACTAAACTATAATATAATAGTTATTAGGTTTCTCAGCATAAGAGGCAAAGGAAAAAAGAAAAAAAAAAGAGAGAGGTTGTGCCTGTGTGTACAAAAAAAAAAAAAAAAAAAACAAAACAAAACAAAAAAGAGGGCAGGAGAGAAAAGTCGAGAGAAAGAGAGCCGAGGGAGTTTCGAGAAAGAGGAGAGAAAACAAGAAAGGGTTAGAGTTTCATTTTGGTGATTTCATTAATTCTCTAAAGTATTTCTTGATCTTCAAAAAAATAATTGTGAGTGCAAAACCCACTTTTCTTGATTTATATTTCTTGATTTAATGTTGGTTTGATATTGAACTTGCATGTAGATGATGGATTGATTTCAACTATTTTGGTTAGTTGTGTATGTAAGGTTTAGGATTTTTAGTGACATTTGCAAGTGCCCACAAACTATTCTTCTAATGACATTTTTTAGTCTTCTGACATTTTGAACAAGTGCCATTTCTACCGATGCCACGGTAGATATTTGCAAGTGCCACTACACCATCATGGCTAAAAACTTTCAATGACATTTTGATGTCATGATAGATACTATTTGTGACACCATCAAGCGCCATAAAAAAAGTTAGTGACATTTCTAAGTGCCATTACACCATCAAGGCTACACACTTTCAATGACACTTCAATGTCATGGTAGACACTATTCGTGGCGCTATCAAGTGCCATTAAAGAAGACTTGCAATTTAAAAAATGCCACTACATGGATTTTTAATGACATTTGTTATCTTACAATTGATATAAATGCCACTAAATCCAATTCATTTGTGCCATTAAATGGATATAAGTGACATTGAAACTTATTTTAGTGACACTTTGCAAAGCTACTATCACTACTACAAAATGCCACTTATATGTTCTTTTCATTGACACTTTTAAAAGCTACAACTAAGCATGCGTATTTGCGTGTAAAAATTAAATTAATTTTTTAAGCAATTGAATATTAATCGCCACATCCTATATTAATTTGACATCCATTCATCCTTTAATATTTTCATAACAATAAACAAATATTACCACCATAGGATCATCACATCAAAAAAAAATATATATATCAAACCACAATCAATTATTTATTATTGAAATATAAATTTATTTATATTGCAATAAAAATCCTTTGCCGAAATTATAAAATATTCTACTACACTAACAAAGTTAAAGCAAAAAAAATTAAAAAGAAAACTATTCCAACCATAAGTTCTAAAAAGCCATTGTGACATCCATATTCCGGAGAGACAAATTATCAAAACAAAATCAATTCCCAAACTTTCAACCTCACTTGTATAAATATTCTCGGCTAGCATCCATAAGTTGCGAAATCTGCATCCAAAAGATAAACTTATAAAGGTAATTGACACTATATTAAGTTAATATAAATTTGTTAATGAAATTATTATTTACGAAAGAAATATACCACAAATAGAGCAGGCAAAGCAACATGAGCTCCAATAGCTTGTCCAACTGTTTTGACAAGTCCATATGATCGGATCAAGCTCTCATTAGGTTTGATTGGCACTTGAACATGTATCTCCCAATAGTCAGGTCCTAGTTCTTCTTCTTCTACTTCTTTAGATGCATCTGTGCTTTTAATTACTCCGATTGCAACTGTTTTTGTTGGCCTAATGATACTTTTTAGAACAACTATATCTCCCACCTGTAAATCAAGATTTAATTACTTAAGTACTTATATATTTACAATTAATAAATAATATTTAAAAATAAACTAGTACAAAGTACCAGAGTAAAGATGATCACAACTGAAAGTGATATTCATTTTCTACTGAAAGTGATATTCATTTTTCTAGTAGATACCAAATTATTTAATCACTTAATTGGTTCACCACACTACAACAAATTATATAATAGACCATATCAAATAATAGATTAAAGAATCAATAACAACCAAAGACACCAATTAACAATAATCAAAACCATGCCCATTATTAATACCAGGATCCCCTAACCTCAACAATGTAAATCAAATGTAATTGTGAAAAATGACAATTACCTAATTACTTTCAAGCAATATTTTTTTGGAGAATCAAAAAGAGCCCATGCGGTAATAAATGATGGAGAGATGTCTTGTTGAAACTTAACAAGAAAGTAAAAATTTTAAATTTAAAAAAAGTACAAGCTTCATCATATCATGATTTGACTATGTAGCGCAATTTGTCTAGATTTAAACAATGAAATTTAAATCCGCAATATTCATTCCTTGGCTAATTGTAAGACAAGTTTTGCATGCTATTCTAAAATAAAGTTGGAAGTAATATGTGTTGGAAAATGGTTTGGAAAATTCTGGGTAAAACCAGAATTTTTTCCTAAGTTTGGTCTATTATTTAGGTGGGCCCCGTGCGTCGATTTTCACGGGTCAAAGTGGTAACGCGTTCTATGCCGCGTTGTGATTCACGTGGTATATTTGGTTGCTCAAAATCATTACCGAGTGAATGGGAAATTGAAGCCAAAGTGTGCTCCATGGAAATGGAGTTTTGGTGAAAATTCCTTAAAGGTATTGAATAAGGCTTGTCCCACATTGATTTGGTGGGAACACTACAACAAAAGTAACCTATGGTGCCGAAACTAGTGAGGAAAATAAAATTCGTCACTAAATGAAAATAATTCGTGAGGAATTTATAAATTTTGTCACATATAATAAAAAAATAAAAATGATAGGTGACAAAATTTAATTTTGTCAATAAATACTTCATTTTAAGTAAGGAAAAATTAAGTTTCGTCACTAAAAATTTTCCCGCTATTTTCTTTGGGTGGCGCCAAAATTTTGGGATTTTTGGTGACAAAAAAATTTGTCACTAATTATAAAATTATTTGTGATGAATATATTTTCGTCACCAAAACATTTTAATAGTTCTGATATCTTTTGGTGAGGAAATAATATTGTCACCAATTTCGGTGGAAAATTTTTGATATATTGAGCGGCAATAAAAAAAAAAAATAGGTTATTAATTTTTTTACCCTTTTTTTCTTTTATCATCTCTCTCTCTCTCTCTCTCTCTCAAAATAGGGTATTAATTTGTCTTACCTCTTGCTCCTTCACCACGCCGATCGCCATCGTCGCCTCTATTAGTCTTGCCGATCGTCAACACCAGTAGCAGCCTTGCCGGTAACCGTCACATCTTCTTCGCTCAATGATTTGTTACATGATTTCTCTTTGGGTTCTTTCTGGTTATTCTCTGTTTTGGTATGGTGACAAAAATTAGTGAAGAAAACAAATTTCGTCACTAAATAAGAATAATCCATGAGGAATTATAAATTTTGTCATGTATAATAAAAAAAGAAAAATAATAGGTGACGAAATTTACTTCCGTCAATAAATACTTACTTTTAGGTGAGAAAAAAAAATAAGTTTCGTCACCTAAATTTTTCCCACTAATTTTTTTTTTTTTTTTATGGTGCCAAAATTTTGAAAGTTTTGGTGAGAAATTTTTTTTTCAATAATTAAAAAATTATTAATGAGGAATATATTTGTGTCACCAATAATCTAATTTTTTTTTTTTTTTGAAAAACTTGATTTTGAATATTTTAAGACCATTTGGTGAGAAATATATTTTCGTCACTAATAATTTTTAATATTTTTAGGCCTTTTAGTGAGAAAATTATTTTGTTACCAATTTTGAAAGAAGAATTTTGACATATTAAGCGGTAATGAAAAAAAAATCTATTATTTTTCTTTCTTTTTTTTTGCCTAGATTTTTTTTCCCTCTATTTTTTTTTTGTTGATTAGTTTTATTTTTCCCTCCCTTTTTTTTATTATTTTTTTATCAGCCTTCGTATCAGTCTCTATCTCTGTCTCTCGCTCTCAAAACAAACTGACGAATCAGTTTTCCTATCAATCTCTATCTCTCCCCCTCTCCCTCTCCCTCTCCCTCTCAAAACACAAGTGCTGTGTGTTCTTCTTCAGCGCCTCTTTAGTGTGTTCTTCTCCAGCGCCGTTGCCAACGTCCCTGTTCTCCTCCCTCAGTGTCGCCACAGACGTCGTATCCCCTTTACTGCTGTGTGTTCTCTTCCATCAGGTATGGGTCCTCTTTCTCTCTCCCCCCCTCTCTCTCTCTCTCACTCAATTTCTCTATTTCTCTATCTCTGTTTTCCCTAATTTTCAAAATTAATTTTCAGAATTAATGCTGTATTTTATTCTTTCCAGCAAGGTTTCTGCTATAAACTTGAGAATGAATGTCCTGTTGATTATAATTAAGAGTTTGAATTTAGTAAAAGCCCTTGACTAAATGTGAATATTTTATATGATTTGGATTGTTTGTCTGTATTTCTAATAAAATTAGGGTTCAACTCCTCTCTATATTTGAATGTTTGTTTAATATCTGTTTATTTTATAGGTTTTTCTACTTAGGTTATTCATAAAAAAATAAAATTGATTACTTACGTCATGATATCGATCGATTCCTTTGCTTCTGTGATCATCCTCCTGATTCTTCTCGGATACCATGCCTGGCTATTTGAGGATCCTTGTACGTGCCTGATGCTCTGCTACTGCAATTATTTCTTGCCTTTGTTTTAGTTGGCTGTGGGCATCTTCTCTTTATTTTTTTATTTTTTTTCAGATTGTGTATTTTTTTTTCTCTTCAAATTGCTGATATAGTTCTGTACCCATTACACATTACGTTTTCTGGAATGGAGCTTAATTGGAAAGCTATATGTGAGGATGAACAGAGAAAAGATTAAAAGAGATCCATTTTCTAGAATGGGAGGTCTAGGGACTGAAATTTGAAATTTTGTTGCAATAATTATTTTTCCTTAGTTTTGAAAGATGGACTGTCGAATTTGAAATTTAATTAGATATATTCGATCTTTGTAAGAACCATTTGAATCAAGTAGTGTCCCAAATACTAGTTGCAACTGAAAAATTCGAAAGCTTTTCTTTGTGGTGATGATGCCAAAATATCAAGTTGGTTTAGTTGTCTTGTCTTTATCTTGATCATGGTCCTTAGATGCCTGTCCGCATCTACGTGCTCTTTAAATTGTAACACGTTTTGATTCTCTTAAAGCTTAACAATGATTCTGTTACTTAAAATTAGTATTTTTATGGTTGATTGTGTTAATTTTTTCCCCTAAGAAAATTACTTTTGTTGAACTTTTGTTTTTAAAATTTACATGTTTGATTTTCACAAGCCTGCTATGTTTGGTTGTTCAACTACTATTTAATTTTGTGTCTTTACAGATATCTTTTCTATACTATTTCACCCTCTTAATATTGCTTTGATCTTATCCTGGATATGAGTAAGTTCGAATGTTGTCAGCTTTTGTACTAATTTTATTGCAATATTAATCATACTTAATTTGCACTATGGTTTATTTTATTGGTTACGAAGAGTCTTGTTTGAGGTGGTTATATGATAGAACCAGTGGAAGGCAGTCGGTTGCTTTGTTGACAGTCTTATTTTTTTCAATTGTTGTAAATGAGATCAGAAGCCTCAAGTTATTGTTGCATTTCCAAATACTCCAAATACTTCATGATCAATAAAACATTGTTGCCATGTACTTGGTAGGCTTTTTTGTTTACTTCTTACATTAAAAATTGCCATTTTTTTTCCCCAACTGTCTACATAAAGATGTGACAAGTGTTTATCTTGAATCTTTATATACCATAGCCTTTGATCATTAACATCCTCAATCCTCTCTCTGTTGCTTCCTCTCCAACTTATTTCCAACTGTTTAGAACTTGAAATGTAATGATGTTCAAGAAATTGATAATCTATACGGGATTCAATACCCATTTCAGAAGCAGCTTTGTCACGTTTATATTGATATAACTTATAAGCATGGTTATAATTAGCATAAACGTAGGAAATTTTCCTATTGTAATTTGTAATTTGTAGCGTGTGGTTTTTGTGTTAGACAGAATATCTTTCCAATGGAAGGCTGAATTTTTATAGCGACCCCGGTCTTTTCCCTTTTGATTATTGTATCCGGACTTATGTTCCGTAGATTCCTTTGTTGTATTATGGTTGTTGTCGTCCTATATTTTCTTATTTGGAGTTATAGGATGTGTTGGGCGGGTTTGGAACAGGTTGGTTGAGCTTAGGAACCAAAACTAGTTGCCCAGATTTTGGCTTGTCCGCTCGAGCGGGGGTTTTTGCGCTCGAGCGGGAAAAACACCCATCCAGTATTTCTTGTGCAGGGTTGGACGCTCGAGCGGGAGTTGGCCGCTCGAGCGGGAGTGTGTGAGTGCCGCTCGAGCGGGGATTTGGACGCTCGAGCGGGGACCTGGTTTGTCGAGATGCTGGGAGTGTGCATCCGCCGCTCGAGCGTGGGATTGTCCGCTCGAGCGGGAGTCTGTGAGTGTCCGCTCGAGCGGGAGTTTGTCCGCTCGAGCGGGGAGGCCGAGTATAAAATCGTGTTTTGGCGTTTTGAACAGTTTTTCATCCCTTTCAGATTCTAAACCCTAAGTTCGAGTTCTCTCTCTCTCAACTCATCTTCTCTCCTAGGTTTCATCTATTTAGAGTGAGTATCTAACCTAGTTCCTTCATTAAAAAGGTAGAGTGGGTCGAGGGCTTCCATTTAATCTGAACGGTTGTTGATTTGGAGCACTTTGGAGTTTGGGCTATCATCTCCGTCTTCTTCTTTTTGGGTTCTTGCTTCGAGGTAGGGATTTCCTACTCCATTTATAAGCTTTAATCCTAAGTGTTGGTATTTTGGTATGTGGGGGGGGCAGTTTGGTAATTTTGGGAGAAACCTTAGGGTTTTGGCTTAGATTAATTTGTATAATTAATTTAAGGGAAAAATGTGGAATTGGGTTTAATTCACGAAGTTTGGGAAATTATGAGATTAATGATATAGTTGGGTAGTTTAAATACTTACCTATGAGAATGTTGATTTTACATTCATTGTTGTATTTATTTCTTGTTTAGAAATAACTGTTTTGGGCTATCGGTGGAGGATAGTCGTGATTGTTGTAGACCTTGCATGTGGCTTAGGTATAACTGGAATGTTGACTGTGAATTAATACAGAACATTACTTGTATTGATTATGTGTTGTATATGGCAATTGTGTGTTTCATTGCATATGCATGTTGTTTGGAGAAGATAGGGGATGAACTCCACGGTTTAGGGGAAGATAGGGGATGTACTCTAAACCGGATTTTGTTTGGGAGGAGATAGGGGATGGACTCCATTAGCATCACTTTTATGTGTGCTTATTTATATTGAAGTGTTTATTGTTTGGGAGGAGATAGGGGATGGACTCCATTAGCATCACTTTTATGTGTGCTTATTTATATTGAAGTATTTTATTGTTTGGGAGGAGATAGGGGATGGACTCCAGTAGCATCACTTATGTGTGTGCTTAATTATAATAGAAATATTTCTATTTGTTGTTGATATGATACATCATTATAATGTGTATCAGTTGGAAGTATGGAAGTGTTGTGGTTTGAGCTTTAGTCTCATTTATTTTGTGACATCTGGATCACTATTATAGTTGGCCAGGTTCTGAGCCATAATGATATAATTGGAAAGTTGAATAAATATTGGAAAGGGAAAGTGTCATAGACAATATGTCATAGACAATGTAGACATTCGTGTCATGAAACTGGAAATTGATTATCTTGTGTTAACCATGTATCGAATGCTAATGCTTTAGTTAATTCTTATGCTTGGTTTAGTATTTTTCTACTGGGCTGTGGCTCACCCTATATGGGAACTTCATTTTCAGGTTCAGGTGGTTCACTACCTCCAAGGACTTAGCTTGTGAGGATTTGGACTCGAAGACTTGCTTTATTTTATTTGTTTTATTTGAACAACTTGTAAACTTTCAAGCCTAGGGCTTTATTTGTTTTTGAGTTAGAACTCATGGAATTGTGTCCAAGTGTTGGCTTGGCAAGATGTAAGCCCATAGGGCATTTATTATGATGTTTTTACTTCATGGTACTCTGATGAATGGAATAAGATACGTTATTTCCTTATAATTCCGCATGTTAATATTATGTATTATGGGTTTATTTTTGAGGGCGTTACAACTTGGTATCAGAGCGTACCGGGTTTGAATACTTTGGGTACGTGGGAAGTGATTAGTATCACAATGGGTTCGTCTCGTTTGATAGAGACTTAGTGTAATGATTACATGCTTATATGATAACATGTTTATGTGATTATGTGGGTATGGAATGTAGTTCCTAGGATGTTGATTGGATCCTTGAGTCTCTGAAAGTCTTGTTGGAAAGGCACTTGATCAATGTTGTTTCCAACCGGAACTTTAGTGGCGCCTCGGGACTATCATTATCCAGGAATGAAATTCGTAGGTGCTTATGTGATTATGTGCTTACGTGGTGTGATTTATTGTTGTCCAATGTATTAGGACGTGAGTGTTATAGTTTTGGCACATTATTTAGAGTGCTAACGTCTTTGTTTCCTTTATTAGGATGTCAGGACGAGGACGAGGTCGTGGTAGGCGTGGTAGGCAGGCCAGGCAGGAAGTGCCTATACCGGAGGAAATTCCGGCAGTTCAGGAGGGTGTTGGCCAGGCCAATGTGGCCGAGCCAGTAGGACAGCAGTTTATGGGTGCTTTGGCCCAAGGGATAGCAGGGGCATTTCAGGCGTCAGTTGACATTCTGAGGGCTGCGAATCCAGCCCAGGCTGTTGTTGCTGCAGATACAGGACCTTCTTTTCTGAAGAGGGAATTCTTCCGGTCTCACCCGGACGAATTTTTAGGTGATCCTAGCGAGCCGCTTAAGGCAGACGAATGGCTCGAACAGACAACGAAAACGTTTGAGATGCTTGGCATCGAAGACGAGGGGTTGAAGGTGACCTTGGCATCGTTCCAGCTGAAGGGGGATGCGGGTCAGTGGTGGAAGTTCACCAAGGGTCGTATTGGAGGTACTTGGAAGGCTTTTGTTGATGCTTTTCAGGAGAAGTACCTGTCTCCAGCTGTTCAGGAGAAGTTGAGAGATCAGTTCCGCCATCTTGAGCAGAACAGTTTATCAGTGGCCGAGTTTGAGGCTGCATTCACTAGTTTGTCCAGGTTTGCACCTGAGTTGGTGGCGACTGAGGAACGCCGTTGCATTGAGTTTGAGAAGAAGTTGAGGCGTGGCCTCATGTTGAGAGTTGTCGGATCTATGATTAGGGATTTTGGGCGATTGGTTGATGCAGCAGCCCATACCGAGACTATGATGCAGGAAGAGGGGGAAAGGCAGAAAGGCTCCAAGAGGAGTCAGGATGGCCAGAGTGATGGCAGGAGGCAGAGAGGTTTCACTCCTCAGCAGCCTCAGAGTAGTTTTTCTAGATCCACTTTTCCAGTGCCGAGTGCTAGTTCTGGGAAAGGCAGTCAGGGAGACATTACCTATTTCAAGTGTGGCCAGCTGGGTCACAAGTCTCCAGTTTGTCCTCAGAAGGGAGGAGTTCAGAGAGCAGCATCTTCTTCGGCTCGATCTCAGAGCCAGAGTCAGGGTAGAGGCCAGCCACTCTCGTGCTATCAGTGTGGTCAGCCAGGGCACATGAAGAGGTATTGCCCACAGTTGAGTGGCACACCTGGTGCAGCTGGTTTGAGGCAGACTCAGGGTCAGCAGCCAGCTCAGTCGGGTCAGGCCTCGAGGGCCAATCAGGGGGCTTCATCGTCCCAGTCTGTGCAGCAGTCTCATGCTCCGAGGGGTGAGCAGGTTGATCAGAGGTTGTCTGGGCGCGTGTATGCTGTTACCGCGCAGGACTTGTACCGGCTCCATCTGTGGTGAGAGGTACCTTCTTGTTTTGCAATTCGGTTGCTAGTGTTTTGATCGATACGGGTGCATCTCATTCTTTGTGTCTGCTGCATTTGCATCATTTTGGAGTTGGAGTTAGCTCAGTTAGCATCTCCTATTTGTGTAGTGTCACCTCTTGGGGGTGAATTGATTTTGAAACAAGGTGTTAGGGGTTGTGATATAGAGGTCGATGATCATAGAATCCCTTTCTCTTTTGTAGTTATGCCCATGAAGGGCTTTGATGTTATTTTGGGTATGGACTGGTTGTCGTCATACCGGGCAGTTATTGATTGCTACCGTCAGAGGGTCACTTGTTGTACCGTGAACGGGGAGTGTTTTCGTTTTCTGGGGGATCGGGTTGGTAGTGTTTTGCCACCGGGTATGATCCGCGGGGCGGAGTGAGCTTAGTGGTCTACTTGCTAGTCTTTCGATTAGTGAGGGTGATGAGACCCAGATTGTGTTGCCGAGGGTGGTTTGTGAGTATTCGGACGTTTTTCCCGAGGATCTTGTTAGTTTGCCACCTCAGCGAGAGATTGAGTTCTCTATTGATTTAGTGCCCGGCACGGCGCCGATTTCTATGGCACCTTATCGTTTTGCCCCAGCCGAGTTAGTTGAGTTGAAGATTCAGCTCCAGGAGTTGCTAGATAAGGGCTATATCCGTCCTAGTGTTTCACCGTGGGGAGCACCGGCCCTCTTTGTTAAAAAGAAAGGTGGTGCTTTGAGACTATGTATAGATTACCGGAAATTGAATCGGGCTACGGTTAAGAATAAGTACCCTATGCCTCGTATAGATGATCTGTTCGACCAGTTGAAGGGTTCCCGTTGTTTCTCTAAGATAGACTTGAGATCGGGTTACCACCAGTTGAGGGTCAGGGAGGAGGATATTCCGAAGACGGCATTCCGTACGCGGTATGGCCACTATGAGTTTCTGGTGATGCCATTTGGGCTCACCAACGCACTGGCAGTGTTTATGGATTTGATGAACCGGATCTTCCGGGAATTCTTAGATCGTTTTGTAGTCGTCTTCGTGGACGACATTCTGATTTATTCACCTTCGGAGGAGGAGCACAAGGAACACTTGAGAGTGGTGCTTGAGTTACTTAGAGCCCATAAGCTTTATGCTAAGTTTGGGAAGTGTGAGTTTGGCTAAAGAGGTGAAATTCTTAGGCCATGTGGTTTCTGGGGAAGGGGTGTCTGTTGATACATCCAAGACTGAGGCAGTGCAAGATTGGGCACAGCCTAAGAGCGTGTTTGAGATCCGCAGTTTTCTGGGATTAGCTGGGTATTATCGCCGTTTTGTGAAAGATTTCTCCAGGTTAGCTTCACCGTTGACTAGATTGACTCGGAAGGGAGTCAAATTTGTATGGAGTGAGACTTGTGAAAAGTCGTTTCAGGAGTTGAAGGTTAGACTGACCACCGCTCCGGTCTTGATTATTCCGGAGAGAGGGTTGGGTTATGCAGTCTATTGTGACGCCTCACGAGAGGGTCTGGGTTGTGTGTTGATGCAAGAGGGGAAAGTAGTTGCCTATGGTTCACGTCAGTTGAAAATTCATGAGAAGAATTACCCTACGCACGATTTAGAGTTAGCAGCTGTGATATTTGCCTTGAAGATTTGGAGGCATTATCTTTATGGTGAGACGTTCGAGGTATTCTCGGATCATAAGAGTCTGAAATATCTGTTTACACAGAAAGACTTGAATTTGAGGCAGAGGAGGTGGATGGAGTTCATTGAGGATTATGACTTGAGTTGCATTATCATCCGGGGAAGGCCAATGTGGTGGCCGACGCCCTTAGCAGGAAACCTGTTGGTGACATAGCTAGTATAACCATTCGGGAGTGGGAGATGTTGGGTGCACTTGGGGAGTTTGATTTGCTTCTGGGCGAATCCGTTGAGGCTGCAGCCTTGTTTTCTGTTGTTGCACAGCCTACACTTGTGACTCGAGTGTTAGAGGCTCAGAGGGGTGACCTTGAGGTAGAATCCCTTCGAGAGAAGATCTCCAGTGGGAAGGTTGAGAAGGGTTTGACGGTGTATCCTGACCTGAGTGTGAGATACCGAGACCGTCTGTTTGTGCCGGAGTCTTGCCGAGAGGAGGTACTCCGAGAGTTTCATCATTCACGCCTTGCGGTGCATCCGGGAGGCACTAAGATGTATCGGGATTTGGGTCGCCAGTTTTGGTGGCGGGGTATGAAGAGAGATGTGGCAGCATTCGTGTCTAAGTGCCTTACTTGTCAGCAAGTGAAGGCCGAACATCAGAGGCCAGCGGGTTTGTTGCAACCCTTGCCTATTGCCGAGTGGAAGTGGGAGCATGTCACTATGGACTTCGTTGTGGGTCTTCCGAGGACTCAGCGGGGTAGTGATGCTATTTGGGTGGTTGTAGACCGGTTGACTAAGTCGGCGCACTTCATTTCTATGCGCGTGAGAGATTCGGTAGATCCTTGCCGACTTGTACATTCGGGACATAGTGAGGTTGCACGGGGTCCCAGTGACGATCGTCTCAGATAGAGATCCTCGTTTTACTGCTAGGTTGTGGCAGAGTTTGCAGAGTGCCTTAGGCACTAAGTTGACCTTTAGCACGGCTTACCCTCAGACTGACGGGCAGTCCGAGCGTACTATTCAGATCCTTGAGGATATGCTTCAGGGTTGTGTTCTCGACTTTAGTGGGTCGTGGGAGAGGCACTTGCCATTAGTGGAGTTTGCCTACAACAACAGTTTTCAGTCTAGTATCGGTATGGCACCGTTTGAGGCCTTGTATGGCCGACCGTGTAGGTCTCCAGTTTGTTGGGCCGAGGTGGGTGATGCACCTCTGTTGGGTCCGGAGTTGGTGAGGGAAACAACGGAGAAAGTTGAGCTTATCCATAAGAGGCTTGTTACAGCACAGAGTCGTCAGAAATCTTATGCCGACCGTAGGAGGAGACCTTTGGTATTCGAGGTGGGTGATCACGTCTTTTTGAAGATATCACCTAGGCGGGGTTTAATGAGGTTTGGGAAGAGCGGGAAGTTGTCCCCTCGGTTTATTGGGCCTTTTAAGATCCTTGAGAGGATTGGCGAGGCTGCTTATCGTTTAGCTTTGCCACCGCAGTTATCCGGAGTTCATGACGTGTTTCATGTGAGTATGCTTCGGAAGTATGAGCCGGATCCATCGCATGTACTGGATTGGACTGACTTAGTTGTTGATGAGGATGTCTCGTATGAGGAGAGACCGGTTCGGGTCTTGGATAGGCGGGATCAAGTTTTGCGAGGCAAAACCATCCCTTTGGTGAAAGTTTGGTGGAAACATCACGGAGTGGAGGAAGCCACTTGGGAACGTGAGTTGGAAGTCCGTGAGAAATATCCGGACATGTTTAGTGATTAGAAATATTATATATAGATTTTTGTAATATTGTTGAACTTGAGAATTTTATATATGTCTTAAGTTGGAAAACATTGAGAATGTTTTGGATTTAATGTTAGCATTTTGAACTTGCCTTTTTATGGAAGTGGAATATAACATTTATATATTGAATGTGTTGTTTATATCATGAGACTGAATATGATATGGAATTTGTTAACATTGAAAGGAATAATGCATAATATTGATGCAGGTTGAAATATATGTTGGTTTATACATATTGTGAGATACCTCTTGATAAGAGATGAAGTGACCGGTATTGGGTCAAGTTGTTGTTTATTGTTTTATAATATCATCGGGAATTGAGAAAAACTTGTTTTTACAAACTCATGCTTAATTTCGGGGACGAAATTCTTTTAAGGGGGGGAGGTTATAGCGACCCCGGTCTTTTCCCTTTTGATTATTGTATCCGGACTTATGTTCCGTAGATTCCTTTGTTGTATTATGGTTGTTGTCGTCCTATATTTTCTTATTTGGAGTTATAGGATGTGTTGGGCGGGTTTGGAACAGGTTGGTTGAGCTTAGGAACCAAAACTAGTTGCCCAGATTTTGGCTTGTCCGCTCGAGCGGGGGTTTTTGCGCTCGAGCGGGAAAAACACCCATCCAGTATTTCTTGTGCAAGGTTGGACGCTCGAGCGGGAGTGTGTGACTGCCGCTCGAGCGGGGATTTGGACGCTCGAGCGGGGACCTGGGTTGTCGAGATGCTGGGAGTGTGCATCCGCCGCTCGAGCGTGGGATTGTCCGCTCGAGCGGGAGTCTGTGAGTGTCCGCTCGAGCGGGAGTTTGTCCGCTCGAGCGGGGAGGCCGAGTATAAAATCGTGTTTTGGCGTTTTGAAGCAGTTTTTCATCTCCTTTTCAGATTCTAAACCCTAAGTTCTGAGTTCTCTCTCTCTCAACTCATCTTCTCTCCTAGGTTTCATCTATTTAGAGTGAGTATCTAACCTAGTTCCTTCATTAAAAAGGTAGAGTGGATCGAGGGCTTCCATTTAATCTGAACGGTTGTTGATTTGGAGCACTTTAGAGTTTGGGCTATCATCTCCGTCTTCTTCTTTTTGGGTTCTTGCTTCGAGGTAGGGATTTCCTACTCCATTTATACGCTTTAATCCTAAGTGTTGGTATTTTGGTATGTGGGGGGGTAGTTTGGTATTTTTGGGAGAAACCTTAGGGTTTGGCTTAGATTAATTTGTATAATTAATTTAAGGGAAAAATGTGGAATTGGGTTTAATTCATGAAGTTGGGGAAATTATGAGATTAATGATATAGTTGGGTAGTTTAAATACTTACCTATGAGAATGTTGATTTTACATTCATTGTTGTATTTATTTCTTGTTTAGAAATAACTGTTTTGGGCTATCGGTGGAGGATAGTCGTGATTGTTGTAGACCTTGCATGTGGCTGAGGTATAACTGGAATGTTGATTGTGGAATTAATACAGAACATTACTTGTATTGATTATGTGTTGTATATGGCAATTGTGTGTTTCATTGCATATGCATGTTGTTTGGAGAAGATAGGGGATGAACTCCACGGTTTAGGGGAAGATAGGGGATGTACCTCTAAATCGGATTTTGTTTGGGAGGAGATAGGGGATGGACTCCATTAGCATCACTTTTATGTGTGCTTATTTATATTGAAGTGTTTTATTGTTTGGGAGGAGATAGGGGATGGACTCCATTAGCATCACTTTTATGTGTGCTTATTTATATTGAAGTGTTTTTATTGTTTGGGAGGAGATAGGGGATGGACTCCAGTAGCATCACTTATGTGTGTGCTTAATTATAATAGAAATATTTCTATTTGTTGTTGATATGATACATCATTATAATGTGTATCAGTTGGAAGTATGGAAGTGTTGTGGTTTGAGCTTTAGTCTCATTTATTTTTGTGACATCTGGATCACTATTATAGTTGGCCAGGTTCTGAGCCATAATGATATAATTGGAAAGTTGAATAAATATTGGAAAGGGAAAAGTGTCATAGACAATACGTAATATACAATGTAGACATTCGTGTCATGAAACTGGAAATTGATTATCTTGTGTTAACCATGTATCGAATGCTAATGCTTTAGTTAATTCTTATGCTTGGTTTAGTATTTTTCTACTGGGCTGTGGCTCACCCTATATGGGAACTTCATTTTCAGGTTCAGGTGGTTCACTACCTCCAAGGACTTAGCTTGTGAGGATTTGGACTCGAAGACTTGCTTATTTTATTTGTTTTATTTGAACAACTTGTAAACTTTCAAGCCTAGGGCTTTATTTGTTTTTGAGTTAGAACTCATGGAATTGTGTCCAAGTGTTGGCTTGGCAAGATGTAAGCCCATAGGGCATTTATTATGATGTTTTTACTTCATGGTACTCTGACGAATGGAATAAGATACGTTATTTCCTTATAATTCCGCATGTTAATATTATGTATTATGGGTTTATTTTTGAGGGCGTTACAATTTTTCTAGTTTAAAATGTTGATGCAGCCTCCCTACCCACAAATTTTACGAGGGTAGTACCTACATTGAAATTTTGAAACAACAAAAAATGAGGCAGTAATACTTGAGGTGAATTGCTCTGAAAATATGCAATTCAGCTGGTCAAAAGCATTAAAAGTATTCTACCACATGTCATCAGGCCCTAAAGGTTCCTTCTTTAAAAATGCATCCAAGCATGAAAATAAAGAGATAGCTTCTTGTCAAGTTTTCTTCATAGTAAGCTCGGTCTTGTGAACCTCAGGAACATCCTTTAAGTAGCTGGAATCATATAATTTGTGTTCTTTATCAGTCCAATCCAGCATAACTTTAACCAGTTGACCAGTTTTTATGAGTGAATCCTTTGAAATAGGCATGCAGTTCAAACCTCTGTTATCTGTTATGCAGAGCTGAAAGGTCAACTCCCTGCAGGACATTTGTTCCAGTTCTAAGCTGTCCATCGATTGGTTTCCAGGTCCAGAATGGGTAGTGTAGATGTTTGCTGATTCATCAATAGCTTCCACAGCAGAGCCATTTTCCTTGCCGCTATGAACAATAGTTGAACTAAAATAAGTTTTCTTTCTCAATGGAGACAACACTCTACTAATAGCAAGATCGATGTCAGCTCCAGTTTGTGGGTCCTCCAGATAAGTAACCAGTGGTGTCAAGAAAAGTTTCCTCTCACTGCCCTTGAAATTATCTGACAAACATCTGGAAAGCAATGATGCTTTAGTTACAAGGAAAAAGTCTTAAAACTAATAAATGTTTACTTAAAACAAAGGTGTCATCTATCCTAGTACACAACAACTGGACTTGAGACCTGGGTTACATCCCACCTTCATTCACTTCTTTTATTACTTTTCCTTCCTTTTTGGCTTTTTGTTCAATGGTTATTCCTATAATGTAGTTCATTGCCTTCAGACCAAAAAACTAAAAAGATCAATCAGAGCATCTATGCAACTAGGCAATTTGGCATCCCTAACAAGGAAATAAAAACCATAGACTCATACAGACATGTCAACTCTACCCAATAAAGACCAAACACACAAGGCATGCTAGGATTCAAGATTTTTGAATCTTAGCCAAGTGGAAACCTAACAACTAAGGATTCAAGAATGAGAACTCACTTTTCCACGTATCGATGACATATCTCTAGTCTTGTTAATTCTGCCCGCTTTGGAAGCCTGTAGGCTACAATATGTTCATCATCTTTTATAGAAGGTAATGGTTCCAAAGGGCTCTCTAAATATCGATATATTCGATGTTCGTAAACCTGCATATTAAAAATCCAGGGCTTCAGAAGACTAATACATAAAGAATTAGCAACAGATTAGTAAATATATAACAGAAGTCAAGAAGATATAAATTACTTCTGCAAGCAACAGGCTTTCATCGCTCCTTAAGCAGCATGCAGTACTCAGAGCCTGACTGAGATCTTTATAGCAGCCATGTTTTAGGACAGTAACAATGTATTGCGTTGGAAGACCACTCTCATCACCATAAAATACGGTTACTGTCATTGTCCGAGTGGTAGTAGAAGGTAGCGACAAAGATAAGTACATGAAGAGGTCGAATGTTATTGAAATTTTGTTACAAATTGGGCAAACCAATGTTGATTTATATTGGCCCTGGGTATTTTGTAAACTTCAGATGCTTTTGGCGGAATTCCTCCAAGGGTATAACAATTCACCTCAAGTATTACCCCCTAGATAATCTTATGTTGTACTTCTGGTGGAATTCCTCCTAGTGGCTAGGATCTCCACTGAGTTGGTCTGATAGAACGAAATGTGGAAGTCTGTCATATTCTAATTTATACATATGCCTTTATCCATATGTCAGAGTAGAGTACCCATAGTTTTGACCTGGTTGGAGCCTCAAGCATTGACTCAAGGCAGCAACTCTTCAATCTTTAAGAACATTGAAGAGCAGAATCACCTATCCAGAAAGAACACAATCCCAATTTTTTTTCTAAATGTTTTTTGGACAAGAGGTCTAGCTTGGGACCTTGGCTTGAAGGTGATCTCATATTAGCTCCATAAACATCATCATAAACATCATCTAGTGTCGATGCTTGTTTGGGAGTTAGATCTTCTTAATCATGAATCTTTGTGTATTGGAATATGCATCAAATAAGTTGCTTATAAGTATGAGAATACTCATATATATATATATATATATATTACGTGTTGTATAATATTTTGAGATAAAATATTGTATATTCTTTAGAAATATACTTCCAATTAATGGAATTTAAAGAAAATATGGAATTTATATATCTCATTCATTTGATAAGTTAGAAATATTAGGTTAAACCTTAATAGATGTGAGCATTTTTTTCTTTGATAAATGTCTCATATCCTTGCCTTGTATACTGAGAGAAATTGAAGAATCGTAATGCAAATTGCAATATCCAAACTTTGGAGCCAAGAGAATAGTGATGATGGACCTGGGTTTGATATTTTTTTATTTATTTATTGTGATGATAGTTACAGAAAGGTTATGTGGCTTTCCACATTCAAGTCCATTAATTGGTTAGCAATTTCAATGTTTTTATTTTATGAAATAGGTCAGATAATATTATTAGTTTTTAGTTTTTAGTTTATGTCATTAACTTTCAATGTTTATGTCCTGAATTTCATAAACTAATGTTGGCCATGTAACCTGCAAATCATTGGTCAGCGATTTCCTTGAATAATATCATTTATGTAACAATTGTCTAGTTGAAGAGGTTGTCCTGATTGTCTAGTTGAAGAGGCTATCCCGATTGGTGAATTTTACTTTCAATGATCAATGTTAGTTTTTGATGTGTTCCTATTTTTTAGAAGTTTCATATTTTCACAAATCCTAATGATCAGAAGGTTAATGAGTTGACTTCTTTGTTACCTTTACTTGATGGTGTTTCCTAGAGGACTATTGTGTTAATAAGAGAGTGAAGAATATCCCTTTTTTGGGTCTTTTTCTTGTAAATCTTTCTTTGATAGAATCATTGAATGGGTACTGGTGTATAAAGTAGAGGAAATATGTGGCTCTGTTGCTGATCTATTCCAAAGTGTGTTACTAATCTGTTGTTAGTTTTTGGGTGCTCTGTCGCTGGTTTTTGTCTGCTATGTTGCTGGGTTTTGTTTGCTCTGGTCGTGGTTTTTTGTCTGCTCTGTTGCTGATTCTTGGCTGATCTGTTTCTGATCTGTGTGTGTCTGTTGTCCCTGTATGTTACTGATGCTGTGTGTTGGTTGTTGTTCTTAGTTTTTGTTGGTGTGTTCCTGTTTGGAGTATGGTTGGTGAAGTGTTTAATTGAAATGGATCAAACACTTCAATCTAGCATACCAGTTTCCTTCCCATTTCAATTAATTTAGTTATTAGAACAAAACAAACCTATTATTTTGTACGTGAGGATAGGAGATAGGAGATAGGAGATAGGAATTGAAGATATGGTTGAGCTTTGTCAAATTGTGACAAGGTTGGTGTCTATGTGCCTCCTTTTCACTTCAAACTCCAAACAGGAACACGCCAACAAAATTAGTTTATGAACAACCTGATATCCCAGCTAACCTCTGCAATCTTGTTTGTGAAAGGTTAATCCCCACCAAATTACTTTAATTAATGTTCACTTGAAACTCCAAAACTAGTTTTAATTTTACCAGAATTCTTAGTTTTATAATATATAGGCTTGATAGAATGTTAGCAGAATTAGAGCTCTTGTTATATATCATTACAGAGTTGGTTGTAGACTTGGGATTCTAGCTTTAATTGTAGCAGAATTCTTCATTGGAAGCAGAATGTTAGCTCTTGTTATATATCATTAGAGAGTTTGTTGCAACTATCATTGAATCATTTTTTATTGAATTTACATGATCTCCTTTTTTTTATCTAAAATTATCATTGAATCATTTTCAACAAAATGAGGAGTGTTTAAATTTAAATGATCTCCATTTATTAATTAATTTGCTTCCAACTGGGAATCTTAGTCATTTCTCCATTATTTTTTATAATATTTTTAAAACTAATATTAAAAAATATTATTTTTAAAAATATTATCGCAAATGTTACATTGGCAACCATATTAGCATTTGGTGCGTATGTGGCATTCTCTGAAAAATACAGTAATATATATATCATTTTTTGTTTTGAAAATTGGTTAAGTTAGTTTGAATGACTAGTTAAAATAAAGAGTATGATTGAAACACACAATAGCTAAACTAATTAGGTAAAATAAAGAGTGTCCTTTTTTTGTACTTTAGTTAATGAAAAATAAAGAGTGTGGTTGGAGATGCTCTTAGTACTTATGTTGCTAAAATCACTACCATAAGTATTTATTAATTATCTACCGTGGGGGACCTAATTAGTAAGTCCTTATGGTATGTTAAGTTGGTTTGTTGTGTCATTAGCTAGTCCATTTACTCATCAAGCTTAACTCTAGAGAATGTGCATGTCGAAATTCTTATTCTCTGGGGTTGTTTATGTTTAAGAATAAAGGTATTAATGCTAAGTTAATTGTAAAAAGGATTCTCTAGCCTAAGTCTATGGTTTAGTCTTCCATTACACTAGTATTTATTCTCACTTTTCATTTCTACTTTGTTCTCAAGGACCACTGCATGCTTTATTTTTTTTTAAGGATTTTCTTTGTTTGGTAGCTGAGAAAATGTGAGAAAGAGGGGAAATAGAAAATAAAATAAAATGTTGTCCTTTTGTGCCATCATGCTACTGCGGTTTCTAAGAGAGTGAAAACCTTTCCAATAGTTTCCATTGTGCTTAATTAGGTGAAAATATCTGTCTGCCTCTGTCTATGAAGTTGTGGAATTAGTTATTGAAGAATCTGAGGACCAAAATTTTGATTTCATTTCTTTGCTCATACTGAATTTTTTAAAGGAGAAATTGTTGGGCTTTTTACGTGAATTGCTTGTTGGGTTGTTTCGTTTGTGATGAGGATTTACCGGGTGGTAATGTCTTAATGCACTCGAGGATTTTGCTAACTGAAGAACTGGGCCTCGAAATTTTCCAGACTTTAATCTTTAATTGTTGCCTTGCCTTTGTTGTACTACACTATAATACATTTTTCCAAGTTGTAGTTTTTGTTTAAATGCTTAAATTTAGAACACTATTGTGATATGCTCAAATTTCATATTTGCTGTGTTGGATCCCAGATGGGAGTAGGCCTATAAAATTTGGGTTATGTGAAATCTTAGGTTAAATTGTGTAGCCAAGCTTGCGATATTGGTTTAACAGCATAAAGGCCAGGGTATACCCCAGCATAAAGGTCCGCACTGGGGTAATCACAGCCAACCTTGAGCCCAAAAAATTATGCAATTTGTGGGTAAAGAACACTTCATCACCACTGATGGAAGCACCTAAGGTACTGAAATTGTGGTGAGAGTAGCTGAACTACTTACCAAAACAAAGAAGGAGACTAGTGTTGTATAGGAGAAACAGAGAAGGATACTAATGAATAGAAAGCAATAGTAATACGGAAAAGAATCAGCAACTGCAGAACAAAGCAGCAGCTGTATAGGAGAGATTGAACAAAAACAAAGAGTAGGAAAGAAATTGGCAGTAACAGAGAAGAACGAAAAAGCTGCAGATGTAGGAAAGAGTGAAGAAACAAGAAAATGGAATAGCAAATATAACTGTGAAAAAGAGAAAACAACTTGAGAAATGAAAAGCATCAACTTGAGAGTAGGGAAGAAAGCTGCAGCTGTACCTGTGTGGCTGCTGCTAGTGCTGTTTGTGCAGGGCTTTTCTTGGGTTTATTTTCTCGTTTTGCTTGCTTTTTCTCTCTTGAGGGTTGTGCAAGTGTATTTTGTATTGTTTTTGGCTAGTCTATTGAATGTTCATAGCCCTTTTTTTTCTCATGTGGCAAATGAACATTCTTTTGTGTGGTTTATTTTAGGATGATTCTCTTTATAGTTTATTTAGTCTAGTTTATCTATTTGGTTTTGTTTCTCTTTTATAGCTCTAGTTTTTTTTTTGTTTGGTTTGGTGTTGTAAGGCCTGGGGAATGCCCCTTGTAGTTATCATTTTATTTTATGACTTACTAAAAAAAAAAAAAGTTACTTATATTGCTTTTATGATTTCGCTTTAATTAATTGCTAACCAGTCAATGTTATGTCTTTAAAACAGTGCCTAGTAGACACCCTCGTGGCTTGACACGCGGGTTGAAGGTTCAAGCAATGGTTCAAAAAGATGGAAAGCTCAAAGTTCCCATACCACAGGAGTATCGTGCGCCAGTGGGGGATCATGCCTCTCAATTAGTCTCCAAAATTGGTGTTGAGGTCCGAACACACTTGCCAGACTTTAGCATTCGCAGGTGGAAACATGTCAACGAAGAAGTTACGTTACCTATGTTTTAGCGTCTAATGGTAAAAGTTTTACATAATTGATTGAATTAATGTAATATAATTAATTATGACTTACAAGATTTGTGGCTGTTGCTAGGATCAATTTGACATGAAAGGGGAATCCACTAATGTTAGGAAAGCGGTGGCAACAAAGTGTGGACGGAGCTTGAGTAGCCACACCTACAGACTACGAAAAAAATACCTGAACCTTAAAAGTGCTAAGGGAGAGGAGTATGCTAGAAGCCACCCACCGCCTGAATGTGACTTCGAGAAATGGAAAAACTTGATTGACAAGAAGTGGAATGATACCAATTGGCTGGTAAACTTTTCTTATGTTGATTTATTGTTGACAATTACCTTGTCTTCCTAATATATATATTTTTCTATTGGAACTTGCTCCTTGTAGAAGCAATCAAATGCTAACATTGACAATAGAAATCAATTGAAGACAAAGCATATGTGTGGGTCAAAATCTCTCCCAGTTAGGGTACACGAGGCGGTAGGTCTTCTTTAATTTTTTTTCCGTTTTTTTTTTCAAAGATGATTCTACTACCGTCGTTCTTATTTAACTTACTAGTTGAACAAAAAAAATCAGACAATTGCGAATGGGGGCCAACTGCCAGAGTTGCCATGTGTTTACAAATCTACACACTTTAATGATGTCACAAAGCAGTGGATTTCTCGGAGTGCGAAAATAATTATGTATGTATATTTACCTTTTGTATTAGGATGACTGCAATTTTAATTGTATCTTTATTCATTTTTCTATTTTTTTTTTAAATGACAGGATAATATGATAAAGATCCAAGCTGAACATTGCTCCAAACCTGGTGCGGTTCCAATTACTCCGGAGGAGCTATCTGTGAAGGTGCTGAAGCCAAGGTCGGGATATGTTAAAGGACTCGGGTTGAGGCGTTCCTTCTCTGTCAGGACTACCAGTGCTTCGACTGACAGTGACTATGTGAGACGTCTAGAGATGGAAATACAACAACAAATGGAGGAAATTCAGTCACAAAAAGAGGAAATTCAGTCACATAAAGAGGAAATTACAGCATAGAAACATGAAATCCAAGTACAAAGAGAGGAAATTCAAGAACAAAATAAAGAGATAGGGAAGATGAATGGGTCGATTGACGAGCATTTTGAGATCACATCAAGCATGATGGAGTTTCTTAAGAAGCAAGGTTTCAAAGGACAATTTAGAGGATGAGGTATCCCATGAACTCGTACATCGCCTTTCTAGTAAGTCTCGCTCGTTTTATCATTTTATTTTTCTCATGTTTGTTAGTATATACTAGTTAAAGTACAGCAGTTTGACTACTTATTAACTAAGATTTAACAAGTTTGAAGATGTATTTAATGAAAATAGATTCATTATCAAAATTCTTACTTAGCATGACCCTAGTTAAAATACACACTAACCAAAGTAGAGACAAAACTATGTGTTTGCATTTTGTGTATTTTTGCTAGGCAGTGTTGGGAGTTGCTCTAAGTTAGTGATGTGATTAATAATGGTTGTCTCTCTGATTGAGTTTTTCACAGTAGTAGAAATAAATGAACATTTATTGAGTCTCAGGCAGTGGGTTGGTCAGGTTTGTATATCACTTTATGATTGCTGCTGTTTTTTATTTGCTTTAATTATTCTTTTGGATTGTATTGCTTTTTCGAACACCATGAAATAGCACTTGAACTCATTAAAAACACGTAACCAGATGTACTCTTTCTGTCTTCAATATCTCCGACATAGTCGCTATCCGTAAACGCCAACAACTCACCATCTCCTCCTTTCTTATAATGAATTCCATAGTTCACAGTCCCTTTTAAGTATCAAAGTGCTCTCTTAGCTGCTTGTAGATGAATTTCCATTGGTTTTGCCATATATCTACTTATGAGACAAGTAACAAACATCATGTCCGGTCTCGTGGCAGTGAGATACATTAAACTACCCACCAGCTGCTTGTAATATGTCTCATCAACTAAGTCTCCATTCCCGTCTGCTTATTTTGAAACCTGGAATAGAAAGTTTTGGTGTTGCTTCCTATTGCTTCCATCTTGGTGAGTAGAAAGTTTTCATTACAAAAAAACCATCTTCTAGTGCTAGTTTTTTAGGTAAATGAGATGGTAACGGCTGGGGACTGGAACAGGATTAAGCTTGTAAACACGTAGACTAGTGTTTGCTGTCAATCCCAATCAACCCAGCTCTACTTGACTAAGCTCTTTGCTTTACTTTTTCTAGGTCAAAAATTTTCAGTTGAAGTAAATGATGTAGTTAAGAATGCCTTAGCAAAGGCCAGCAAACATAAATCTAGGAATTAAACTTGCCAATTTGTTTGTATTTTACACTAGATTGGGTTAGTAAAGATTTCCGGCTCATAAATTAAGATTGAGAAGCAAAACAGAAATTGAACTCAGTTGGGACCGAGTTGAATAATGCAATAAGTAATCCTTTCTTTGGGGTTCTCTAATCCCAACTTTTTGTTGAAAATGCATACACTGTAAACATGAGGTTTGTTTTTCAAATTTCATATAAGTTTTAGTTGAAATGCATCCATCATTGTCAACTTTGTTGTAATGACTAGGACTGAGGGGTTTGTTTTACTTTATACATGGATGCCAATTGGCATAAATAAGAAGGCATTGAGGGGCTTCAATGGTACAACCCAAAAGTCTTAATTCCTAGATTTATGTTTGCTGGCCTTTGCTGAGGCATTCTTAACCACACCATTTGCTTCAACTGAAAATTTTCGACCCGAAAAAAGTAAAGCAAAGAGAATACTGTTACAGTTACAAATTTTATTTTTTGTTTACTTTTCTCAGATGAATACTCAGATATTATTAGCAAGTAGATATCTTAGAGAATTCATCTATGACCCCTTGTGATTCATTTTGTGTGGGGATTGGATTAGCCCTTCTCTTTGCATTGTGGCAGGGTTTAGATTTATTAACTTACCTTTGTATACCGAAAGATATTTTTAAGAATTTTGTGATTCGAGGAAGTGTGAGAATAGATTATACTGGAAAAAGTATTTGATTTTGACAAAAAAATAGCTTATATTATCATTACGGAACTAATCTATAGTTTTCAGATCACTAGTTATTTTCAGAAAAATTTGTAAATCAATTCAAAAGGATTTATCTTACAAGCTTCGAAGAAGTTGAAAGTCCCTGGATGTTTTTTGTAATTATGGTAAGATTTGGCTGGTTTAACTAGTTTGATGAACTGTGGTTGGTGCTTGATGTATTTTTGGTAAGAACTTTAATATACACGTATTGTTGACAAGATGCTGCACCTACGGACAAATTATGGCATTTTTGCTTCTAATACATCCCCTCATTCACAATGCTTTCAATTGTGACCTGAAAAATAGACGGAGCCTGTAGCACATTTTGAATCAGTTGTGGCTATAGTGCTTAATGTACTTTGTCAAATTATAGGCAGTATTGGAGCAATTTCAAGGTCTAGGAGTATGAATTCAACTAGCTTGCAGTTTTCTATCATTTATAGGAGTGGTATTCAAGTGCATATTTGTTAAGTCATATTGAGCATTGCAATGATTTTATATGATTTGAGGCAACTACACTAAATTACATTGGGGTTCAAAATCATTTTGTGAAACATAAAGGACACTTGTATACTTGTATATGTGCAAAATACTACCATGTTTTTCTTTTTTATTTGTTCTCTATTACAAACATCATGTCCAGTCTCGTGGCAGTGAGATACATTAAACTACCCACTAGCTGCTTGTAATACGTCTCATCAACTAAGTCTCCATTTCCGTGTTGCTTTATCATCAAGGATCACCTCAACTCTTTGAAGTTTTGAATTGTTATATGCATTTCTACTAAATTGGTTTATAAAACAAAATTATTTATATATGAGTTTAGATGTAATTGATAATATATTAATGTTTGCTTTGTTTATTTTTTGTGTAGATTGGTTTTGATGACGTTCGGAAGCATACTTGTAAATGAAGATCAACTGTTGAATTTTTTTTCCTAAACTGATGCTTAGTTGTAGTTGCAAATCAAGATTGAGTGTTGATTTTTTTTTTTTTGTGGACTCCACGTTAGTTCATTTTGGGATTTGCTTTGATGGTTTTTTTGTGATACTTAATGGATTATTATTAAAGTTGTTTGATGGATATATTTTGATTTATAATATAAATTGTTTAGTGAATTTTTTTGTGGAGTGATGTATAATAGCTAGTGGATTTCTTAGTACAATTAAAAGGCTATTGGGATATGAGCAGGGATATTTGTGAAATAATAATTTAAATTGAATATAAATTATGGAACAAGTTTAGTGACGAATTTATTTTGTCATTTGTACTTGTTATTATGACAAAGTGATTATTCGTCACTAATAAACTTATTTTGTGACAAAATTTACTGCAGTTTATATATGAAAGTTTTTATTTATTTTGTTGTTTGGTGACTAAAAATTTCGTCACGTATATATATATATTTGTGACGAAATATATTTTGTCACCCATGTATGACTTTTGAAGACGAACAATTTCGTCACCTTAACATCTTATTGTAACGAAATTATTTCCTCCTTAATGATCAACATGCGTGACAAATTTATTCGTCAGCTAAAGTTATAAATATGGTACTGAATAACTATTTGGTGACGAAAATGAGAATTTTTTGCGACAAAATGTTGTTTTATTGGTGACAAAAAATTATGACTTTTGAAGACGAAAAATTTCGTCATCTTTACATCTTATTGTGACGAAATTATTTCGTCATCAATGATCAACATGCGTGACAAATTTATTCGTCAACTAAAGTTATAAATATGGTACTAAAGTTATAAATATGGTATTGAATAACTATTTGGTAACGAAAATGAGAATTTTTGGCGACAAAATGTTGTTTTATTGGTGACAAAAAATTTCGTCGCTGAAGTAATTTCATTGGTGACGAAATTATTTTTCGTCACGTTGGCTTTTTAGTGACAAACATTCAATGACGAAACCGGTGACGAAAATATTTCCTCACAAATATCTATAGTGATGAAATTAGCTCTTTGAAGACAAAAATATTTCGTCATTCAAGACCCAACTTGTTGTAGTGGAAGTTTTGAATGGGTTTATAAGGCATAGGATTGGAACTTGGGGTGTGCCCCAAGGGGTACCCAAGTGTTTTAGAGAGGGAGGTTATGGGCAAAATGGGCTAGACCCATTGGACCCAAAAATCACCACACACGCGCGCCGCCGCCAGCTGTCCGGGTGGGTTGGGCTTGGGCGCGTGTGCGTGGTGTGAGGTTGGGTTGGGCTTGTCCAGCCCAATACCTATCTTTTTAGGCCAAAAACATTTGAATTTAATTTTATTTTTTGGTAAAATAAAATCCAGAATTCAAATCAATTTCGGAAATAAACTGGTCCGGTTTTACTGTATAGCCAAACAGGGCCCTTCCCGTTTTTTATCTGTTTGAATTGTGAACCCAACAGATTCAAATCTGTTTGAATTCAAAACCAACAGGTTTCATACCTGTTCAAACAGGTTTGCACCTGTTTAATTCAAAACCTGCAGCCACCAATACATCTATAAATAGGATAACCCTCATTTGATGTTTTACATTCAGAAAATTCATAAATTTCGTCCTTAAGAGCTCTTCAAATTTATTCTTCATTTTGTTGCATTATTTTCTTGTAAGAAAGAATGTAAACACTTAGTGTGTTCGTAAGGCAAACAATTTGTAGTGCTGCTATTGTTTGTAGTTGATCGTTTCATCCTGGGAGATAGACGTCCAAATTCTGAAAGCATAGTAGAGAGGACGAATCTGTCTTAAGGACACAGTGTCAAACACTGGACTTGATCAGATTATTAATTCAAAGAAATTAATCAAGTAAGTTGTTTAATTTATTATTCTGTTTTATTTGTTTATTTAAATCAGATTTTAATTTTGTTTTGGTAACAAAATAAAATCTGTTTTTATTTATTTATTTTTATTTCGAGTTTGATTTTTGTAATCAAACAAATTCTCTCCTTTCTTTTATTTCTTTTATATTCTGGTTGTTGTTAAGTACACAATAGAATTTAATCTATTTAAATACAGTGAAGATTGTCCAACAATATGATATGTATGATTAGCTCTTAGTGGATACCTAAGTAAGAAAGGCATCTTGTATCGATGACAAGGACCATGCTTGATGTCGAGCTACCATGTCAAGAGGACTAGAAGCTGTTTTGACCTAACCAAATTTGAACTAATTAATTTTACAAACACACACACATAGATATATGTATGTATATATATATATGTGTAGGAAAACATTAATAACTTATAAGTTCTATTAACAAAATTACCTGGTTAGATATGTTTGTCAAGTTATTCGGAACATGCTGATCATGGGAAACTTTGGACCTTAGCTCCGAATTTTCAACTTCCATAACATCCATTGTTATGTCTTGGTTTGCTTTATGGCCAGATGTATCTCTCCATAAATTAGACGGGGAGACACCTAATCCATACATGCGAACTCGTCCATGTTTTTCTTTACCCATCACTTGTCCAAATGTATCATTTGGGCCCTCATTCATAAATTTGCATTTAAAGTTGTCCTCTCATTCATTTCATCCTATAAGGTTGCAATAAACACAACTTAATATATACATTTCAATCACTCAACACTATAATGCGGGAATTTTAACTAATCTACAAGTTCAAATGGATAGATAATTATTTGGTACTTACTATCATTGCTTTCGTTGCCTCAGGGGTTCCAGTCTCCTTTGTATAACATACTTTAAACATGTGAGCACGTGTTGGAGAGTGTCCCAACTTATTCTTCTACAAAATAATATATTCCAAAATATAAATTATATCATTTTGTCACATTATGCATACATTATCATTTTGTTTAATTGATGCATCATATGTCTCTACTCCATCCACCCATAATTCCTTTAATTCATCTATTAAAGGTTGCAAATACACATCAATATTATTTCTAGGTGCACTACGACCAGGGATAATCAATGATAATAGAAAATTGGTCTGCTTCATACACATCCATGGAGGCAAATTATATAGTATAAGAATTACAGGCCAGGTGCTATACGTGCTGCTCAATGTTCTGAAAGGGTTCACACCATCACACGCCAACCCAAGTCTGACATTTCTACAATCTCTTGCGAAATCAGGATGTAGGTGGTCAAAAGTCATCCAAGCTGGAGAATCGGCAGGATGTCTCATACAACCATCATTGGTGCGACCTTCTTTATGCCACTCATAGATGATGTTGTTTTGGATTACATGAATAACCTGTGTACCCTTGGTATCAAAGGAAAGTAATGTAGAACCTTAGAAGGTGTTTTATAGTTACCTTTTTTAGGGGATGCCTCGTTGCCTGAATCATTTTGGTCTGTTACATACCTAGATGTATGGCAAACATAACATTCAGAATCAGTTTTATGCTCATTCCTATACAACATGCAATCATTGGGACATACATGAATCTTCTCATAACTAAGTCCTAACTCCATGACTATCTGCTCAACTTCATAAATAGTATTAGGTAGTGTTACACCCTCTGGGAATGCCTCCTTCAATAACTCTAATAACATGGTGAACGATTTATTACTCCATCCGCCTAAATTCTTTATATGAAATAACTGAAGGATGAATGAGAGCTTTGTAAAATTCCTACATTGTGGATAAAGCTCCTTTTGTCCATCATGTATCAAATTGTAGAACTTCTCTTGTGGATTTGGTTTATCTCCCAGATCCACAGGGTTGTCTCCATCGACTCTATCATCGTCATTTGAGATTCCAAATGCCTCGTGTACTAATCCATGCGTATCAATATTTAATTGTGGCCCATTCTGTATGTGCGTATGAAGACCTGTTGTAGCAACAAATGATGCTTCACCATGTAAAACCCATTTAGTGTAACCCTTTGTGAAGCCATCACATACTAAGTGATCATAAGCAAATGACCGAGTGACGGGAAGTGTAAGTCCACACTTGATGCATGGACATATGATCTTATCCTCATAACTTGCATTAGTAAATGCAAAATCGAGAAACATGTCAACTCGTTTCTGGTATGCATCACTTAATCTTGATCGATACATCCATGTCTTATCCATAAGTAAACAATCTCGATTAAACAAGTGTCCAAAGTGTTTCTAGAACATTAAAAAATGCATATATCAATAACAAGTATTTGTAAGTTATGATTGACAAAAACAACAAAACTTGAAGCTGTAAATGGAAAGGCCAAATTTATGTTACAAACTAAGGCATATAGATGCTGTAACAAGCACGTCTTTAGAGAATCAGGCATCTCATCAACAACATAAGTTGCCTCAATAAATCGAGTTGTGTACAACACAAAAAATTAAAGGCATGTCAGGTTGGTATACTAGAGTCATCAATCTTTGCATACAGCCAGGTAAGATGATAAGTTATAATGTCAATGAACAAGCATAATAATAAAGCCCTGTTTTTCAGGAGAATAACCGTATGAAAAGGGAATGTTTAATGAGTCAGGCACATTCATGATTGCTTAACAACAACAAATCAATCCATTATACCAATGTGAGAATTATTATACAATTCAACAGTCCAATACAAGTCAAGTAATCTTAGGCTGAAGGAGTGTACATGTTGATCATACATTTTATTGTATCTATAAAAATGCCATGGTGAAGCACACAAATTTAATAATTCACCTTGCCAATCAGAAGAAAGATAATACTTTTTTATAATTATTTTCATTTTAATGATAAGCTAGCCTATAGAAACCTCACAAATCATCGACATCTACCACTCATAAATCTTAATAAACAATAATAAGTTCATCAATGAAACTACTTTATGAGTATACCCTTGAGGCTTGAACTAAGAAACTTGACCACATATTCTGGTATATTGATGGTTATTACCTCAAAAAATCACAATAAAGAAAAAAAGAAAAAAAATAAATATAAAAGAGGAATACTACAAGGCTCCGTATTCACAGCGCCATGTAGACTAAACTGCAAATGTTGAATCCTCAACAATCAATTTGTTAAATGATCTGCTACAAGCAACATGAGAAGTGAATATAGCAACTAGTTAAAAATAGTATGAATCTGTGATAGACCAGTATGATGAAGAACTAATTCATTCTATGTATCCACACAAAGGATATGCAATGATGATAGTTGTTTTCTACACTCTAACTGGAGCCATGCCGCATCAAAGGTTTATTGAGGAGGGAAGTATAGAAATGGAAGACCATATATCATGGATACAACTGTGTATAGAATAACACCAAAAGCTTGTTCATTTGGACTGGTACACTTAATCTAGCCATCTAGGACATGTTTTGTCTTAAGGGAATTGTCGACACACAGCAAAATACACTGCCAAACACAGCAAAATACACTGCCAGATGCAGCAAAATACACTACTAGCACATAGCAAAACACATTGCCAGCACACAGCAGCAACAATTCGCAGAAACATCCAGCATCTTCTATTTAGAAATAAATACATAATCACATTATCAAACAAATTTTGACTCATTTTGGTGATCTAAAAAGTTCATCTTATACAACTAACTAAAAACATTATTCATAAAAAAATCAAGTTGATCCAATATCCATTGTCATACTATTATATCTTTTTTAGTTGTACGGCTTATATGTTTTTAAGAATAGACCATCTATGTATTATAATATAAGTGTGATTTGATTATTTGATTTATGTCTGATCAACCCAATTTCTTGCATGCATGTTCTTTTTAGCTTGTCAAATAAAATGAACAATTTAGATTATTAATATCGGTACAAATTAGTCTTACAATGCGCTAACTTTACTCGTGAAATTAAAACTTTAACAAATCCAAAATCAACTACTATAATGGATAAACAAATTTAGGGGCTCCTATTGTTCGCAAAAATTGAGAGCCAAGGCCCTTGCCTCTCCTTGGGGCCAATTATCTTATTATGCTCTACACATTTGTAAATTTTTATGATTTATTTATTTTAAAAAAACTATAATATATTAATTTAAGAAAATCAAAGATAATTCTTTTGTGTATTAAATTTGGACAATTTGAGTCTAATTTGAAACTTTTGTGATAAACTCCATCTCTGACTTGAACCAATCAGTTTAGGCTCAGGTTGAGTTTGGATATATCTATTTACATTTTCAACACAATCTTATCAAATTTGGCACAGTTAATTTTATTTTTTATTTTTTTGAAAAAAAAATTAAAAGAAAGGGAATTTGAATTACGCTAAATTAAAATTTCAGGATTAACTCAAAATGAATTCTAAACTTCAAAATACAGATTGGAATTTCCAGATCTCATATCCAAACTCTTTAAAAACTAGTAAGGTAGAAGAACAAAAGGAAAGTTTTAGTGTCAAAAGTCTCAATGTAGTAAAAAACCAAATCAACATAAGGATTACCTAAAAGTACATAGATATATCATATATTTCTTACTTCTTTTCCATGTACAGTGCTAGTGACTGATCCTATATTTCATGATGAGACAAAGCACTTTATATCCAAGAGTATACCAAATTTATTTCTCTTTCAAACAGGGGTCCATCTACGTGCAATATTTTTGCAATTCTATGCAAGCATAACAACTATATCCCCATTTAATATCTAAAAAATAACTAATTCCTAGAAAGAAAGAAAGAAAGAAAAAAAAAAGTAGCAATTTCAGTATGAGTACATAGTTTATCTTGGAACCTGAATAAAGGAGGATGTAAAGTATACCAAGTATGTTCGAAATTTCAGGAAAATCTCAATTCACTGAAATGAGAAATAACTTGGGCATTTATGCATCAACCATGTCTGCCCAACTTGGCTTAAATGAGAGTGTTATGTACACAAGGAGCACAGAACCATGGACTGACACCAAAAAAATAGTTTGTAATAGATACTTATGGTGCTGTTTGGAAAAGGTCAAAACAGATTTTTGTGGGTATTACTTGGGTCCAATAAGATGATCCCTAGTTTGGCACACCCAAACCTTGATATGTTATGGTTCTTCGTGCCCCTCCTCCCCTCATCCTCCTTTCTCCAACATGTGCCATAGAAACTTATTTTTGTATCTATTTCTTGTTCTATTTTGTGTTTCACAAGGCCATTCAAAAAAAAAAAAAAAAAAAAAAAAGGGATAGGAAAAAAAAAAAAAAAAAAGCCTTTAAGCTATGGAATGGTCACTTAAAGGAACAGCACTGAGGGGTTTTTATCCCCCCCTTCTAGATCAAATTAAATTGATCTATTCTCTTTGATATCAATCTTCTAATCCAATAGATGTTCAATGGATTTTTCTTTCACGGTATCATTTGTATTGACAAAGAAATTAACTGAAAAGATGGTTTCCAAAGATAACATTGTTTTGGTAAACAAAAGAAATTTTCAAGGAGTGAAATTTGTTTTGAAAAAAACTAAAAATAAAACGCCTTTTTTGTTCCAAATTTTCAGGCACTGAGGGGTTTTTTATCCCCCCCCCCCCTTTTTGTTCCAATTATATCCCTACGTGCAATGTTTTCTACTTTCACATGAATGAGTACAAATGGTGTTGCGGACAAAAGCACTGCTACATGCTTAAGAGACTATCATTCCCACTGATAGCTTCAGCCTGGGTTGGACAATAAGACTGTAGTAACAGAAAGAGATTCTGAAAGAGAAGAAAAATGCAGTTTCCAGTGTCCTAAATTCAATTATAAGAGAGCAAAGGGCAAGTACATCAACCCCACCCTACAGTGCCTTGGAGAGGATTTATAAATCGATACAGAAACATGATCGCTAGCACCAACACTTGAAATATATATATATATATATATATATCATTTGACCTTCGTTATTGCAAGGGATTTTAGACCAAATTCACTTCTCAGCTGATTATCCTCCATTTTCAATTTAGCTAAAGATTCAAATGCTTCACTTACTTCTTTGAAGTTTTTTTTTCTCCCTGCTCAACCAAATAGCACAACCACCAAAACTAAACAAAACTATAAACAATGATCCAAATGTACCACTCTTTGATCCCCATAAGTTTATTGGTAGTGCAAATGTGCCATTCAAAATAAAAGATCTTGCATTGACTCACTACAACAAAATTGAATTTTTACGACTTGCGATGCATGCCATAAAATCTCTTTCACGGCATGCACACAAATGCCGTTATATGACATGCCGTGGAAAGTTGAGCATCATTTACGGCATGCAGGTAAAGTTGTAAAAAGTAATAAATTAAACATTAATGACATACTTTGTATGTCGTATATAAATTTTTACGACATTTTTGTCATGCCATAAATCATCATACTTTCCGTGGCATAATTTTGTATGCCGTAGAAGGTTATTTTTAAAAAATTAATGGCATACTTTGCATGCCGTATATAATATTTTACGACATTTTCTTGCATGTCATAAATCATCACTTTTCACGACATAATTTTGTATGCCGTAGAAAGTCATTTTAATATATTTATGACATACTTTGTATGCCGTATATAATCTTTTACGACATTTTCTGACATGCCATAAATCATTACACTTTTCATGGCATAATTTTGCATGTCGTAGAAAGTTATTTTTAATATACTATATATATATATAGGAATATGACCTTGCCTAACCGTATGTAGACAGTAGTTTATAAAATGTAACCTGTTACAAACCAAGCAGAGGCAGCAACTATGAAGTAAGCAAAAAAATCTAATATCCATACACCAAATAACCTGCATACTAACTTTTATTCTCAACTTCTATCATATCAAGTTGATAACAACCTCAAACATACAAATCAAAAAAAGTATCCAAATCATAAGATTCATTTATCAACATGATCTACACTATGAAAGATGGCAAACTTTTCCCATCTGATTATGCATTTATCCAGAGTTTTAAATCACATGATCTACACTATGAAAGAACTGTCCAAGTACAAGTTTTGGGATCCAATAGTGCCCAGAGATGATTATGATCACCATCCTTCACAACTGTTGGCAATGCAACACTTATCACTTAGTTGTAACAATCAGCTTTCTTGTTTATCAGACACCATGGTGTCGGCATCTCAAGTCTCTGTCATCGAATTATCATCAGCATCACCATCTTCACTTGCTGTAGATAACACAACAAGAAGCCATTTTGCCCCTGTTATTACTCGACAAATACAAAAACAAAAAGAATTCAACTTTACATCTTAGATTACAAATGGTATGGCCAATATAAAATTCAAAAAACCACAAATTTCAAATCAAACATCAATACATACAACTTTACACATCAAGAGGGCCCTCTTTTCCAAAAAATAAAAAGATGTTGAAACTGTAAACTATATAAGGCTTAACAATAGCATGTAGACTTTAAAATTTTGGGAACCTTCCAATTTGGGAGCCTAAAACATGGGTTTTGTTGGCTTTATGCATAAGCAGCCATTTTAAGATTGATCAATGTCCACATTGAAACACATCAAGAGGTCAAGTGTGAGCTCAAACTAGGTTTAGCGATTAACATTTTTTTTTAATAATAGAACAATGATAAATTCAAGTAAGGATCACTTTCACTGTTTAAATTTTGATGTCATAACTGGGTTTCATGTGCATAAGACATAACATCAAATAAATGATCATGGCACCGCATTCCTTAATTATGGCCTCCACTTCCGCAAGCAATAAAACATGCCATATGAAGACTAGTATGAAAATATGAGCATTGCATATGAAACTAGCATTTAAACAGAAGCAATGAGTACATTTGTAAGTATAAATATAGTTCAAGTAAAATGAGAAATTCAAATAATAGATGTAGAGTAAGAAAGTAAAGATATACCAAAATAACAAGGCAACAAGACCACATCAAGCTCAACACTTAAAATTTAAAAAACATTTTTGTATTGGTCAATTGGGAGCAAGAATCCATTTCATAGACATCCTAAATTAGGCTAGCAATTATGGAAGCCATGAAAGCAAATTATTAATTACTGTCACTTTCAGCTTTCTGTAGCATAGAAAAATAATTAATTTCTTAGTTTTTAGAACATGTAGTCATGAATCAAATTAATAGAAGAAAGGCATGTAGTCATGTAGTCATGTAGCCATATGCAAAAGATATTCTGCCTCAGTAGCAAAATCTATATGGCCAGTAGTTCAATGCAGATGTGAAGTAGCACAAGAGTAATTTTTTTTTTCCCCAGTGATTTCTGTATATTAATAACCTCAGTGGATTAAGTTTTCTTGATGTATGCATCTGCATATGTATTCAAAAGTGATATTTCTGTCGGGCAACCAGGAAAAAGCCTAGCAATTTAGAACAGGGAACTGCTGTCAATGCAGAAAAGTGCAAACATTCAGAAGACCAGAACTAATCAATCAGTTGATTTAAATAGTCCCGGACTCAAATATAGTTGTTCCAAACATAGTTGTTCCATGGGTCGTTAAATTCAAATATATATTAAGCACACTTACAAAACAGCAAGGGCTTGCATTAGACCTATCACCTCTGGAATTTTCCCTGTCAGCCTATTTCCTTGCAGCGATCTAATAACAAGAACCATAAGCACAGTAATGTCATAATGAAAAACAAGAAATGCATTTTGTATTAGAATTCAAAAATTAAGTGCATATCAATTTTAACTTCAATTGACCTTCCTTGAAGACAACAGAAGAAGAACATTTCTAGCTTCTATTTCTTCCACAAAAGAAAAATATAAAGTGGAGTAAGAGAACTCACAGAGTGGCCACTTGTAGAAAGCCAATATTGTATGGAATCTCCCCAGAGATCTGATTGTATGAGATATCTCTGAAAATCATACACTACAATTTTAACCAAAAATGAAAAGAAAGAATGTATTTCCATAGTAGGGTAGTTATCATTAAGAAACTTACAAGATCTCAAAGCTTGTACAATTGCCAATGTTATCAGGGATTGTTCCAGTTAGGTTATTGCCTCTTACATCACTAAAGAGATCAACGAAGATTTCAATGTCCCCATGGATATGAAGCAGAAAGCAAGTAGGAAGCACAGAAAAAGCCAAAAGCAAGCATAACCAGGAAGTGAACACTCACAAATACCACAGGCCAGTCAGTTGGCACATATCTGGGGACAGGGTTCCAGTTAAAGAATTGCCACGTAACCCTCTGCAAACATAATTACCACCAGATGATAGATGAACCAATAGTTTGTCCAGAGTAAAATTATAAACCAAATTAAATGTTTAAGTGTTAATAGCATCAAGGGTTGATAATGAAATTGGATTTTATCTATCAGTTGTTAAACCCTAATTGATGTAGCACTTACAAATATTGTAATACCTCATTCCAATAGATTAACTTCGGTATCTCACCAATAAGCTGGTTACGAGCAAGGTCCCTACAGAATAAATTTACACAAAGACAAGGCATACATATATATTAGCACAAGTGTCTATGGCTTTGGTGTAAATAAAATCAAAAAAACATATGGTAATGTTAACTGCATGGACTCCACTAAAAAATAAAAAAATAAAAAAATTATGACTCACAGAGTTTTGAGGTTGGGAATCTGTGTTAATGTTGAAGGGATAGGACCAGTCAATTGATTGTTCTTCAAATTCCTGCATTTACAGAGCTTACTCAAGCCCTTGGTTGGCAGAACTAAAAACTTATCTATCTTAAACAATCCAGCATATTTAATTAATAGTACTTCACTTCAGGTATTAAACTAACCAACTTGTGAGAAAATGCAGACAAGAGATTTACCTATGGCCGATCATGAACCGGACGTTAATTCCCTTCTCTTGTTCCAATTGAAGAAGTCTCTCTCCAAATCAAGCCCAAAAAGCTAGTCAGGGAAAGCCATGAAATTAAGATATAGTAGGACATACACAAGGACAATATCAAATTATCACCTTGAGGCATCCAAGTTTGTCTGACCGAATCGCGCCTCTTCCTACTACTAAAAGCAGTATTAATTCCAATAACTATGAAAGCCTTCTTCCTTGGCAAGCCCTCATGAGTCAATTCAGAGATGTGAGTGAACTCATCAGATCTTCACATCTCTTGAGAACTTCGAGTAGCAACCAGCTCCATCTGAAGCGTTGAAATCGACTTGTCTAGTGATCTGCCAGACCTCCAAAAAAACCGAATTATCAATAGAAACTTCAATTGATCCAGTAAACACACACACAAGAAAAAATACGAAGTATGACGAGTTTCAAACTCACTGAATTGTTCGATACAGAAAAGCGTATAGAGATCAGTTATGGTTTGAGATCAATTGATTGAGAATGCATTTGGCTTCGTAGTCTACATTTCCATGGCTCTCACCAAACCCTAACTTCAAATGAAATGATGAATTCGAAGCTTTTGGGAAAAAATGATCGAGAAACAGAGAAAAATTGATCGATTGGGAAAGAAAGTGAATGACATACATTGTGAGGCCATGCGAAATCGCGCGATCAATCAAGGCAATGCTCGAAGAGAGCTCGAGAGCTCGCACATAGAGAGAGAGAGAGAGACAGAGAGAGACAGAGAGGGTTTGGGGCAAAAATATATACAGATAGAATGAGAGTCGTCTGGGAGAGTGGTGAACGAGGCTAAAATAATGTTTTTGAGTTTTTTTTTTTTGCTTTAGTTATTGTAAGTTTTTAAATATTTTAAATAATTTTTTTTTTACTTTTTAAATTCAAATAATTAACATATATTTAACAGAAAATATTTTTAACTTTTTAAAAAATCATTCAATTCAAAAAATATAAAATTTAATACATTTCATATATATTATATTTTATTATATTTTTTTTACAAATATTTTACTTTTTAGTTGTATTCAGATTAGACACATCTAAAAAGTAAAAAATAAATAAATTATTAAAGAAGGGAAAATATCAAATTAAGGTAATTTTATAAAAAAAAATTACAAATTAGTGAGAAGCCATATAAATATTAATTATGAAAATTATAAATTTTTTCATGAATATATAATTTTTTTCCAAAATCCCACTGGGCGCAATTATCCCTTAAAAGAGACACTAAATTATAAAATAATGTATAAATTATTTTTACATTTTCCTCAATTAGGAAAATTTAAAGTGAGAAGCGTGGTTGGAAATTGGTAGCTTTTACGACATGAAATGTATGTCATCTTAAGTACAAATATTTTATGACATATTTTTGTATGCCGTGAAAATATACATTTTTTACGGCATGCTTTTGCATGCCATAAAAAAAATCCGGATTGAATTTTTTTTTTTTTGCAAAAGTTTTCATGACATGTTAATGCATGCCATGTAAAGTTATAATATTTTATAACATGAAATGTATGTCGTCTTAAGTGCAAATATTTTACGACATATTTTTGTAAGTCGTAAAAACATACGTTTTTTACGGCATACTTTTGCATGCTATAAATATATGAATCAGCGACTTACATAGTATGTATGCTGTTATTGACAAAACATTAACGGCTTGCAAAAAAAAAAAATGCCGTAGAATGTACTAACTAGACATGCATTTAATGCATGTCGTAAACATGATACCGTGAATAGTTAGTTTTGTTGTAGTGACTATGGCTCACCACAAACTTAATACTAATGAAATGATTCAAAAAAGAAAACCAAATTGCTATTTATATCTGCAATAGTGTGTCATGTGTAAAAGGGACAAGGATAGTAATGATCACTTATTTTTTCATTGTCCTGTGGCATCGACACTACGGTGGATATATTTTAAAACTCATACAAAAATTTTAATTAATCTAGAACAAGCAAATATTAAACTCGCCCTCAACTCAGTTAGAGTCTCTTTCCACTAGTTTTGCAAATAAACATCAGGTATTGTTCCTAGTAGTGTTTTTACATGCTAATTTTAAGGTATAGTTGTATTAGCCATTTTTTGCCACAAAAGCCAACATTACTAATCAGCAGATACATAAATCATTTTGGCCTTTGTTGGTGATACTGATGGTACATGATCATGACCACTCTGTGGCAACAAATTTGGGCCTGCTTGACAAGAACAACACTACATGTTTGTGTGCACTAACACAATGTGTGTGTGTGTGTGTGTGTGTGTGTGTGTGTGTGTGCATATACCATGACATGCAATGCATAGGGAGAATGCAAATTTTCAGGGGTCCCACTGACCTCCATTGCTACATATATATTATATAATCTAAACTTGAGGACAAAAACATTTATTTAGATAATACGGATCTTTTGATGTCAAAATTCATGTTCATCTAACTGAGTAATTTGTAAAAAAACAGAGCAACCTAATGTAAAATTCCACTGAAGCATTTAAACAAACACTTGGAAGACATTATATACTGTTAGGTTTTATTATTGGCAATCCCGTTTGACAAGGATTTCTTTAAGAAATTGATTTTCTTCCAAAACTAGGATTACTTTTGGATTTCTATAAGTAATTGGATTTCTTCCAAAACTAGGATTACTTTTGGATTTTCTATAAGTAGTTGGTTTTCTCCCAAAACTAAATTAATTCCTCAAGATCTTTTTTTTTGGTTCTTAAGGTTTATATCTGGGGATATTTTGTTAGTTTTCTTTGATGTTTTATTGAGTATTCAACTCATGGTTTAAATAGAGTACATCAAAGGTTTTGTTTGTTATATACAAGAGAGAGAGAGTTGTTTTTCGGTGGATTCTGAAGAATTTGAGCCTGAAGCTTCGGTGGATTCTGGAGTGGCTCATCGTAAAGACAATTCCGAGGTGAAGACGGGGTTGGAAGAGGCATATAGAAGTTGGTTCAATTAGGCGTGGATTCGCTAGGTAATTAAGAGTATACCTGTGTAATTCCTTTAAATCTTCTTAGTGGATTGTTTTGTGGCTGTTGCCCGTGGTTTTTTAATCACAGTTGGAGGTGTCCAATTGTGGTTTTTCCACGTAAAATCGTTGTGTCGATTTGTCTTTTATTGTTTGATTGGGATTGTTATATTTTGCTTAAAATTGGTACATAATCACAAATCAACATCTAGGGTTTCTAGATTTTTCAATTGGTATCAGAGCAGGTCGTTCTATTTTTTTTTAAAAAATTCTTTTAGAACGAGATCTTGTTTGATTTGTGATAATGGATTCAATTCGTGAGGGAAATTTTATGGTTCGACCACCCCTACTTGACAAATCCTCGGAGAGTGATGATGAAGAGCTTGAGCAAGCTTATGAAAAGTTGTATAAGGAGTCTCTTAACTTATTCAAATTAAATGACAAACTCACAAAGAAACTCAAAGCATGTGAAAGTGAGAATGTCAAGTTAAAAAAAGAGATTTCCGAGGCTAGGAATGATGCCCTTAAGATTTCTAATGATCGACAAGCTCTTTGTGCAAAACTCTTGACTTGTGAGACAGAGAGGAACGAGCTACAACAAATCTATGCAACATATGAAGAAAAAATTGAAACTCTCGAGATGTTTCAAGTTGCTTTGGAAGAACTAATGATCAAGAAAGAGGAAGAACTCAAGTGTGCCATGGTTACCATTGGTCTTTGGAACAAAGGATCAAAGACTTTGGACAATATCATTGGGTCTCAACGAATTTGTTCCGACAAAAGTGGCATTGGCTTTGGTGGTAAGAAAGAGCAAAAACAGAGTGCATCAACATCTCATGATACAAGAACTCAAGGAAAGGGAGAACAAAAAATTCAACATAAGGATGGACTTCTCAAACTTCCTAGAGTTGGTAAGGTAAAAGAAAAGAAGGTACACCCTGTTTTTATTTGTCATCATTGCGGTATGCATGGTCATATTCGCCCTTGTTAGGACTCTGTGTTGTCAAATTCCATGGATCAAACCCAAGGTTGTAATTTTTTAAATTCACATGTTGGGTCAAACTAGGATTACTTTGGATTTCTCTAAGAAGTTGATTTTCTTCCAAAACTAGGATTATTTTGGAGTCCTTTAAGAAGTTGGTTTTCTTCCAAAAACAGGATTACTTTGGATTTTCTATAAGTAGTTGGTTTTCTCCCAAAACTAGACTACTCATTAATTTTTCCTCCAGATCTTCTTTGTGGTTCTTAAGGTTTATATCTGGGGATATTTTGTTAGTTTCTTTGATGTTTTTATTGAGTATTCAACTCATGGTTTAAAAAAGAGTACATCAAAGGTTTTGTTTGTTAAACAAAAGAGAGAGTTGTTCTTCGGTGGATTCTGAAGAATTCGAGCCTGAAGCTTTGGTGGATTCTGGAGTGGCTTATCAGAAAGACAATTCCGTGGTGAAGATGGGGTTGGAAGAGGCACATAGAGGTTGGTTCAATTAGGCGTTGTGGATTCGCTAGATAATTGAGAGTATACCTGTGTAATTCCTTTAAATCTTCTTAGTGGATTGTTTTGTGGCTGTTGCCCTTGATTTTTTTTATCACAGTTGGAGGTGTCCAATTGTGGTGGTTTTTCACGTAAAATCGTTGTGTCTCTTTCTCTTGATTGTTTGATTGGGATTGTTATATTCTGCTTAAAATTGTTACATAATCACAAATCAACATCTAGGAGGTTTTTAGATTTTTCAATTGGTATCAGAGCGGGTCGTTCTATTTTTTTTAAAAAAATCTTTTAGAACGCTTTATTTTATTTTATTTTTTTTAAAATTCTTTTAGAACGAGATCTTGTTTGATTTGTGATAATGGATTCAATTCGTGAGGGAAATTCTATGGTTCGACCATCCCTACTTGACGGATCCAATTATTCTTTTTGGAAAGCTCGGATGAGATCTTTTTTAAAATCTATTGATGAAAAAGTTGGGCAATCCGTCATGAATGGGTGGACTGAACCAACAATTACTGTTGATGGAATAACTTTCCCCAAACCAATTGATAAGTGGGACACAACTGATTACCAAAATAGTAGCTGGAATAGTAAAGCTATCAATTCTCTCGTTTGCGCTGTCACACCTGAAGAGTTTAGTCGTATTTGCAATTGTGAAGTCGCAAAGGAGGCTTGGGATATTTTACAAACTATTCATGAGGGCACTCCTTCTGTTAAACGCTCAAAACTTCAAAGGCTCACATCTAGTTTCGAAAATCTTTCAATGAAAGATAGTGAGACCTTTGATGAATTTTATGCAAAGTTGAGTGACATTGTTAATTCCAGCTTCAATTTAGGTGAAAAAATACCAGAATCCAAAGTTGTGGGAAAAATTTTGAGATCCTTACCCGATCGGTTCCAACCAAAAGTTACGGCTATTAAGGAGGCTCAAGATGTTGACAACCTCAAGCTGGATCAGTTGGTTGGAAATCTCCAAACTTATGAGGCACACAGAAATTTCAAAAAGAAACAAAAAGATTTTGCTTTTAGTAGTGCTTATAAAGTGGTAGAGGATTCTGATGAGGATTGTGAGATAGATTCCAAGATTATGGCTGCTTTTGTTAAACAATTTAAAAAATCCTTTTCGAAAAAGAATCCTAATCTTTTGGAATCTACTCATGCTCATAAATCTAAAGGCAAAGATAAACTCAAAATTAGTCCTATAGCCAAGAAGGAGAAGGAAAAGATACAAGGGAACTCTGAAAGTATCCAATGCTATGAATGCCAAGGATTTGGCCACTTTGCTTCAAAATGCCCCACTCGGTTGAAGAAAAAGAAAGCCCTCGCCATCACTTGGGATGATGAATCAGAATCTGATGAAGATGAAAGTGACAATGAAGATCAAGGTGAAGAGGGACATAAACAATTCCTTGCTTTCATGGTGGCTTCCGAAACTGAAGGACAAACAGAGTCTCCGAAGAGGTCGGTTGAGAATACCACTGATGATGAATCCTCGGAGAGTGATCATGAAGAGCTTGAGCAAGCTTATGAAAAGTTGTATAAGGAGTCTCTTAACTTATTCAAATTGAATGACAAACTCACAAAGAAACTCAAAGCATATGAAAGTGAGAATGTCAAACTTAAGGAGGAGATTTCCGAGGCTATGATTAATGCCATCAAGATAGTTGATGATCAACAAGATCTTTGTGCAAAACTATTGACTTGTGAGACAGAGAGGAATGAGCTACAGGAAACCCATGCCATGTTTGAAGAAAAGATTGAATCTCTCGAGATGTCACAAGTTGCTTTGGAAGAACTAATGATCAAGAAAGAGGAAGAGCTCAAGTGTGCCATGGTTACCATTGGTCTTTGGAACAAAGGATCAAAGACTTTGGAGGATATCATTGGGTCTCAACAAATCTGTTCAGACAAGAGTGGCATTGGCTTTGGAGATAAGAGAGAGCAAAAACAGAGTGCATCCACATCTCTTGATACAAGAACTCAAGGAAAGGGAGGACAAAAGATTCAACAAGAGGAAAGACTTCTCAAACTCCCAAGAGTTGGTAAGGTAAAAGAAAAGAAGGTACACCTTGTTTTTATTTGTCATCATTGTGGTATGCATGGTCACATACGCCCTTATTGTTATGAATTGCATGGGAGAGTGTCTCATAGACATGGAAGAAATTCTAATATCTCAAGGGGTAGGAGACACTTCATTAGTCATAAGGAGGTTAAGGGTCATAATAACCTTGCTATTCTGATTCACTTGAGACCAAACATGAACAGAGATTGGGTTTACCTAGACCTAGGAATAGGAAGTTGAAAACCATGTCAAGACGGGTTCTTATTGAAGGGGAAGGGAACCATAACGTCAAGACACCACTCAAGAACCGCAATTCTTACAACTTTGTTCATACTAAAGCGGTTTGGGTGAGAAAACTTGACTTGTGTTAATTTGTTTATTTGTTTTAGTTTTTGGATTTCTGTGTGTTTTTTTTTTTAATGAGAAAAAAAATGTGTGCATGTTTGTTTTTTATCTTACTTTGGTTAATGAAAAAAAAAAATCCAAAAAGATTTTCTTAGTATGGTTTTGCAAGCTTGAAATTTTTGAGTGGTCCTTAGTGCATATTGGAATTGATGAGAATATCCTTTACATGTTGATATGTGTGTGCTTTCTATGGTCCTTACTCATTTTGGAGTGTGTGCTTTTTGATTAGTATGTCTCATTCTGTACACACTCTTGGATTAGCAAATTTTGGAGTCTTCCATCTTAGTGATCATTTTTTTTCTATGGACTTCTGGCATTGTATCTTTTGCTTTTCTAGAGGAATTGACCTATATGTAACATGCCCGGGGGGTACCCGCACGCGTTAAACAGTTCGGACTCCCGAGATCTCTTTGATCTCAAGTTTCACGAGTGCAATGTGAAACATAGATGAGAGTCCAGATTTGGCAACTTTTATTGAAAATCCATTTTATTGCAATTTTGTCAAAAATGGACTGCGTCATCAGAACTCAGAGTCGCCACCTAATATTTTGGGAAATTAGGAAACCCATGACTCGGTGCCAAAGGCCACTGTTCGTCGTAACCAAGGATGCTTGGCTCGGAACCTTAGGTATGAGAGGGGAAGGTCAATAATGAGCACCCCCACTCACCCGATCAAAAGATCGGCCTCTACTAAACCATGATATGACTTTTATTTTCTTTATATGTTTATGTTCTGAGTATTTTAGTAAATCCTAAAATTTACTATGTGAAGCATATAAGTATAGACTAGTTTGCTCAAATTGGAACAATTCAACTTCATGTTTGTTTTCCGAAAAGGGTTTGATTTTGCCACCATCAAGTGGGCTTAACGCGTACAATCTTTGAATCATTCCAATTTAAGCAACAAGCCTTCATCCACAGGTATTCAAACAGTTATATCACTTAAGCAAATAGCCACATGGTAGGATGCTAAACATAATAAGAAAATCACACACAAATGGGATGCTAAAGCATAAAAACTCACAGATTGACCGACGTCCCTCGAACAACTACAAAACAAAAGTTAGTGAAATATGCATGATCTTATAAACAGAATCCTAATGCAATTCAATCATGAGATGCACTAAAGATTTGGCTTCTAGAATATGGCATGTGAATCATCTCAAAACATCTGATAGCACACAGAATCATGGGATAATCAATTGAAGCATAAAGATGCAAATTTAGCCAAATCTTATGCATGGATCATGGATGTAAAGCAGGGATATGCATGACATGTCAGATATGTACATACACACAGTTAGGGAAAGCGATAAAAGAACGGGATAGAAAGAAGCGGGGTGGGGGGATTATTACAACACGTTGAATATTACAAATCCAAATGAGGGAGAGAGGAGAGATAATAAAATAAAATAAAACCTCACAAAACACTCAAAATAAAAATAAAATAAGCAACTTCATCACTGGTACATTCCACTCCTTTTCGCATGTCCCGGGTTCCGCGACACCACACGATTCACATTTTCCAGATTCAAGCGGCAGACCAAGGAACGGATTTGAAATCTGACTAGCATGGCTTATAGGGAAATCACTATTGGATGATGTGCAAATTTGAGAAAGAGTGACTATCTCCTCTTCAGAACCTCGGAGTTGTACCTGTACTTGCATGGATGTACCATATAATAACTCCTCGTGTTCAATAAGGCGCTGATGGAGCACATGGTAGTGATCCATTCCAAAATTCACCACTGGCTCTGTGTGAACTCCCAACCCTGCCAGTTGTGTCACAATATAGGAAGCCATGACTTGTCCAAAAATTGCAGGAATGGTACCAAGAACTGGAATGATCCGAACCCTAAAACCCGGTACAATTTGATAGTGTGAAAGATTTTCTTCTTCTCCACTAGGTCCCTTAAAAAGAAGCAACTTTGCCTTTGGTTTCTGAAAGAGACACCTGATCAAAATCCACAAGGAGGAGCCTACCAACTCCAGATCTCAGTAGCATAGATGCCGCATGACTCCCAACCTCGCCAAGACCAATAACAACAACATATGATGCAGACACTTTCTGTTGGGATTCAATGCCAAAGAACTGAATATTCAATTACAGCTTCTAACTTGTTTTCCATCAAATATTTCACATGAGAAAATGTTGGTCACACTTCCTTGCATCCATTTCTCTTCCCATCCCTCTTTCTTCGCTGGTAAATTGTTCTGAAACCATCTCATCTTGTGATTCTGATCCCCATAAATGTCATGGCCTTTGACAGCTCTATCAGGTATAAATCCTTTACCTGTCAACAAGGACTTCTGAATCAATTACATTCCTACTGGATTGACTTGCAACACTTCTGCAAAATACACATCAACATTGCACTAAGCTCCACTATTGATGAGCCTAAAGAGAGCTATCGTGGTGACAGAACCCAACAGAGCTCCAGCTCCAACCAAAGCCAAACACTTCATTCGCTCTTCCATTTCTACGGCCAACGCGGCGGCTCGTACGAGGCAAGGTTCGATCGCGAGGGCTTTGGGTATATGTCCGATGCTATGTTCCAAACCAAATTTTACACTCCGTTGGATGGAAGGGTTCGGTGGTGGTTGGGCCGTTTGAGTTGAGAACTCATGTACGCATCATCTCTAGACCTCCTCACTTTACCATTTGGTAAAGACTTGTTACCCGCTTCAGCGTTGAGAGTAGGACAAATATATCTCATCCGATCCCCTTTCTTTAGTGGTCGTTTGGGTTTATCTGAAGGCTCAGCACTCTCCACCTTCGAAGATTCAGAGGAACTTTCAGATTCTCCAGAAACTCTCTTCTCAAAATCTTCGAGGTTGTAGGGAACAAGCTTCTTTAGGGCTTCAGCAGATACCTGCACTTCATCATCATCAGTACAATCTGATCTTGTCTCACCACTGCTTGTCCACTCTTCTTCATTACTTCCATCCTTCTCATCTTCGACCTCTGACTCTGAACTGCACTCTTCCCCTGATTCTGGAACACTCTGGAGTAGTATTCTCCCACTTGAAGAAGTTAAACGAGAACCATAAGATGAAGTAAATTTCTTATGCTTCAAATGGGAAGAAGCACCTTCGACAAGAAGCTTTTTTGTGTGTGTTATCTCCCCCCGGCCTGAGTATGGCCGCTGGGTTTAAAGAGAGGTGTCTGTGTATTTAGTGTGTATCTGAGTGAGGTGTCGCTGGGTGGTGTTCAATGTGGATGCATGAGTGAGAGATAACCGTGGGTGGTGAGTGCAGTGTAGGTGATGGTGTATCAGTGTGCTCAAGCAGAGAGAGGGAGGGTGAAGGAGAGAGAGAGAGAGATGGCAGAGATGGTGGGTGTCCTAGGTGATGTTTCAGTGAGGTTCTTAGAGAGAGAAGAGAGAGAGAGCTTGGTGCATGTGTGCCTCTGCCCCGTGGTCAGTGGGTGTCCTCGGTGTAAAGACCCAGAGGAGAGAATATGGGTTGGTCATTTTAAAAATGGTTTTGATGGGTTGGTGTCAACATTGTTTAGAAAAAGAGGGAGGTGGAATGATGAGGATAATGTTGGAATCAGTGGGTGCAGAAGAAGATCGGTTTAAAAATAGAAAAAGGGGTATGGGTGTGTGCTAAAGGTGGTGGAGGATGTTCTCCCCCCCTTTCTAACCGTGGGTCTCATGCTTAGTGCATCTCCTCTCCTTTTTTTTTTTTCATTCTTTTACAATTTTTAAACACACAAAGCAGCCCTCTCCTCCAGAGAAATCAAGTTGGATGGTTGGTTTAGATGATATATATATATAGATATATATATTTTTATTCCCTCCCACTCAACTTATTTATTCTCCACTCTCTTCAGTAAAACATTTTCTTTTTCTCTTTTTTTTATTTTTTTATTTTCTCTTTTATTATTTTTTTATTTCTTTTGTTTTAATCAATTATAAAACACACTTAAAATATATGCACACACCTAATTTAATACACACATATAAAATTATAAAACACTACAAATTACCAAAATATTAGTGATGGCCAAAATGGGTGAGGTTTGGAATTTGAAATTGCAATTTGATGTTTTTGGTGAGGGTGGTCAAAATAAAATGGCCAAGTCTTAGGGCCGGTCAAAATGGGGTGTCTACAGTTGCCCCTCTTTGACAGAGCTCGAAGTCATGAAATGACGTGAGTGAATGTCAAAGTCAGAAGACGACCCTTTTGACCAGGCCGTAAGACTTGGGCAATCACACAAAATGCAATGCATGTGGTTGAACCCGAAGGTTGCCTACGTATCCCTTTGCAAGGAATCAAACCAGCGTAGTTCAGGGGCAGAATGCAAGTGACATACACAAAATGCAGTTTGAAAGTTGGACTTACACGCTTCGCGAAGTCAGTTTGTTTGAAAATTCATGAATATGCAAGAGAGGAAAGACCTCAACCAAGAGAAATCAACATCCTAACGCGTCTCACGCGAGAGGAGAATGGGTGGTGTAAACAGACAGGCGCACCTGTTGTTTTTAACCGAGTGACATCAACAACCTAACGCGTCTCACGCGAGAGGAGAAGGGGTGGTGTAAACAGACAGGCGCACCTGCTGTTTTTCACCAAGTGAATCAACATCCTAACGCGTCTCACGCGAGAGGAGAAGGGGTGGTATAAACAAACAGGCGCACCTGGTGTTTTTAACCGATTTGGGTGGCCACGGATGCCGCTTTTCTGATCATATTTACAACTTTCCCTATTCTCCAACGGGGTGACAGACTAGGTTGATTCAGTTTCCAGAGTTGAGGCGCATACAAGCTACCTCAACCTATGGGGCTACCATACAGATTTCAAGCCTGGGATACACCCTTGGGTATTTAAACCAGACTTTAGTCTCGGAAATCCTGAACCTTTTGCATTCTAGGTCTCGGCCGTTCGAACTCTAGTTTCCACCGTCGCAGTTGGTCTCCTAGGAACTCATTGCAATCACAGGCAGGTGACTATACCAGACCACCTAAAGTCGTTCGGGCACGACAAACACCAAAGGAATTGCACCTTTATAGGATTTAAGGTCTCCTAGACCACGAAAAGGGGTTGCATCGCATACAGATGTGCATACCGCACAACTGAAAGGGGTTGCATCGCATACAGATGTGCATACCACACAACTGAAAGGGGGTTGCATCGCATACAGATGTGCATATCGCACAACTAAAAGAGGGTTGCATCGCATACAGATGTGCATACCGCACAACTGAAAGGGGTTGCATCACATACAGATGTGCATACCGCACAACTGAAAGAGGGTTGCATCGCATACAGATATGCATACCGCACAACTGAAAGGGGTTGCATCGCATACAGATGTGCATACCGCACAACTGAAAGAGGGTTGCATCGCATACAGATGTGCATACCGCACAACTGAAAGGGGTTGCATCGCATACAGATGTGCATACCGCACAACTAAAAAGGGTTGCATCGCATACAGATGTGCATACCGCACAACTGAAAGGGGTTGCATCGCATACAGATGTGCATACCGCACAACTGAAAGAGGGTTGCATCGCATACAGATGTGCATACCGCACAACTGAAAGGGGTTGCATCGCATACAGATGTGCATACCGCACAACTGAAAGGGGTTGCATCGCATACAGATGTGCATACCGCACAACTGAAAGAGGGTTGCATCGCATACAGATGTGCATACCGCACAACTGAAAGGGGTTGCATCGCATCCAAATGTGCATACCACACAAATGGGAGAGGGTTGCATCGCATCCAAATGTGCATACCACACAAATGGGAGAGGGTTGCATCGCATTCACATGTGCATACCACACAAGTGAGAAGAGGGTTGCATCGCATCCAAATGTGCATACCACACAAATGGGAGAGGGGGTTGCATCGCATCCAAATGTGCATACCACACAAATGGGAAAGGGTTGCATCGCATCCAAATGTGCATACCACACAAATGGGAGGGGGTTGCATCGCATTCACATGTGCATACCACACAAGTGAGAAGAGGGTTGCATCGCATTCACATGTGCATACCACACAAGTGAGAACTGATTATATTCACAACTTTCCCTATTCTCCAACGGGGTGACAGACTAGGTTGGTTCAGTTTCCAGAGTTGAGGCGCATACAAGCTACCTCAACCTATGGGGCTGCCATACAGATTTCAAGCCGGGGATACACCCCTGGGTATTTAAACCAGGCTTTAGTCTCGGAAATCCTGAACCTTTTGCGTTCTAGGCATCGCCATTCGAACTTTAGTTTTCACCGTCGCAGTTGGTCTCCTAGGAACTCATTGCAAACATAACCAGGATAATACACAAATATTTACATATAAATATACACATATATGTACAGACAGAATATAGACATATACACAGATATATACAGTATATACGACACACAAATATATATAGATATATACACAGACATATACAATATATATACAGGTATATACGACACAGACATATACAGACCTATACACAAACATATACGGATATATACACAGATATATATACGGAGATATACACAGGTGGGGAATATTCTGTTTGGCTGCCGTCAGTGGGAAGATGCCGTTACTGAGAAGGCATATTCCGTTTGCTGACGTCAGCACACGCACGCAAAACACGCAAAAAGAAAGAAAAACACAAAATGCATGGACATGGAACACGGGGTGTCGAACCCCTGACCTCAAGCTCGGCCTCCGAGTCCTTAACCACTGAGCCACATCACTCTTGTGACAAAATATACAAACAAATATACATATATATACTATACAAGACATATATATACATAAGACCAAAACAAACCAAAAGAAACACTCAATGTGGGGTTCGAACCCCTGACCTCAGGCTCAGCCTCTCACTCTTCAACCACTGGGCCTAACCATTCAATCCAAGCCATTCGTATGAAAGAAACAATTCAAACAAATATATATATATCTATATCTAGGTGGACATATATATATCAAAACCAAAACAAAACAAAGAAAGACTCGATGTGGGGTTCGAACCCCTGACCTCGGACTCAACCTTCAGCCTTCAACTATTGAGCCACACCACTGAACCCAAGCCACTCATATGACCAAAATGTTCAAAACAATACCTATATTACATAGCTATACAATATATACATATATGCATACACAATTCTCCCGCGTCTCTCTCTTCTTTGATAGCCACGCCTGACACGAGGCCCAGCTTTTGCGTCAGCTGGCCGACAAAAGCATGCCTCGAATTGCAGGCTCTCCTTGGCTCTCTCCCTCCTTTGTCTTTCTCTCTTGTCTTCTTCCTCTCTTCCGTATCTCTTTTCTCTTCTTCTGCTTCTTCTGTATCTCTTCTCCATCACTCTCCTCCATCACTCTCCTTCTCCTTCTTTCCCTCATCGTTTCTCTGTGACTCCCTTCTCCTGCCATTTCTGCCTTCTTTTCTCTTTCTTCCTATACATGGCTTCGTCTCGCCCTCTCTCTCTGTTTCTGGATCTTAACGATCCATCAAGCTCCTCTGGGCCAAGTGCCCCTGCTCTTGCTCATCCTAATCTTCCTACACTAACAGTTGAGCAAGTGATGGCTACTCAAAATGATATTGAGGCCAACCACTACACGTTGAGGTCCTGCATGGAGACAGTGGCGGCGGTCACCAACCTGTCTCACCGTCTCCAAAACAAGGCGTGTGAGGTGTACCAGGCCAACGCCCAACTCTCCCTACTCCAGTGTATGTACAGAGATGCACGGGCAGAAATTTGTGCCCTGAAGGTTGAAAATAAGGAGCTGAAGGCTGAAAACAAGGAGTTGAAAAGGCACTCCACCTCTATGGCCCGATTTGGGCAATCTTCGTACCTCGCCTTTGATGGTTGGCGGGGAGCCGAATCTGTCGGCGGGAACACTGTGGTCGTTCTTGGCGGAAGTACTGGAGAAGGGCCTTCGAAGAGCGACAAAAAGAAAAAGAGCTCGGCAACGGAAGAACGAGTAAGTGAAGTCGGCGAGTCGCCATCACCAGCGAAGAAGAAGAACAAGATCTTTTTTTTTTTTTTTTTTTCTTTTTTGTATTTCTGGTTTTCTTTTTTTCTTTCTGTATTTTCTGTTTTTTTTTTTTTTTTTTTTTTTTTTTTTGTTTTTTTGAGTCTCTGTAATCGGGGATGTCCTCCCCTGACCGCAATAAAATCAGTTTAGTTTTTGCACATCAATGGTGTGACTGGCATATCACTTTGAATTTGAAAACAATTTTGTTTGAATTTGATAATGATTGAATTTGAACTCTGAATTGGCCATTGATCCACACTGACCTGAATAAAACTGACTCAACATGAGAAAAACGAAGCCAAACTAATCCAAACACACTTCTATACACGGACTAGTATAAATACACCGACTGGTATAAATATACTGACTGGTATGAAAGAAACACACTTATATACACTGATTGGTATGAATACCCTAACTGGTATAAATACACTGACTGGTATAAAGACACACTGATATACATGGACTGGTATGAATACCCTGGTTGGTATAAATACACTGACTGGTACGAATACACGCTCATATGAAGACACACTCATATACACTGACTGGTATGAATACACACTCATATACACTGACGAGTTGACTCGAGCGGGGAAGAAGATAAAATCACTGACTCGACTATGCCCCTAATTCATCACCTTGATTTTTTTTCTTGATTTTTTTTGAAAACATGTTTTGATCAACATGAGAGTTAGATTAGCATACTTATTCCATTTTCTGTTTCAAATCATGTAAGCTAAACTGTGACCACTGAAAATTTTCCCTTTTCAAATCCAAAGAATGGTCCAAGTTTTGAAAAAAATGGAACAATTTCGAGAAAAATTAGTCAGCTTCATTCAAATTAATCAAAACCTATTTTCGCAAATGGCCACTACTCAACTAACATGGAATCAACCATCGGGGTGCATAGTCCCAAACCATAACCGAACCGAGCCGATCCAAATCGAATGAAACCGAACCGAACCGAACCGAACCGACTGAACCGAACCAACTGAACTGAGCAGAATGAAGATACACCAATCAAACACGGGTAGGATAACCAAGTCGACTAAAGACACACCAATCGAACATGGACGAGATGAATGAGTTGAAAATTTATTAGGGCCGAACTTCGAGATGAAGCTACCTACGTATCCCAAAGATAGGAATCAGGCCATCGTAGTTCGGGCTAAGGTTCACTCGAGTATTGACACTCTCCTTTTGTGCTCTAACTTTTGCCAAAGCCGCCCTTTCGGGTTTTCAACCTTGCGAGCTTCTTTTTTTTTTATTTTCATTTTTTTGTTTTTCATTTTGTTTATTTCATTTTTTTAAGTCTTTTGAGTTTCTTTTTTTTTTTTTTTTCTGCTCTAACTTTTGCCTGGATCGCCCTTCCGGGTTTTCAACCCAGCGAGCCTCTCAAGGGTTACTTTCATTTTAACTTGTCCATGTTGATTGGGGAATCTCTAAGCTAACTATAAGAACAACTATTACACTTGATCAGTAGATATGATGATGTAGGGACTAGGCTAATTGGGTCTGAATTTGCCCCTAGTGTTGCCCCTAGTGTAGTGGATAGGAACTCGACTGTCCTTCAATAATAAAATTCATTCTCTCAAATTCTGGGTTTGGGCCTTTCTTGGCGGTCTTCATTGGGAAACGATTCAGTTTTAACTCTTTGATCACATCCAACCTTTTGCCCCTAGTTCAAGGGCTACTTCAAATCTAAATCACATCCGACCTTCTTGCCCCTAGTTCAAGGGTTGCTTCCAATCTGAATCACTGGCCCTACATAGTTTTGGCTAAGGTTCACTCGGGTATTGACACTCTCCTTTTATGCTCTAACTTTTGCCAAAGCCGCCCTTTTGAGTTTTCAACCTTGCGAGCTTTTCATTTTTCTTTTTATTATTTTTTTCTTTTTTGTGCTCTCACTTTTGCCTGGGTCGCCCTTCCGGGTTTTCGGCCCAACGAGCCTCTCAAGGGTGGTACCTTATTGTCCCTAGTTCAAGGGCTACCTCAATTTCAGCTATGCAAGCCTCACACTTTTGCCCCTAGTTCTAGGACTGTTTCAAATCTGAATCACATTCGACCTTATTGCCCCTAGTTGAAGGGCTGCCTTCATTGGAATCATATCATGGCCCTTAGTTCAAGGGCTATTTCCAATCTGGATCACATCATTGTCCCTAGTTCAAGGGCTATTTCCATTCATATTTGACCTTATTGCCCCTAGTTGAAGGGCTGCCTCCATTTGAATCACATCATTGCCCCTAGCTCAAGGGCTGTTTCCAATTTGACCATAAGCCTTATACTTTGAATGCTCATTGAGTCAAGGTTTGAAAGCTAAGGAGCTAAGGAGCTAAGGAGCTAAAGAGGTCGGACCTCGAATCAAGAGGGATCCTATGCTGTATAATCAATTCCAGGCATGTCTTCGTAGGACCACGCAAAAACAGTTTTTGAAATCTTTTCACAAAGTGACTAATCACTCGCACTTTTACGAAGATAAGATAGAACCAATTTGGACCAAGCCAGGATCCTTCTCAGTACCCACATTAACAAAAATGATTTTCTTCATCAAAGGCTTAGCACACCTCTCTTCCTCTCAGTTGATCAAAATTTGCAAATCCCGAGGAAGTTCTTCCTCTTTGTTTTTATCAGAGTTTTGGAAAAAGTTTTGAAAAACTATGGTCAATGCAATGATTTAAAGGCACAGAGAAGTAGGCAGACTCTATGGCATTTTTTTTTTTTTTCTGTTTATTGAAAAGAGACTATGACTCAGCAATGACAACAGACTTTTTGACAACAGACTCAAAAGAAAATGACAAAGAAGGCCTAGACAGGACAGAAATGTCTAGGTTAGCACTATCGAAATCGACAGACTCTAACTCATTAGGCTGACTCGAGCCTGACTCTAACTCTACAAACTTGGTGGAATCAAACTTAGACTCAATACTCAATTCAGAATTCAGAATAAAACCATTATCAAATTGCCAGTCACAGTGTGGGCCATCGACAACATTCAAAATGAAGCCCGAGCAATCAACAGGTGGTCACTCCCCAATTACAGAAACAAAATGGAACTTCCAATTATGCCCTCACTAAAAACACACTGAACCCCACAAACTGAAATGCCTGAACCACTTATTCCAATTTGAGAACCCTGCATAGATCCAATATATTGCACATAACACATAGCAGGAAAGAGAACAAACACCCCTATGGAGGGTAGGGTTATCCTGTCCTAGCTTGAAATGATCTAGGGTTTCACTATTCAGACAAGTGGTATCACACATCCTAGAAATGGGAAAGCATCCTGTCCTAATTTGGAAGGTACTATGGCTCACTATATGTACAAGGTTAGCTCTACTCTAAGGGTTGAAGTCAATGTGACGTTACCAAAGAGTCCTTTGGGTCATAACCAATAAAGATCCCAGGAAATCAGAAGAGTCAAATAGCCTCTCTTCGAAGTCTGAGAACCTTAGATAGCAAAGCTAGATAGCAGGGCTACGTAGCAGAGCTACCTTTTTGACAGATCTCAAAAGGTTATAACACAAGGTCTCTAAAGTATCGTAAAGATAGGTGTAGTGTCACAAAAAGTGTACCTGTGCTCCCACCAGCATCTGGGCAACACAGGAACTTTAAGTGCACCAATGCATGCAATGCAACAAACATATAATTGAAAATAAACGTCATATCATGGAGTTCGAGTCAAGGTTTCATAAATCCCCAGCAGAGTCGCCAGAAACTGTAACATGCCCGGGGGGTACCCGCGCGCGTTAAACAGTTCGGACTCCCGAGATCTCTTTGATCTCAAGTTTCACGAGTGCAATGTGAAACATAGATGAGAGTCCAGATTTGGCAACTTTTATTGAAAATCCATTTTATTGCAATTTTGTCAAAAATGGACTGCGTCATCAGAACTTAGAGTTGCCACCTAATATTTTGGGAAATTAGGAAACCCATGACTCGGTGCCAAAGGCCACTGTTCGTCGTAACCAAGGATGCTTGGCTCGGAACCTTAGGTATGAGAGGGGAAGGTCAATAATGAGCACCCCCACTCACCCGATCAAAAGATCGGCCTCTACTAAACCATGATATGACTTTTATTTTCTTTATATGTTTATGTTCTGAGTATTTTAGTAAATCCTAAAATTTACTATGTGAAGCATATAAGTATAGACTAGTTTGCTCAAATTGGAACAATTCAACTTCATGTTTGTTTTCCGAAAAGGGTTTGATTTTGCCACCATCAAGTGGGCTTAACGCGTACAATCTTTGAATCATTCCAATTTAAGCAACAAGCCTTCATCCACAGGCATTCAAACAGTTATATCACTTAAGCAAATAGCCACATGGTAGGATGCTAAACATAATAAGAAAATCACACACAAATGGGATGCTAAAGCATAAAAACTCACAGATTGACCGACGTCCCTCGAACAACTACAAAACAAAAGTTAGTGAAATATGCATGATCTTATAAACAGAATCCTAATGCAATTCAATCATGAGATGCACTAAAGATTTGGCTTCTAGAATATGGCATGTGAATCATCTCAAAACATCTGATAGCACACAAAATCATGGGATAATCAATTGAAGCATAAAGATGCAAATTTAGCCAAATCTTATGCATGGATCATGGATGTAAAGCAGGGATATGCATGACATGTCAGATATGTACATACACACAGTTAGAGAAAGCGATAAAAGAACGGGATAGAAAGAAGCGGGGTGGGGGGATTATTACAACACGTTGAATATTACAAATCCAAATGAGGGAGAGAGGAGAGATAATAAAATAAAATAAAATAAAACCTCACAAAACACTCAAAATAAAAATAAAATAAGCAACTTCATCACTGGCACATTCCACTCCTTTTCGCATGTCCCGGGTTCCGCGACACCACACGATTCACATTTTCCAGATTCAAGCGGCAGACCAAGGAACGGATTTGAAATCTGACTAGCATGGCTTATAGGGAAATCACTATTGGATGATGTGCAAATTTGAGAAAGAGTGACTATCTCCTCTTCAGAACCTCGAAGTTGTACCTATACTTGCATGGATGTACCATATAATAACTCCTCGTGTTCAATAAGGCGCTGATGGAGCACATGGTAGTGATCCATTCCAAAATTCACCACTGGCTCTGTGTGAACTCCCAACCCTGCCAGTTGTGTCACAATATAGGAAGCCATGACTTGTCCAAAAATTACAGGAATGGTACCAAGAACTGGAATGATCCGAACCCTAAAACCCGGTACAATTTGATAGTGTGAAGGATTTTCTTCTTCTCCACTAGGTCCCCTTAAAAAGAAGCAACTTTGCCTTTGGTTTCTGAAAGAGACACCTGATCAAAATCCACAAGGAGGAGCCTACCGACTCCAGATCTCAGTAGCATAGATGCCGCATGACTCCCAACCTCGCCAAGACCAATAACAACAACATATGATGCAGACACTTTCTGTTGGGATTCAATGCCAAAGAACTGAATATTCAATTACAGCTTCTAACTTGTTTTCCATCAAATATTTCACATGAGAAAATGTTGGTCACACTTCCTTGCATCCATTTCTCTTCCCATCCCTCTTTCTTCGCTGGTAAATTGTTCTGAAACCATCTCATCTTGTGATTCTGATCCCCACAAATGTCATGGCCTTTGACAGCTCTATCAGGTATAAATCCTTTACCTGTCAACAAGAACTTCTGAATCAATTACATTCCTACTGGATTGACTTGCAACACTTCTGCAAAATACACATCAACATTGCACTAAGCTCCACTATTGATGAGCCTAAAGAGAGCTATCGTGGTGACAGAACCCAACAGAGCTCCAGCTCCAACCAAAGCCAAACACTTCATTCGCTCTTCCATTTCTACGGCCAACGCGGCAGCTCGTACGAGGCAAGGTTCGATCGCGAGGGCTTTGGGTATATGTCCGATGCTATGTTCCAAACCAAATTTTACACTCCGTTGGATGGAAGGGTTCGGTGGTGGTTGGGCCGTTTGAGTTGAGAACTCATGTACGCATCATCTCTAGACCTCCTCACTTTACCATTTGGTAAAGACTTGTTACCCGCTTCAGCGTTGAGAGTAGGACAAATATATCTCATCCGATCCCCTTTCTTTAGTGGTCGTTTGGGTTTATCTGAAGGCTCAGCACTCTCCACCTTCGAAGATTCAGAGGAACTTTCAGATTCTCCAGAAACTCTCTTCTCAAAATCTTCGAGGTTGTAGGGAACAAGCTTCTTTAGGGCTTCAGCAGATACCTGCACTTCATCATCATCAGTACAATCTGATCTTGTCTCACCACTGCTTGTCCACTCTTCTTCATTACTTCCATCCTTCTCATCTTCGACCTCTGACTCTGAACTGCACTCTTCCCCTGATTCTGGAACACTCTGGAGCAGTATTCTCCCACTTGAAGAAGTTAAACGAGAACCATAAGATGAAGTAAATTTCTTATGCTTCAAATGGGAAGAAGCACCTTCGACAAGAAGCTTTTTTGTGTGTGTTATCTCCCCCCGGCCTGAGTATGGCCGCTGGGTTTAAAGAGAGGTGTCTGTGTATTTAGTGTGTATCTGAGTGAGGTGTCGCTGGGTGGTGTTCAATGTGGATGCATGAGTGAGAGATAACCGTGGGTGGTGAGTGCAGTGTAGGTGATGGTGTATCAGTGTGCTCAAGCAGAGAGAGGGAGGGTGAAGGAGAGAGAGAGAGAGAGATGGCAGAGATGGTGGGTGTCCTAGGTGATGTTTCAGTGAGGTCTCTTAGAGAGAGAAGAGAGAGAGAGCTTGGTGCATGTGTGCCTCTGCCCCGTGGTCAGTGGGTGTCCTCGGTGTAAAGACCCAGAGGAGAGAATATGGGTTGGTCATTTTAAAAATGGTTTTGATGGGTTGGTGTCAACATTGTTTAGAAAAAGAGGGAGGTGGAATGATGAGGATAATGTTTGGAATCAGTGGGTGCAGAAGAAGATCGGTTTAAAAATAGAAAAAGGGGTATGGGTGTGTGCTAAAGGTGGTGGAGGATGTTCTCCCCCCCTTTCTAACCGTGGGTCTCATGCTTAGTGCATCTCCTCTCCTTTTTTTTTTTCATTCTTTTACAATTTTTAAACACACAAAGCAGCCCCTCTCCTCCAGAGAAATCAAGTTGGATGGTTGGTTTAGATGATATATATATTTTTTTTTTATTCCCTCCCACTCAACTTATTTATTCTCCACTCTCTTCAGCAAAACATTTTCTTTTTCTCTTTTTTTTATTTTTTTATTTTCTCTTTTTATTATTTTTTTATTTTCTTTTGTTTTAATCAATTATAAAACACACTTAAAATATATGCACACACCTAATTTAATACACACATATAAAATTATAAAACACTACAAATTACCAAAATATTAGTGATGGCCAAAATGGGTGAGGTTTGGAATTTGAAATTGCAATTTGATGTTTTTGGTGAGGGTGGTCAAAATAAAATGGCCAAGTCTTAGGGCCGGTCAAAATGGGGTGTCTACACTATACTAGCACATCATGGGTGAGGTTGAGTCTCTTAACCACCTTCCATCTTTTTGCATCTCCATGACTTTCCCCTCTGTTCTTTGTAGTCCAGGCATGAGGAAAAGGCTACCTCAGAGTCACCAACCAGGCCATCCTTATTATATCCATGCTTCTCTGGTTCGGTTTCCATACTCTTGAGCGTGTCAGCCGCCGATGAGTGTGCAAAAGAAAGAAAAAAAAAATGTGCACAAGAAAGAAAAGAAAGAAAAGAAAAAAAAAATGTGCAAAAGAAAGAAAAGAAAAAAGAAAGAAAGTAAAAGATGCATTGATTGAGGGGGAGCCTCCGCTTTTACTCAACAAATACCCCTTGATTCCTAGTGGTTTGACTTTCCTGTATTGTGCTTAGATTCTCTTGTCGGAGGTCCAGCTTTCATATCACTACTAGGCTTTGAATCTTGTGTTTGTCGAACTTCAAGAGTCACACATACACTTTTATCATGGGATCTATGCTTTTCACATAATGCATCACTTTCTTTCATGAGGAATCTTCTATAGACTGTGCACATTGTGTTTTCAAGTAATTGTGCTTCTTGGATAGTCTTGTGTGTTTTAAGGTACAAATCTGGAATTCCTTGCTTGCTCCACCATATTATTTTTGTTATTTTTTTCTTGTTCACTGTTTTCAGTGTTTGTGGTTGCTTTTAGTGAGGGGGAGTTCGGTTAATCATTATCATGTCATTGCTTGTGTGGGTTTTGATCTTGATTTTGTTATTTGAGATTCCTTTGTCAATTCATGACAAACAGGGGGAGAAAGTTATTTTTCATGTGTCTTAGGATTTCATGTATTCATGTCATGTGTCGGGTGCATATGTCTTAGTTTTCAGGTTTTCATGCTACATGTTCTTAAAATCTCCAAGTTGCATCTATTCATGTTTTTCATCTCATACTTCAAGATAATCTAGCCATATGTTTATTGCTTTTTCATATACTCTTGTGGGACTAATAGTTGTTTTGGAGATTGTGGCACTAATAGTTGTTTTGCAGATCATGACCTTGAGAAATAAGTTTGTAAAGAGATTTGGTTATAAGTGCTGGTTCCTAGTTGGTGGTGTTGTTTTTGTTTTGATTGGAAAATTGTTTTAGTGTTTTTGTTAGGAAAACTGTTGTAGCATGGTTTTGTCCAGGATTTGACAAAGAGGGAGATTGTTAGGACTCTGTGTTGTCAAATTCCATGGATCAAACCCAAGGTTGTAATTTTTTAAATTCACATGTTGGGTCAAACTAGGATTACTTTGGATTTCTCTAAGAAGTTGATTTTCTTCCAAAACTAGGATTATTTTGGAGTCCTTTAGGAAATTGGTTTTCTTCCAAAAACAGGATTACTTTGGATTTTCTATAAGTAGTTGGTTTTCTCCCAAAACTAGACTACTTATTAATTTTTCCTCCAGATCTTCTTTGTGGTTCTTAAGGTTTATATCTGGGGATATTTTGTTAGTTTCTTTGATGTTTTTATTGAGTATTCAACTCATGGTTTAAAAAAGAGTACATCAAAGGTTTTGTTTGTTAAACAAAGAGAGAGTTGTTCTTCGGTGGATTCTGAAGAATTCGAGCCTGAAGTTTCGGTGGATTCTGGAGTGGCTCATCAGAAAGACAATTCCGTGGTGAAGATGGGGTTGGAAGAGGCACATAGAGGTTGGTTCAATTAGGCGTTGTGGATTCGCTAGATAATTGAGAGTATACCTGTGTAATTCCTTTAAATCTTCTTAGTGGATTGTTTTGTGGCTGTTGCCCGTGGTTTTTTTTATCACAGTTGGAGGTGTCCAATTGTGATTTTTCCACGTAAAATCGTTGTGTCTCTTTCTCTTGATTGTTTGATTAGGATTGTTATATTCTGCTTAAAATTGTTACATAATCACAAATCAACATCTAGGAGGTTTCTAGATTTTTTAGCCCTTATTGCTATAAGTTGCATGAGAGAATGTATTTGCCTAGACCCAAAAATAGGATGTTGGAAACCAAGTCGAGAGGGGTTCCCATTGAAAGCAAAGGGAACCACAACGTTAAGACATCACCCAAAAACCGCAATTCTCACAACTTTGTTCATACTAAAACGGTTTGGGTAAGAAAACTTGACTTATGTTAATGTGTTTACTCTTTTTAGTTTTTTGGGTCTCTGTGTGTTTTTTTCAATGAAAAAAAAAAAAAAAAACCCAAAAAGATTTTCTTATATGGTTTTGCAAGCTTGAAATTTTTGAGTAGTCCTTGGTGCATATTGGAATTGATAAGAATATACATTGCTTGTTGATATGTGTATGCTTTCTATGGTCCTTACTCATTTTAGAGTGTGTGTTTTTTGATTAGTATGTCTCATTCTGTACACACTTTTGGATTAGCAAATATTGGAGTCTTCCGCCTTAGTAATTATTTTTTCTCTATGGACTTCTGGCATTGTATCTTTTGCTTTTCTAGAGGAATTGACCTACACTAGCATATCATGGGTGATGTTGAGTCTCTTAACCATCTTCCATCTTTTTGCATCTCTATGGCTTTCCCCTCTATTCTTTGTAGTCCAGCCATGAGAAAAAGGCTACCTCAGAGTCACCAACCAGGCCATCCTTATTATGTCCATGTTTTTCTGGTTCGGTTTCCATACTCTTGAGCATGTCAGCCGCCAATGAGTGTGCAAAAGAAAGAAAAAAAAATGTGAAAAAGAAAAATAAATGTGCAAAAGAAAGAAAAGAAAAAGATGTGAAAAAAAAAGAAAAAAATAAAGGATTCATTGATTGAGGGGGAGCCTCCGTCTTTACTCACCAAATACCCCTTGATTCCTAGTGGTTTGACTTTCCTTAGTTGTGCTTAGATTCTCTTGTCGGAGGTCCAGCTATCAGATCACTACTAGGATTTGAATCTCGTGTTTGTCGAACTCCAAGAGTCACACACACACTTTTCTCATGGGATCTATGCTTTTCACATAATGCATCACTTTCTTTTATGAGGAATTTTCTAAAGGCTGTGCACATTGTGTTTTCAAGTAATTGTGCTTCTTGGATAATCTTGTGTGTTTCAAGGTACAAATCTGAAATTTCTTGCTTGTTCCACCATATTATTTTTGTCATTTTTTTTCTTGTTCATTGTTTTTAGTGAGGGGGGAGTTTGGTTTATCATTGCAAGAGTTTGTTAGCATGAACACTTTGTTTTGTTTGGTACGGGAGATTGGCATTAGTTGGTTTGCATGTTGCTTTGCATTGGCTTCTTTATTGTTTGAGCTTCCTTTGTCAATTCGTGAAAAAAAAAAAAAAAAGAGGGATTAATGTTGTCTGGTGTGTCTTAGGATTTCATGTATTCATGTCATGTGTCGGGTGCATAAGTTTTAGTTTTCATCTATCCATGCTACATGTTCTTAAAATCTTCAAGCCGCATCTATTCATGTTTTCCATCTTATGCTTCAAGATAATCTTGTCATATGTTTATTATTTTTTTTTCATATACTCTTGTGGCACTAATAGTTGTTTTGGAGATTGTGGCATTAATAACTATTTTGCAGATCATGACCTTGAGAAAGAAGATGGCTTTTGTTGGCTGTAATGGGTTGGGGTGATTAGGATTTTATTTGTTAGGTGTGTTTTGTCACGGCATTGCTAAAGGGGGAGATTGTTAGGTTTTATTATTGGCAATCCCGTTTGACAAGGATTTCTTTAAGAAATTGATTTTCTTCCAAAACTAGGATTACTTTTGGATTTCTATAAGTAATTGGATTTCTTCCAAAACTAGGATTACTTTTGGATTTTCTATAAGTAGTTGGTTTTCTCCCAAAACTAAATTAATTCCTCCAGATCTTTTTTTTTTTTTGGTTCTTAAGGTTTATATCTGGGGATATTTTGTTAGTTTTCTTTGATGTTTTATTGAGTATTCAACTCATGGTTTAAATAGAGTACATCAAAGGTTTTGTTTGTTATATACAAGAGAGAGAGAGAGTTGTTTTTCGGTGGATTCTGAAGAATTCAAGCCTGAAGCTTCGGTGGATTCTAGAGTGGCTCATTGTAAAGACAATTCCGAGGTGAAGACGGGGTTGGAAGAGGCACATAGAGGTTGGTTCAATTAGGCGTGGATTCGCTAGGTAATTGAGAGTATACCTGTGTAATTCCTTTAAATCTTCTTAGTGGATTGTTTTGTTGCTGTTGCCCATGGTTTTTTAATCACAGTTGGAGGTGTCCAATTGTGGTTTTTCCACGTAAAATCGTTGTGTCGATTTGTCTTTTATTGTTTGATTGAGATTGTTATATTCTGCTTAAAATTGGTACATAATCACAAATCAACATCTAGGGTTTCTAGATTTTTCATATACAATCACAACATAAATACAATAATAATAAATTACAACTAACCTTTTATATTAAAAAATGAAAATTAATAAATTCATGAGTTAGAAAATTAGATTTTCAGATTGTATCAAGTTTTATGCTAAATAAGTGAGAAAGATAGAGGTATTGTGTGTGTGTGTTTGATGAGTGTGAGAAAGAGAGAACGAATACCTAATGAACTCTGATCGTAGAAGATGAAAATTGTGACGCCCCCAAAATTATACAATAAAGATAACTCATATGCGGAATAAATATGAGAAACAACATACTTTCATACATCAGAGTTCACTGTTTAACAAATAAATAAATGTCATAAAGGCTTACATCTTTCCAAGTCATTGCTTGGTTACACAAATTGAGTCTCGCTCATTACATCTTAAGCCCTTGGCTTTACAAATACCAACAAACACACACAACAATACATAATTAAGAAGCTCTTGCTTCCCGAAAGTCCATCCACGCTATTGCCTTGGAGGAAACATCTCATCTGCACCTGAGAAATGGTATTCCCTTATAGGGTGAGCCAACAGCCCAGTAGAAATAATCTAACACAATTTATGAAGTTTAGCAAAGGTATAAATACCACGTATATAAACAATACCGATATGGAAGCATCCACAAGGCCTACATATCCATAAGCCACTGAGGCCAATCTTATTCCATGTTCCATCAATTCATTTCCAGTTTATATACACTACTCAATTCATGAGTTGAATTCATTATCTTTCAACAACCAAAATGAGACTACAACTCAATGGTTTTCCAAATATGCAAAACACACATAAACACTTCAACTTTGCCATTTTACAAATATTTCGTCCGAAGGAACCGGCACCCAATTATATATCAATTTTCGGGTCTTTCACCTAGGACACTCCAGCCAACTTGCTTTACATGGAGTCCATCCCCTTTCTCCTCCTCAAACAAATATACATATGCAATGTATTTATAAACATAATCATATATGGAGTATATCCCCTTTCTCCTCTTAATAAACATACATATACAATGTATTTACAATATGGTCATATTCAATGACACCAACAATATTAGCATTTAAACCGCCTAATCCTCATACAATTTCTACAACAATCATAACTATCCTCCACCGATAGCCCAATACAATTATTTCTAAGATATATTCAACATCGGATTTAATAGTTTATTCAAAACTTCCATAGGTGAGATAATGCATATCCAATATCACCATTTATATCAATAACTATCTAATTTAACACATGCAATGTTAATTCTCAATTATTTATACAAAATAATCATTTTATCAAATTAGGGAAAAAATTCCACTTTTTCCAATATTGACTCAAACACCCAAAATCAACTATTTTAGTACGCCAAGGTCTTATATTCAAACCCCATACTCATTTATTCTCTTATACATCAAAAACCCCTCTTTCCATTTCACACCCAAATCTTAGATTTGTCCAAACCACAACCAAATCTCATCATCTATACACAATAGCAAATAACTAAGCTAAAAACCATATTAGAGTGTAGAAAATACCTACCTCAAGCTTAGAAGAAGAAAAGAGTTGAAACCCCCAAAATCAACGACGATGAAACTCGATCTCCACTGCACACAACGAAGCCCTCGAGAAGCTACACAACTTTGACGAAGGAACTATGGCCAAAATCTCAATGGATTTGGAGAAATCAAAGAAGGAAGATGGTTTTCTAGAGAGAGAGGCTCTAGATCTGTATTTTGGAGACTTTTAGAGAGAAAGAGAGAGGAAGCATAAAATGACCTAAAATGTCACTTTCGCGACCTGTCATAACACGGTCCGCTTGAGCGTAGAAACCCCCGCTCGAGCGTCAGACACAGACTCCTACTCGAGCGTGGAGCAAAATTTGTGAAGCCCGCTCAAGCGTGAGAATGCCTGCTGGAGCGGAGGAGCCAAATTCTAGGCAACAAAGGCTTGGAAAAACAAGCAACCAACCTGTTCCAAACACACAACTATAACCCAATAGCCAACATTAAGGGGAAGACAAGGGAAGCAAGACATGAACCACCATCCAAACAAATACAAACCCGAGTCCGGAACACCACAAGAGACGGGTCAAAAGCAGGGTCGCTATAAAAACACAGCGAATTTGTGGTGTAGATGATAGATAAGGATGGAATAAAAGATATAGAATGATAAACCCTTGCTTCATGATCTGGCTCCCGCCTCTTTGACCCGCCTACTTCACCAAATTCAGGATTTTTGGACTTCCTTCTCAGTCTCTAGGTCGATCTGGTATGCGGATTTTGCTGTATCAAATTTGGTTTGTTTCTTCAGTTGCGTTATTTCCTTTGTTGTATAACATAAAAGGAAGAAAAAAAACAAGTGGAGAATGAGTTTGTTGATATTTTAAATATAAAAGTAAATATTAATATTGGTCCTTATATTTTTTATTAAATTAATTGTAGCTTTAATTTTCAATTTAGTGTAATTAATAGCACAGTTAATATTTTTGATAAAAAATGATTATTGAATTTGTTGAGGCTAACTCAATGAATTGAGCAAATTAATTATTTTATCTCTAAAAAAATGACATATGTCACTTAGTCATTAAAAAATGCTAACAATTAGGGCTAATTACACTATTAGTCCCTCTATTTTGGCTATTATGTGATTTTAGTCTTCGTAATTTCAATTGAATTGATTTTGACCTTGAATTTTTTATTTTGTCTCAAATTAGTCCAATTGATAGCATTTTTTTATGACACATGAAACCTGCCATTGTTTTAGGAATAAAACAAAATACTTGGTCAATTCAGTGGCTTAATCTTAACCAATCTAATGAAAATTTTTTGTCAAAGACCCTAAAGATTTTACATCAATTGGACTAAATTTACATAAAATCTAAAATTAAGTGTCAAAATTTAGTCAATTAAAACTATATAAAACAACAAAATATAAGGATTATTGATGTAATTTACCCAATAATTATAAGCAATTGAAATAAATTTTGAAAATATATTGGCATTTTTTGTTTTTTCAAAAAATGCCATTAGATAGGTTAGAAAATTTTTAGCTTAGTGGCATTTCTCAAAATGCTATAAAATATTGTTTATGACACTTTTCACCTAATGCCATAGAAAGTAGCTTGCACCTACCTAGTTTAGTGACATCTGTTGACAAATGTCACTAAAAAAATTTCTTGTGTCATTATTTTATAAAATGCCATAAAATTGATATGGCATTTCTTTATTGAAATGCCACTAGAGGATTATAAGTTTGTGGTTTTGTGGTATTTTCTAAAAACATGCCACTAGTATAGTGTCACTAAAGTGTGTTTTGTTGTAGTTTTGTGACACTTGTTCATTAAAATGTCACTAGAGCCTTTTATGTTTGTCGTTTTGTGGCATTTTTCAAATATCATTTTTGTGGCATTTTCTAAAAATATGCCACTAGTGTAGTGCCACTAAAGTATGTTTTGTTGTGAGTATTATAGCGATCCTGGGTTTCACCCCTTGTTGTACAGTGATCCGGACTTGGTTCCATAGATGTTAGTAGTTGTTTATGTCTTGTTTCCGTCCTTCAATACTTGTTATTTGAGTTATAGGATGTGATAGGCAAGTTTGTTACAGGTTGGTTGTGTTTGTGTCACACCCCGAAACCCGCCCCTAAAGGTTTCAGGCATGACCTATTCAGAACGGACAAGTAATCTAATATACATAACATACGGGGCCTTGGCGGAAGCACTAAAATTTAACATAATAACAAACTCCATTGAGCTACCTCTAATATGCCCGGATCACATGCATCACATACATTATAATAACCAGTCACAGGCCAAAATTATATTGTGAGCATCAGTCATATAGATATACATATACAGCCCCAGCCCTAAGATTGGGCATATACAAAAACATTGAAGTCATGTACATTTAACCTTAAATGAGTAATCAAAAAAAAAACAAGACAATGTCTTAACAAAGCTTCACAAAACTGAATGATCTCGCTTAGTGCCTGGACTCATAAAGGTTGACAAAAGGGAACGAACGTCCTGGGTTAGGACTGACCTCCTGGTTGGTTACCTACAGAAACAGACATACAGAGGGTGAGCCAAGCTCAGTGAATAGTAATACTTAAATAAAACAATGCTTAACTTGAAACATTGTATAATAGAAATACATATGGATTCGTAGCTTCTCAATACTTATTGAACCATAAATTGTGTCTAACATTCTTTGGAAATAAATAAGGATAGACATACGAACTAAATGCAACTTTTCAAATGTTCCTGAAAATGGGTCACCGCTCGAGCGCCACCTTGGCCGCTCGAGCGGACTGTACAATTTAACAAAAATGCTGGGAGGTCGATTTTTACGCTCGAGCGGGAATTCCACCGCTCGAGCGGACCGCGAAATTTCTGAAAAAAACTACTGAGAGGTTAATTTTCACGCTCGAGCGGGAAATCCTCCGCTCGAGCGGACCATGCAATTTTTGAAATTCTAAAATGCCAAATAAAGTTCCAACCTGGTATTCAAAGCTTCAAACATGTACTTTCGTATACTAATGCAGCATTCACAATACGAGTCTGAATCTGTTCTTATTCATTATAGACTTAGATCTTATCATGAAACATATTGTCTTGAATATAATGTTTTGGATTAAAATCCTTGTATAATGTGGCACAAATCCTTAATCATGGTGGCATAAAGCCCATTAATATAATGGCGCAAGGCCCTCGGATACTTACCAAGCTTCAAAACATATACTTCCTAAGCTTCAAAACACATACTTACTAAGCTTCAAAACATATACTTACCAAGCTTCAAAACATATACCTATCAATCTTTAAAACATATGCTTATCAAACTTTAAAACATATACTTAAGCATACAAAGCAAAGTCCACATGATTTGTCTGAGTCTGTTTCACTTTATAGGCCCTTTCTTGAAACATATCAGCTTGAACATAATGGTTGGCTTGAAGCCCTTGAATGGTGCGGCATAAGCCCTTAATCATGGTGGCAATAAGCCCTTAAACATTGGCATAAAGCCCTTGGAAGGTTGACATTAAGTCCTTGCAAATTGGCATTAAGAATGCCCTTGTAAATTGGCGTTAAGCCCTTGTAATTTGGCATTAAGAATGCCCTTGTAAATTGGCATTAAGCCCTTGTAATTTGGCATTAAGAATGCCCTTGTAAATTGGCATTAAGCCCTTGTAATTTCTTGTATGAACTCAAGAGGTGTCTCACACGGGTTCTAGCGGTGACTCACAATGTAGCACTTAGTCCCGTGTAGCACTTTGTTTCATAACGTAGTTACTTATATTGTATGGCCAAAGGCCCATAATCTTAAAGAATGAAAACACTTCATTTTTCCTCCTTTCTTTATATACACATATCAAAACATAACGTAATTACATATCGTATATAAACAAGGTGCTAATGACAATCATTAGCTATATATATGAAGCAGATAATGGTACTACTACTCACAGTGCTATAACGGAGTGATTGTCCTTCTCGGGTTATGCCCTACACATGTACACAACTTATACATTAAGGGCATCAAACACAAATTCCAGAAATACCAGAGGGTTAAGCACGTAAAACAGAGCAAACAATATTTTGCAGCATGAAGTTTTCAAACCTATTCCTCCAACTCAATATATATAAAAGATTACTCGTCTCACAAAACCCATTATGGAATTTACACCCATTCATCTTCTATTCAAAGAAAGAAAGGATTTTTATGAACATTTCCATGTTCCCCAAAACTCCTTAAATTTCTAGTATTTTCACCAAAAAACCAAACATTTCCCCATCCACATAAAGAAATCCCATTAAATCATTCTCTTGATTTAATAACTAAGCAAGCCCACAAATATTTAGTAAAATGATTTGGGATTAAACCCATTTTTGAAAACTTCACATTTTAGGTCACAAAAATTAATATCAACATAGTCAATACCATCCCACATAATCATCACAATTCAACATAGGCAACATGATTCAACTCAACATCATTAAATATAATTCAACATATTTCAAAAGGAATTCTTAAATTCCATTTCAACATTCCATAACCGAATTTATATCATCCACATCATCAACAAATCTTTTCCCCCAATTTCCCTTTTATTAAAACATAATTTACAATGCATTTAACAAAGTTCAATCGCAAATTTTAAACATAACTTTCAAACATAACCAAATTCCAATTAAACTTGAACACATCTAATTCAATCTACCACTTTCATGATTCAACTTTCAATTTGGGCCAAATCATTGATTATCATCAAAATCAACTTAGGGTTTCTAAGAAATCTACAAATTTCAAATAAAATTTTAAATCTTTTTAACCCATTACTTTTCTTTCAAATCTTCCCATTTATTAGGCACCCTAGGTCCATAATCCATAAACCATAATCTAAACCCCATAAACCACAATCTAAACCCCATAGTAGAACCCCAACATACCTCAAAAATTTCGAAATTCCATTCGGTAGAAAGTGGTGATCTCCTCTTATTCTCCATCCTTGATGCGAGATCCATGGTTGATTTGTTATTAAAAGTGGAGGAAATCAAGGTTTTGGGAGCTAGGGTTTCGAACATGGAAGAGGGGAGAAGAAGAAAGGAAAAGAAAATCTAAGAAATGGTCCAGAAATCTCATTTTTAAGCTGCTGTGCCCGCTATTCCCGCTCGAGCGTCCCAATTCCTGCTCGAGCGGACCTGCTCCCAGCACAGATTTCAAAACTTCAAACAGGCATAACTCTCCGATCCGGATTCCGTTTTAGGTCGTTCTTGTGCCCAAATTGAAGCCCCGAAAATAAGCTTTCCAATGGTTCTAACCTCACATCCAAATTCTAAGTGTGGAAAAAGAAAAGGGCAAAAGAGTGACAGCTGATCGTAAGCGATTTAGTCGAATTAAAGTTTTTGGTCCAATCTTACCTTACCATCATATTACCACCACAATCAATACCCCAAAATAAAATAGGGAGGTTCCAAATACACTAATAAAAATGCCACAGATATAAATCACTTTTCATAAGTTTTGTTTAATTAAAATTTCACAGAAAGCAAGTAAATGCACAGAATAACAGACCGAAAATATACCAGAAACAGATATGAGGGTGGGGTTATTACAGTTTGGGAGCAAATGGTTGCTGCCCAGAATTTTGGTCCTTCGCTCGAGCGAGCAGTTCGTCGCTCGAGCGAGCTCTTTGCTTTTGGTTCTTCGCTCGAGCCGGGGTTTGTCACGCCCCACTTTTTATTACTCGAAGTCATTACCAAGTTCATTAACTTAATTCAATTCCAGAGATAACATGCGGAAATAAACTCAAATATTCAACTAGAAGGAATGAACAACAGCTCTCTCTTTCGAATGCTAACTAAATACAACATGAGCATTCTAAATAAATTGCCCTCAGGCTTACAACATTAAATAATCAAATGAAGGGTGCAACCCTTTTACATATATGGCATTCCGCCTACAACAAAGAGGCCCCGTGGCCAACAAATAAGAAGATCCAAATCTTGTAGCACATCCTGCTAAACACTTGAAAAAAAGATTCAACAACGTGGGATGAACATATAGTCCAGTAAGGGTCTCAACATGATCCTTAACAATAACAACTTACAGATAGCTATGATCATGAACGCTCATTCTCGTACCAGAATAGTAATGTGACAGTTTATACAAAATATATATATGTATGAACTTTTTTCGAAAACAACCATTTCATTCAACGCTATAAGCGATTCATCTTTCTTTTCCTTTCATTAACCCCCATTCTGAATCTTTCATAACATTAACAATTACTTAGGAAATAAATTCACTAAGCCCACTACTCTCTTCCATTTTCCACACATACGACAAATGTGCCTTTTCAAAACATATTTCTAAAATGTTCAATTTTCTTCACAAAGGGCATTTCGGTTCAATTCCAATTCTATCATAATTATACATGCATACCTTTATAAACGGGAGATAACAACTCAACTACATGCATAAGATAAACCAATGAGGCAACTCGGCCCTCCAAAACTATAACCAACACAATCCACAATGTTCCCAGATACACTGAAACAATAACAACAAAACTTTGCTCTACTAGCTATGTGCGTAGTAAGCCAAAGATACACTTCTCACAACAATCTACCAGTTTACCAGGCGCTAGCTGGAAGGGTATGGTGCCTTCGATTCTCAGCGCAGTCAGTTCTCCAGGCGCTAGCTGGAAGGTAACGGTACCTCTGATTCTCAGCGCAGGGTATAACACCAATAGCCACAATACAATAAGGCATAACCAACATGTGTACAACATACACATAAGCAAACAAGATACCGTAATGTGTTAAAGTAGATGAACATATAGGTGTAATGCACACACGACAATGCAACACAACCACGTCATCCTCCACTGATGACCAAGGACAAAACCTCTAGATGCATGCATATTGTACATCTATTAACAGACTCAATTATCATGAGATCACAAAACCCAACAACAACATTAACATGATAGTTAAAGATACAACCCTCCACAAGTGTGTGTTCAACACTCAAGATACAACCTTTCAATTTTTATACTTATTTCAGAAAATACCTTTCACATTTCACAAAACGAATTCCACTTCCTTTTTCTTTCACAAAACCAACTTCATCACTTTTGTTTCCACAAAACCGATTTCTATTCCTTTTGTTTTCACAAAATCAATTCCATGGACAATAAAGCCATAACTCATTTTAATCCACTACATTCTTTTCAAAGCCGTTCTACATTAATTATGCAAGTTAAGTCATAATCATTAAATTAGGGTTTTCCTCCCTTTTTCTCAATATTGATCAAAAAGGCTCCATCATCTACAACAAACAACAATGACCTCATTTAAGACCCAAAATATATAAGTATTTGCCCAAAGATCAAAACCCTTCTAATAATTTATTAAATCAAATAAAAGTCAGGGTTTTCTCTCCTTTCAACCACAGCATGCTAATTAACACACCAATTAGCCCAAACCACAACTAATGATAATAAACTCATATTCAAACAACCAACCCAAGGTTCAATCTCATGATTTTCAACAAATCCAACATGATATAATTTTCATGCAATACAAAAACTACAACATGTCTATCTATAGACGGAGTATTGAAAAAGAACAAGGAGAATCCCTACCTCAAATGGAGAACTCAAATGGAGAAGATGACCCGAAATCAAAGTGCTCCAAATCCACTATTTTTCAGATTAGAACGAAGCCCAAGCCACCCTCTATCTTTCTTACAAAGGGCCTAGGATGGATTCACACTAGAAGGAGATGAAAACCTAGAGAGAAGATGAGTTTAGAGAGAGAGAGTCTCGGATCTAGGGTTTTAAAACGAAAAGGGGATGAAAAAGTGATATTTTCCCCACTGCTGCCTACTAATATAAAATAGGCTCGCTCGAGCGAATACTTGGTCGCTCGAGCGACCAGACACAGAAAACTCTCGCTCGAGCCAAGAAGATCTCGCTCGAGCCAACAACCCAGAAGCACGCTCGAGCGACAGAATGCTCGCTCGAGCCAACAACTCAAACCCTCAGGTCTGCAACCAGACGCACGTTCGAGCGACGGACTGCTCGCTCGAGCGAAGAACAAACCAGATCGCTCGAGCGAAGAAAAGCTCGCTCGAGCCAAGAAATGCAACTCTCAGGTCCAGAACCAGACGCAATCGCTCGCTCGAGCGAAGCCACTCTGGCTCGATCCACCAGGCACAAGACTCCACTCTCGCTCGAGCGACCAAACCCTGGCTTGAGCGAATGACCAAAACAAAGAGCTCGCTCGAGCGAAGGTCCAAAATTCTGGGCAGCAACCCAAGGCTCCCAAACACAACCAACCTGTAACAAACCTGCCCAACACATCCTATAACTCAAATACGAAGTATGAAAGGATGTAAACAAGATATAAACAACTGCTAACGTCTACGGAACCAAGTCCGGATCACTGTACAACAAGGAGTAAAACCCGAGATCGCTATAGGGTTCCTTCGCTCGAGCAAGAGTTGAGTATTGTGTCTGGTAGCTCGAGCGAGAAGTCTTGCGCTCGAGCGTGCGTCTGCATCTCATTTTGACCTGAGAGCTGTGTTTCTTGGCTCGAGCGAGCTTTCCCTTGCTCGAGCGAGTGAGGTGTATGTTTTGGGTTCCTTCGCTCGAGCGAGCATTCTTGCGCTCGAGCGTGCTTCTGGGTTGCAGACCTGAAGCTTCGAATTGTTGGCTCGAGCAAGACTTTCTTCGCTCGAATGAGGGTTTCTTGTATCTGGTCGCTCGAGCGACCAACTCTTCGCTCGAGCGAGCCTGTTGTATATCAGTAGGCAGCAGCGGGAATAATTTCACTTTTTCATTCCCTTTTCTTTTGCAAACCCTAGATCCGACTCTCTCTCTCTCTATACTTGTCTTCTCTCTAGGGATTGATCTACCTATAGTGAGTTTCTACCCTAAGTTCTTTGTATAAAAGATAGAGGGTGTTGAGGGCTTCGTTCTAATCTAAAAATTTGTGGATTTGGAGCACTTTGGTTTTTGGCCTTCATCTCCGTTTGGGCTGTAACTTCGAGGTAGGGATACCCTACTCTTTCTTATGAGCTTTGTCTTTAAGTTTTGGCATTTTGATATGTTGGGAGTTGTTGTGTAATTTCGGGAAAAGTTTGGGTCTTTGTGTAATTTACAAAAGATGGGGGTTTTGTATATAATAACCCATATTCATGTATGACATAGAGAAATGAGGTTAATGTTGGATTATTGAGGAAAATGGAACCTTTGGGTTGATATTTGAGTTATGGGAAAATGCCCTAATTAGTTTGATAAATTAATTTGTATAATTAGTTTTGAGAAATGAGAAATTGAATTGAGAATATTCAAATTGGAAAGGTATGAAATTAAATGGTGTAGTTGGAATCAATTTATCGCTCACCTAGTTGAAATGTGGTTAGTATATCTTTTTGACGCATTTATTTTATGTTTAGAAATAACTGCTATGGGCTATCGGGGGAGGATAGTCTTGATTGTTGTAGACAGTGCATGAGGATTAGATGAACTAAAACTAATCAATTGAATCTGTCATCGAATACGACGGTTGGAATAATACATTAACCTTATGTATTGATTGATTATGTATATGATCTGTGTTTATATACATTGTGTTGTGTGGGAGGAGATAGGGGATGTACTCTACGGTTTAGGGGAAGATGGGGGATGGACCTCTAAATCGGATTTGTTGACATTGATACAGCACTAAAATTCTTATCATTTGTGAAATGTGGAAGTATTTTTTTTTTTACATGTTTTGATACAGCACTAAAATGTGTATCATTTGTGAAGTATGGAAGTGTTTTTGTTTGAGGTTGATACAGCACCAAAATGTGTATCTATTATGAAGTATGAAAAGATTATTATGAGTTGATATCTCACTTGAATTGAAAGTATTGTGAATAAGAGATGTAATCTCGGTCGAGTTATCTGGCCAGGTTCTGAGCCACGTATATGAAATGAATTGTTAAGTAAAGGAAAATGAAATGTAACATGGACATGATTATCATGGAACTAAAATGTGACATGAATGGATGTATAAATGTTGACCATCTATCAACTGCTAATCTTTTAATCATTGTTTGTAGCTGGTTTAGTATATTTGTACTGGGCTGTGGCTCACCCTATATGGGACATCATTTTCGGGTACAGATGGTATGCCACCTCCAAGGACATAGCTTGGGAGGCTAGAGGCAGACAGACTTTTTGGTTGTTTTGCTTTATTTTTGATGTATTACATGTAAATTCAAGCCAAGGGCTTAATATGTATTTGAGTTAGCACTCACTTCTTATATCCAAGTGTTGGCTTGGAAAGTTATAAGCCCATAGGGCATTTACTTTTGATGTCAACATGTAATACTTTTGTAAAGAACTGCTCTGATGAATAGAAAGATGTTATTTCTCTTATATAAATGCATGTCATGAATGATGGGTTTTATGTATTATTTTGAGGGTGTTACAACTTGGTATCAGAGCGTACCGGGTTCGAATACTTTGGGTACGTGGGAAGTGGTTAGTACCACAATGGGTTTGTCTCGCTTGTTAGAGACTTAGATGTAATGTTATGTACTTATGTGATAACATGCTTATGTGACTATGTGGGAATGGAATGTAGTTTCTAGGATGTTGACTGGATCCTTGGGTTTCTGGGAGTCTTGTTGGAAAAGCACTTGATCAATGCTGTTTTTAACCGGAACTCTAGCAACGCCTCGGGACTGTCATTATCCAGAAATGAAATTCGTGAGTGCTTATGTGATTATGTGCTTACGTGGAATGAATTACAGTTGTCCAATGCTTTTGGACGCGAGTGATTAGCTTCGGCGCATTTGTGAATGTGCTAATGTTCCTTGTTACCTTTATTAGGATGTCAGGACGAGGAAGAGGACGTGGAGGTAGGCATGGTAGGCGTGGTAGGCAGGAGATGCCTTTACCGGATGATATTCTGGCACAGCAGGAGGGGGTTGGTCAGGCCAATGTGGCCGAGCCAGCAGGTCAGTAGGCTATGGGCGCCTTAGCCCGTGGGATAGCCGATGCTTTGAGGGAGTGTATGGGCATTCTCAGAGCTGATAATCCAATTCAGGCCCAAGTCCAGGCCCAGGTTGTTGATGCAGGGCCTTCCTTTCTGAAGAGGGAGTTCTTCCAGTCTAATCCGAACGAGTTTATTGGGGATCCAAAAGAGCCACTTAAGGCTAACGAGTGGTTGGAACAAATAAGTAAGACGTTTGAGATGCTTGGCATCGAGGACGGAGCATTGAAAGTGACCTTGGCATCTTTCCAGCTTAAGGGGGATGCGGGTCAGTGGTGGAAGTTCATCAGGGGTCGTATTGGTGGCACTTGGGAGGCTTTTGTGGATGCTTTCCAGGAGAAGTTTTTATCTCCAGCTGTCAGGGAGAAGCTGAGAGACCAGTTCTGCTAGCTTTTGCAGCTGAGTTCTTCAGTGGCTGAGTTTGAGGCTGCATTTACTAGTCTGTCCAAGTTTGCACCTGAGCTCGTGGCATCTGAGGAACGCCGTTGTATTGAGTTTGAGAAGAAGTTGAGGCGCGGCCTCAAGATGAGAGTTGGGGGTTCTATGACCCGAGACTATGGGCGCTTGGTTGATACTGCAGCCCGTATGGAGATCATGATGCAGGAGGAGGAGGGGCAGAGAGGCTCCAAGAGGAGTCAGGATGGTCAGGGTGATGGCAGGAGACAGAGGGGTTCTAACCCTCAGTAGTCTCAGGGTGGTTTTGCTAGATCGACCTTTCCAGTGCCGAGTGCGGGCTCGGGGAGAGGCAATCAGGGAGATATCACCTGTTACAAGTGTGGTCAGCTGGGCCACAAGTCTTCAGTTTGGCCGTAGAGGGGAGGAGGTCAGCGAGCTACTTCTTCTTCGGCTCGACCTCAGGGCCAGAGTCAGGGCAGAGGCCAGCCTTTGTCTTGTTATCAGTGTGGTCAGCCGGGGCACCTGAAGAGGTTTTGCCCGCAGTTGAGTTCCATATCGAGAGCGTCTGGTTCTAGACAAACGCAGAGTTTTCAGCCAGCACAGTCAATTCAGGCCTCGAGGGCCAATCCGGGAGCTTCGTCGTCCCAGTCTATGCAGCAGTCTTTTGCTCCTAGGGGTGAGCAGGTAGAGCAAAGACCTTCAGGACGCGTGTATGCTGTTACCGCGCAGGACCTTGTACTTGCTCCATCAGTTGTGAGAGGTACCTTCGTGTTTTTTAACTCGGCTATTGTGTTGATTGATACGGGTGCATCTCATTCTTTTATATCTGTTGTATTTGCATCTGTTTTGGGATTGGAGTTGGCACAGTTAGCATCTCCTATATGTGTTGTATCACCTGTTGGGGGTTGTAGCACGTCCGCGGGGGACCTCGGCTACAGCTCGGACTCTCTTTGTCGTCGCGGTTCTCAATCTTGAACCAAAGAGTCCAAATCCGGCAAATCGTTTTGAAGAAAAACAGATTTTTGAAAAAGTAGTGCCAAACATGGACTGCTTTGCCAGATTACAGAGTCGCCACCTAAATATTTTTTAATGGGGGAATTTAGGAAACCCTGACTCGGTGCCGAAGGCCACGTGTCCGTCATCACCAAAGTGATCTTGGCTCGGGAGCTTGGGTACGATCGAGGAAGGTCAGCTATGAGCACCCCCTTTCGCCCGGTCCGAAGACCGGCCTCTACTAACCGTGATATCCAATTTTGAAAACTTTATGCATTCTTGTTCCAATTATTAGCCTAGAATTACTATGTTATGCGTGCAGCAAACAAGTATAGACTAGATCGCCTAATTTGGAAACAAGCATTGCATATCCGTTTTGTTTGGAAAACAGTTTGAAATTGCTACTCGCGAGTAGGCTAAAACACGGATTTCAATGAGTATTCCCAACTCAAGTAATCCAACCTCCACCCACAGGCATTCAAACAGTTTATCTCATGTAAGCATTTAGCCGCATGGCAATCCTATTATCATGTTGAACATTCACACGCATGCGATATGCTAAAGCAATAAAAACTTACATCGTACTCCGTGCCAAAACAGTAAACTAGTTAGCAAACATGCATGACCTAGTTCATGTTAAGTGGCTAATGTAACACATACAGGAGTGTAATCTAAACAGGCTCGGCTAACCCTAAACATGGCACATGAGATGCAACAACTATCACGTATTCAATTTTGAATTGAAATTACGATGCAGTTTGCATGATGTGCCGAGCCCGATGTGTGTAAACAAATGCATGAATGCACGCATGCATTGCATAAGGTATGCTAATTTAAAATGTGCCCTAATCTACCATCGTAAGCGGGTAAATAAAAGGGATAGAAAGAAATGGGGATTTGGAAGACATACACCCACTCACACACACTTATTACATTTTTGCCCTCACTCGGAGGGACCAAATAATAATACAAAACCGAATAAATAACTAACTACTCTAGCTAATTAAATATTACAAATTAATTAAATTAACAAAATAAATTAATTAATCTAATTAAGCATTAAACCGCCTCGGGATGAGGGCCGGATGCAGCGCGTGTTCGGGGCTGGCTCGGAATCGCACCGCCATGCAAGGATTGCCTCTGTTTCCTCTGCTCTCCTCCACAGAAACTTGCCAAAGTCCCAGAAGTACCTCTCAGGGCACTGGGGGACATCACCGGCTGGGGTAGAACACCATCGGCTGAAGGAGGAGGCCACCGGCACTGAATTGTTCCATCGGCTGGAAAATGGGTGCCGGTCGGCACTAAAAAGTGCCGGTCGGCACAAAATGTTCTGCAGAACCTGCAACTCATAGCAGCAGAGGACAAACTATGCATGGCAATACAATTTAAGCCATTTATGCACCAAAACACATTCCCTATCATGTTATTGACTCAAGGGGGTATGTGCCTCGGTTCCCGGACCACCAATCACGCATTTCCATGCATGATGGCCCTAAGAACCAAGAATGCAACTTCACTTTCAAATGTATGCAAATCACATAGACACAAAAGGGGTGCCAAACCTCTATCATACTTCACTTCAAGAGGCCTAGCATGCATGCCAATGCAATGGGGTCCTAAGCATGTTACCTACTATGCCGTATGGACAATGCAAGGCACTTATGCAAGCATACAAGTAGGCATACAAGGCAAGTATGCAAACTAAGCAATGGGATGGACTTATACATGAATTGGGCAGCTCTAACAAGGCTCAAAACAGTGGCCAAAGTGCTAAGCTATGGGGGCCAAACACACATGCACACATGCAAGCATTCATGGTCCTACACTTAGGCATAACAAACAACATTCAAGCACACTTGAAATGAGTTAATCATGGACTACTAGCATGCAACTTAGGCTCTGAAATTCATGCAAAACATGATGCCAAATCATGCAATCAAGTAAGCCAAACAAAGCATGCAAAAGGCCTTAGGCTAAGGCAAGCTAATAGGGCATTAACCCACACTTTGCACAAACATTCGTGGCATGCACTAATCAACCTAAAACAAGTTTCTAGCATGTCAAAACAAAGCCAAATGGCTACTTAGATGGCATCTAAGAGTCATTAAATCAAGGGCATGCATTAAAGCCAAAACAAAGGGCATACAACACATGCTCCTAAAGCATTAACAAGGCCATTAAGGCAGGCATACAAGTACACCAAGGGGACTGAAATTGCATGTCAAGTGGCCCCAAACCACCAAAATAATGCAAACAACACATGCTACACATGCACACATTTGAGGCCAACAAGCCACAATACAAAGGAGCTATATTAAGCATGTTAAAATCAAACCAAATAACTATGGTCAGACCTAAAACATGTTAAAGTAAGCGCAAAAGCTTCACAAATGTAAGCCTAAAACATGTTAGAAATAGAGGCACACCACCTAGGCATGTTAAGGCATAAAGGGGGTATTACAAGGCAACCATACTAAGCATGCATGGGAGGCCTAGACCAACTTGAAATCATGTTATAACATGGCAATATAAGCATGGAAAACAAGTTAAACATGCTCAACACACACTCAAGCATGGAGCTCCATAAGGAAGCAAAACTTGCCCTTTTCAAGGACATCAAGGAGAGGGGGTGGCCCTCTCCTTCTTGGGACTCTAAGGCATGCTCTTCACCACTGAAATCCCTCAAGATTTCAGTGGTGAAAAGATCCTAAGACCAAAGTCTCGGATTTCTCACAAAATGGCACAAAAAGTGGCCTTTTCAAGGCCTAAGGGTGGTCAAACTTGCTCAAACCACTAAACACTCTTAATATACAATGAAGAGGGTCAAAAAACAGAACTTTTATGTGCCAAACACTAAGCTCAAAAACTACTTTAAAGCAAGTAAAAAGAGGGTGCAAAAATGGGGTAAATAAAGCAAGTTTCTTACCCTTGAAGACCACCTTCACAAAGGTTGGAGTGGATGGGTCCTTGAGCTCAAAACCAGTCAAGAACTTCAAGAACAAGCCTTAAGGATCTCAGTTGCAAGAGGAAGGTGAGACACTAGGTGTTTATGTGCAATATTATGACAATACACACACACTAAGCTCAAAGGAGAAAGAGAGATATATGATAGATATAGAACTCCAAACCCTAAACCAGAGCTTCTCCTATGTCTAACCCTCTGAATTTTGTTCACCTTTTTCCAACCTTAAGCCAAGAGAAGAGCCTTCTCTCTTATAGGCAAAAAGCTTACAAGCTTAGTCCCTAAGCAAGCTCATCCCTCCATACACGTGTATGGAGGGGAAACAAGAGCTAAACAGCTGTCTAAAAATATCTCAGAAAGCAGCTGCACAGTGCTCGGCCGGCAAAAATGTCATTTTGACAAAATTAGTGCCGACCGGCACAAAATAGTGCCGACCGGCACAATATAGTGCCGGTGGCAACTCCAAGCCAGCCGGTGGCCTCTAGCCCCAGCCGGTGGTGTGTAGGGATGCCTCACAAAGCATTCCCTGCCCTCCCAAGGCAAAACACAAGTGTTTGGTGCAAAACCAAACACAAACGGTCGGGTCCGGAGGTCCTGAGGCACGGCGCGCGCAGCCGAGAACTCCGGGAACTCCAAACGAACACAAACATGGATAATCACCGAGTGTTCCAACGGTGACGTCCAAGTCTTGAGGACGGTCAAAAATGGGGTGTCTACAGGGGTGAATTGATTTTGAAACAAGGATGTAGAGGCTGCGATATAGAGGTCGCTAACCACCGGCTTGCGTTTTCTTTTGTAGTTATGCCTATCTCGGGTTTTGATGTTATTTTAGGTATGGACTGGCTATCGTCATACCGGGCAGTTATTGATTGTTACCGCCAGAGGGTCACAGTATGTACCCCGAGCGGGGAATGTTTCCATTTCTTGGGGGATTGGGTTGGTAGTGTGTTGCCACCGGTGTATGATCCGCAAGGGCGGAGTGAGCTTAATGATCTTCTTGCTAGCCTTTTGAGTAGTGAGTGTGATGGGACCCAAATTATATTGCCGAGGGTGGTGTGTGAGTATTCGGATGTCTTTCCCGAGGATTTTGTTAGCTTACCACCTCACCGAGAGATTGAGTTCTCTATTGATCTAGTGCCCGGCACGGCGTCGATTTCTATGGCACCTTATCGTTTTGCCCCAGCCGAGTTGGTTGAGTTGAAGATTCATCTCCAGGAGTTGCTGGATAAGGGCTTTATTCGCCCTAGTGTTTTGCCATGGGGAGCACCGGCCCTCTTTGCTAAAAAGAAAGATGGTGCCTTGAGACTTTGTATCGACTACCGGAAGTTGAATCGGGCTACGGTCAAGAATAAGTACCCTATGCCCCGTATTGATGATTTGTTTGACCAGTTGAAGGGTTCCCGTTGTTTCTCTAAGATAGACTTGAGATCGGGTTACCACCAGTTGAGGGTCAGGGAGGAGGATATTCCCAAAATGGCATTCCGTACGCGGTATGGCCATTATGAGTTTCTGGTGATGCCTTTTGGGCTCACCAATGCACCGGCAGTGTTTATAGATTTGATGAACCAGATATTCTGGGAATTCTTAGATCGCTTTGTAGTCGTCTTCGTGGACGACATTCTGATTTATTCACCTTCTGAGGAGGAGCATGAGGAACACTTGAGAGTGGTGCTTGAGTTACTTAGAGCCCATAGGCTGTATGCCAAGTTTGGGAAGTGTGAGTTCTGGCTAGGAGAAGTCAAGTTCTTAGGTTATGTGGTTTCCAAGAAAGGGGTGTTTGTTGATACATCCAAGATTGAGGCAGTGCAAGATTGGGCACAGCCTAAGAGTGTGTTTGAGATCCGCAGTTTTCTGGGATTAGCTGGGTATTACCGCCGGTTTGTGAAGGATTTCTCCAGGCTAGCTTCGCCGTTGACTAGATTGACTCGGAAAGGAGTCAAATTTGCATGGAGTGAGACTTGTGAAAAGTCCTTCCAAGAGCTGAAGGTTAGATTGACCACTGCTCCGGTCTTGATTATTCCGGAGAGAGGGTTGGGTTATGCGGTTTATTGTGATGCCTCATGAGAGGGTTTGGGTTGTGTGTTGATGCAAGAAGGGAAAGTGGTGGCCTATGGCTCACGTTAGCTAAAAATACACGAGAAGAATTACCCTACACATGACTTAGAACTAGCAGCTGTGATCTTTGCCTTGAAAATCTAGAGGCACTACCTTTATGGGGAGAGATTAGAGGTGTTCTCGGATCATAAGAGTCTGAAATATCTGTTTACACAGAAAGACTTGAACTTGAGGCAGAGGAGGTGGATGGAGTTTATTGAGGATTACAACTTCGACTTGCATTATCATCCGGGGAAGGCCAATGTTGTGGCTGATGCCCTTAGCAGGAAATCCATTAGTGATGTAGCTTGTATAGCCATCCGAGAGTGGGAGATGTTGGGGGCACTTGGCGAGTTTGATTTGCTTCTAGGCGAATCCGTTGAGGCTACGGCCTTGTTTTCTGTTATTGCGCAGCCTACACTTGTGACTCGAGTGTTAGAGGCACAGAGAGGTGACCTTGAGGTAGAATCCCTCCGAGAAAAGATCTCTAGTAGGAAGGTTGAGAAGGGTTTAATGGTGTATCCCGACCTGAGTGTGAGATACCGAGACCGTTTGTTTGTGTCAGAGTCTTGCTGAGAGGAGGTACTCCGAGAGTTTCACCATTCACGCCTTGCGGTGCACCCGGGAGGCACTAAGATGTATCGAGATTTGGGTCGCCAGTTTTGGCGGAGGGGTATGAAGAGAGATATGGCAGTTTTCGTGTCTAAGTGCCCTACTTGCCAGCAAGTGAAGGCCGAGCATTAGAGGCCAGCAGGTTTGTTACAACCCTTGCCTATTGCCGAGTGGAAGTGGGAACATGTCACTATGGACTTCGTTGTAGGTCTTCCGAGGACTCAGCGGGGTAGTGATGCTATTTCGATGGTTGTAGACCGGTTGACTAAGTCGGCGCACTTCATTCCTATGCGCGTGAGAGATTCGGTAGATCATCTTGCCGACTTGTATATTCGGGACATAGTGAGGTTGCACGGGGTCCTAGTGTCGATCGTCTCAGATAGAGATCCACGCTTTACTACTAGATTGTGGCAAAGTTTGCAGAGTGCCTTGGGCACTAGATTGACCTTTAGCACGGCTTATCATCCTCAGACTGATGGGCAGTCCGAGCGTACTATTCAGATATCCTTAGGATATGCTTCGGGGTTGTGTTCTTGACTTTAGTGGGTCGTGGGAGAGGCACTTGCCCTTGGTGGAGTTTGCCTACAACAACAGTTTCCAGTCTAGTATCGGTATGGCACCGTTTGAGGCCTTGTATGGCCGACCGTGTAGATCTCCAGTTTGTTGGGCCGAGGTGGGTGATGCACCTTTGTTGGGCCCGGAGTTGGTGAAGGAAACGACGGAGAAAGTTGAGCTTATCCGTAGGAGGCTTGTTACAGCACAGAGTCGTCAGAAATGTTATGCTGACCGTAGGAGGAGACCTTTGGTATTTGAGGTGGGTGATCATGTCTTTCTGAAGATATCACCTAGGCGGGGATTGATGAGATTTGGTAAGAGAGGGAAGTTATCCCCTCGGTTTATTGGCCCTTTTAAGATCCTTGAGAGGATTGGCGAGGTTGTCTATCGTTTAGCTTTGCCGCCGCAATTGTCCAGAGTTCATGACATGTTTCATGTGAGTATGCTTCGGAAGTATGAGCCGGATCCATCGCATGTGTTGGATTGGACCGACTTAGAGGTAGATGAGGATGCCTCGTATGAGGAGAGGCCAGTTTGGGTCTTGGATAGGCGGGATCAAGTCTTACGAGGCAAGACAATTTCCTTGGTAAAAGTTTTGTGGAAGCATCACGGAGTGATGGAAGCCACTTGGGAACGTGAGTTGAAAGTCCGCGAGAAATACCCGGACATGTTTGTTGATGTGTAATCATGTATTGAGATTTTGTAATATTATCGAACTTTAAGAGCATTATATATGTCTTAAGTTGTAAAACATTGAAAATGTTTTGGTTTAATGGAAGAATTTTGAAACTTGACTTGAAATGGAAGTTTAATGGAACATTGCATATGTTGAATACATTGTAGAAATGGAAATGTATCATGAACATTGAATATGATATGGAATTGTGAATCATATATATTGAAAATTATTGAATTGGAAAGAAAATGCATAATGATAATGCAGGTTGAAATATATGTTGTTTTACGTATTGTGAAATGCCTCTTGATAAGAGATGGAATGACCGGTAATGGGTCAAGTTGTTGATTATTGAAATGTCATATTGTTGGAAAATGAGAAAAACCTATTTTTGAAAACTTGTGCTTAATTTCGGGGACGAAATTTTTTAAGGGGGGAGGTTATAGCGATCCCGGGTTTCACCCCTTGTTGTACAGTGATCCGGACTTGGTTCCGTAGATGTTAGTGTTGTTTATGTCTTGTTTCCGTCCTTCAATACTTGTTATTTGAGTTATAAAATGTGATAGGCAGGTTTGTTACAGGTTGGTTGTGTTTGGGAGGAAATGGTTGCTGCCCAGAATTTTGGTCCTTCGCTCGAGCGAGCTCTTTGCTTTTGGTTCTTCGCTCGAGCTGGGGTTCCTTTGCTCGAGCGAGAGTTGAGTTTTGTGTCTGGTGGCTCGAGTAAGAAGTCTTGCGCTCGAGCGTGCGTATGCGTCTCATTTTGACCTGAGAGCTGTGTTTCTTGGCTCGAGCGAGCTTTCCTTCGCTCGACCGAGCGAGGTGTATGTTTTGGGTTCCTTCGCTCGAGCGAGCATTCTTGCGCTCGAGCGTGCTTCTGGGTTGCAGACCTGAAGCTTCGAATTGTTGGCTCGAGCGAAACTTTCTTCGCTCGAGCAAGGGTTTCTTGTGTCTGGTCGCTCGAGCAACCAACTCTTCGCTCAAGCGAGCTTGTTGTATATCAGTAGGCAGCAGCGGGAATAACTTCACTTTTTCATTCCCTTTCTTTTGCAAACCCTAGATCTAACTCTCTCTCTCTCTATACTTGTCTTCTCTCTAGGGATTGATCTACCCATAGTGAGTTTCTACCCTAAGTTCTTTGTATAAAAGATAGAGGGTGTTGAGGGCTTCGCTCTAATTTGAAAATTTGTGGATTTGGAGCACTTTGGTTTTTAGCCTTCATCTCCGTTTGGGCTCTAACTTCGAGGTAAGGATACCCTACTCCTTCTTTATGAGTTTTTGTCTTTTTTGGCATTTTTGATATGTTGGGAGTTGTTGTGTAATTTCAAGAAAAGTTTGGGTTTTGTGTAATTTACAAAAGATGGGAGTTTTGTATATAATAACCTATATTCATGTATGACATAGAGAAATGAGGTTAATGTTGGATTATTGAGGAAAATGGAACCTTTGGGTTGATATGTGAGTTATGGGAAAATGCCCTAATTAGTTTGATAAATTAATTTGTATAATTAGTTTTGAGAAATGAGAAATTGAATTGAGAATATTCAAATTGGAAAGGTATGAAATTAAATGGTGTAGTTGGAATCAATTTATCGCTCACCTAGTTGAAATGTGGTTAGTATATCCTTTTAACGCATTTATTTTTTGTTTAGAAATAATTGCTATGGCTATCGGTAGAGGATAGTCTTGATTGTTGTAGACAATGCATGAGGATTAGGTGAACTAAAACTAATCAATTGAATGTGCCATCGAATACGACGGTTAAAATAATTCATAACCTTATGTTTATTGATTATGTATATGATCTGTGTTTATATACATTGTGTTGTGTGGGAGGAGATAGGGGATGTACTCCACGGTTTAGGGAAAGATGGGGGATGGACCTCTAAATCGGATTTGGTTGACATTGATACAGCACTAAAATGTATATCCTTTGTGAAATGTGGAAGTGTTTTTTTTTTTTACATGTTTTGATACAGCACTAAAATATGTATCATTTGTGAAGTATGGAAGTATTTTTGTTTGAGGTTGATACAGCACCAAAATGTGTATCTATTATGAAGTATGAAAAGATTATTATGAGTTGATATCTCACTTGAATTGAAAGTATTGTGAATAAGAGATGTAATCTCGGTCGAGTTATCTGGCCAGGTTCTGAGCCACGTATATGAAATGAATTGTTAAGTAAAGGAAAATGAAATGTAACATGGACATGATTGTCATGGAACTGAAATGTGACATGAATGGATGTATAAGTGTTGACCATCTATCAACTGCTAATCTTTTAATCATTGTTTATAGCTGGTTTAGTATATTTCTACTGGGTTGTGGCTCACCCTATATGGGACATCATTTTCAGGTACAGATGGTATGCCACCTCCAAGGACATAGCCTGGGAGGCTAGAGGCAGATAGACTTTTTGTTGTTTTGCTTTATTTTTGATGTATTACATGTAAATTCAAGCCAAGGCTTAATATGTATTTGAGTTAGCACTCACTTCTTATATCCAAGTGTTGGCTTGGAAAGTTGTAAGCCCATAGGGCATTTACTTTTGATGTCTGATGAATAGAAAATATGTTATCTCTTATATAAATGCATGTCATGAATGATGGGTTTTTGTATTATTTTTGAGGGCGTTAAAAAGTATGATCATACTCATGGATATATGAAATTAAAATAGATTAGGAACCCATAGATAAATTCCGAATACTCCACCATACCTCTATAAATTGTTCTTTTATTTGAGTGCTGGTGAGAAAAAGTGTATAAAAAAAAAAAAGTGAAGATTATGAGGTTTATTTGAATGCCTTAGGCTCGACATTGTTATGTTTGTTCTGATGAGTAGATGAGGGGTTGTATATATATATATTGTTGCCTCGTTCTCAGTAGGGGTGCAACTTGGGTGGGCTCAACCCGAGCACCTGAACTCAACCCGAATTTTTTTAGGGCTTCGACAAGATATTTTCAAATTCGGTATGGATTGGGCAAAAATTCAGAAGCCCGAATTAAATTTGGAAGGGCTTGGGTAAAGATATCAAATAACCCGAGCAACTCGAAACCCGAATTATACATATACAAATATATAAAAATATTAAATATAAATATAAATTATTAGCCATTACATGATAATAAAGTAATTTAGATTATTAAATCATATTGAATATATTTATATATACAAATAACATAAAATTTTGCTCTTTTTTTATTTTTTATTTTCACTCATAAATTGTAAAGACTACTATAGTGGCATCTCTCTTACATTATATAAATTATTTTTTTGATGGTATTAATGATTTTCTATATATATATATATATATATATAATTGTAAATAGAGTCAAATTTTAATAATTTAATAATGTAGCTACAAAAAAAATAAAAATAAAAATACAACTCGGGCAACTCGGGCAATTCAGGTTTAACTCAGGTCGGGCTTGGGCAGGCAACCTCGGGTTACAATTCGGGTTTGGGCGGGTCTGGGCAGATCTCAACACAACTTGGGCTGGGCTTGGACAACCTCTCAACCCGACCGAACTTGCCCGAGTTGCACCCTAGTTCTCAAGAGTAGACGAGTGTTTTGATTTACGTGTGTACGTATATGCTAACCATCCGGGGAGTGTAGGTCAAATTTGGGACGATATCCCCGTGCAAGTTTGGCTTCGGAGCAGTATTAGATATACGGGAGGCACATGGGATATATGTGTAGGCCGGAAGTGAAGGGTCGAAGTGGTGAAGTTAAGATACAAAGAATTACATATGAACTTATTGGTATAGTTTGAATTGCTTTGATTTGTACATCTCGAAAAATAGTAAACGACCTAAATAAATTATGAAATTTGGGCAGAGGCATGTTTACGTAATTCTAGACAACTTTTGTATTTTAAATTTTTACTAAAAATATCGATTAGAACTTGTAATCAGATGATCTTGGTTACAATAGTTTTTATTCATTTTAGCAATGCAGATTTTAGATGCTGTTTTAACCCACGAAACGAGCTTATTTTTATTGATTTCGCATAAACTGAAATAAAACATTATTCTGAACACTTTTCATGTTTTGAACTTTTTCGAAAAAAACCATCTTAGGGTAGTTTCTTTTCATTTTCAGCTTGAGATTTTTTGGTCGAATTCCGTCTAGGTTCTTCTATCAAGTTTTTCTCTCAACTTGTTCAGTTTATAATAAATTCGTTAGCGTTGCCTTTTAGGAAATTTGATTCTATACAACTTTTGTTCTTTGGGTTTTGGTCAATTCGAAAGATTTAAGCATGAAACGTTGTATTTTTGTACTTCTTCTGTAATTTACTTATAATTAAATTATACAAACTTTATTTTTAGTAGAATGGTGGTCTTACTAGCTTTTTTTATGCAGGGCTGACCTACCACCATATTTATTTTTTATTTTCATTATTTCTTTTATATACTCAATTTATATTTAGTTGTGTACAGCAAGAAACTAAATGTCACCGTATCTCGGGAAACTATCCTTTGTCTCGGTACGGGTGGAACTATTTGTCTTGTCCCGTAACAAGAATTAAATGTACTTTTGTTTGTGTCTGGTGGACACGTGGGTGTCACATCTTGTACTCATACCAGTATACTTGTATACCGACCCGTTTTGTTTCTTGGCATCTCGTAACAAGAATTAAATGTACTTTTATTAATGTTTTCCTACACATATATATACATACATATATCTATGTGTGCGTGTTTGTAAAATTAATTAGTTCAAATTTGGTTAGGTCGCAACAGCTTCTAGTCCTCTTAACATGGTAGCTTGACATCAAGTATGGTCCTTGTCATTAATACAAGATGCCTGTCTTACTCAGGTATCCACTAAGAGCTAATCATATATATCACATTACTTCAAGCTTTATTTTAGAATAGCATGCAAAACTTGTCTTACAATTAACCAAGGAATGAATATTGTGGACCTAAATTCCATTGTTTAAATCTAGACAAAATGTGCTACATAGTAAAAACCATGACATGACAAAGGCTGTGCTTTTTTTAAAATTTTTTTTTTTTAATCTTCTTGTGAAGCTTCAACAAGACATCTCTCAATCATTTATTACCGTATGAGCTCTTTCTGATTCCCTCAAAATATTACTTGAAATTAATTAGTTGATTGTCATTTTTCACAATTACATTTGATTTACATTGTTGAGTTTAGGGGATCCTGATATTCATAATGGGCATGGTTTTGACTGTTGTTGATTGGTGCGTTTGGTTGTTATTGATTTTTTAAGCTATTGTTTGATATTGTCTAAAGACTTACGGTTGTTACTTTTATATAATTTGTTGTAGTGTGGTGAGCCAATTAAGTGATTAAATCACGTGGCTTGGTTATCTACTAGAGAAATGCATATCACTTTCAGTTGTGATCATCTTCACTTTGACACTTTGTACTAATTTATTTTTTAAATATTATTATTAATTGTAAATATATAATTACTTAAGTAGTTAAATCTTGATTTACAGGTGGGAGATATAGTTGTTCTAAAAAGTATCATTAGGCTAACAGAAACAGTTGCAATCGGAGTACTCAAAAGCAGAGACCCATCTAAAGAAGTAGAAGGGGAAGAACTAGGACCTGACTATTGGGAGGTACATGTTCAAGTGCCAGTCAAACCTAATGAGAGCTTGATCCGATCATATGGAGTTGTCAAAACAATTGGATAAGCTATTAGAGCTCATGTTGCTTGGCCTGCTCCATTTGTGGTATATTTCTTTCATAAATACTAATTTCATTAACAAATTTATATTAACTTAATATAGTTTATATGTTTATCTTTTAGATGCAAATTTCGCAAGTTATGGATGCAAGCCGAGAATATTTATACAAGTGAGGTTGAGAATTTGGGAGCTGAATTTGTTTTGATAATGTCTCTCTGGAAGATGGATATCATTATGGCTTTTCAGAACTTATGGTTGGAATAATTTTCTTTTAAATTTTTTTTGCTTTAACTTTGTTAGTGTGGTAGAATATTTTATAATTTTGATTATGATTTTTATTGCAATATAAATAAATTTATATTTTTAGAGAAAAAATGATAGTGGTTTGATTTATTTATTTATTTATTTTGTTTTTGATGTGATGATCCTATGGTGGTAATATTTGTTTATTTTTATGAATATATTACAGGATGAATGGATGTCAAATTAATATAGGATGTGGCAATTAATATTCAATTGTTTATAAAATCGATTCAATTTTTATAGGTATTTATGCATGCTTAGTTGTGACTTTTAAAAGTGTCAATGAAAAGAACATATAAGTGGCATTTTGTAGTAATGGTAGTAGCTTTGCAAAGTGTCACTGGAATAAGCTCCAATGACACTTATATCCATTTAATGGCACAAATGAATTGGATTTAGTGGCATTTATGAAGTTGTTAAAAATATCAATTGTGGCATAACAAGCGCAATTAAAAATCCATATAGTGGCATTTTTTAGATTGTACGTCTTCTTTAATGGCACTTAATAGCATCACGAATAGTATCTACCATGACATTAAAGTGTCACTGAAAGTCTTTAACCTTGATGGTGTAATGGCATTTACAAGTGTCACTAAAGTGCCACTAAGTCTTTTTTTAATGGCGCTTGATAGTGTAACAAATAGTGTCTATCATGACATCAAAGTGTCATTGAAAGTTTTTAGCCATGATGGTGTAGTGGTACTTGCAAGTGTCACTAAGGTGCCACTAATATCTATCGTGGCACAGGTATAAATGACACTTGTTTAAAATGCCACAAGACTAAAAAATGTCATTAGAAGAATAGTTTTGTGACACTTTCAAATGTCACTAAACTAAAAAAAATGTTGTAGTGTTGGTTAATATTAGAAAAATGATTGATACATCGAATTTGAGCTCACCTAAATAGCTCGGATTATATAAGCCAGACGACCGTTCGGATGACCGGAGTCACCCTTGTCAACCGGCATGTCAATCAGCATCTGACAGATGACCAGTTGGACGACTGACCTGCACAAAATTAAAAGATTTGGGCAAGTCCAAATTCGGTAATTTAGCATTGCTATTAATATTATATGCATAAACTCTATAATTATTCATAAAATATAAGGTTAATTACACCAATATTCCATCAACTATTAGTGACTATTACTAGACTATCATGAGTGTATTTGTATACTTTTTAAAATTTAAAAAATCAAAATATATGAATTCATAAATAAAAATAATAAAATAATATTTATTAATAATTGAAAGGATCGTGATATAATAATTTCTAAACTATATACATATATTATGTTTGGAATATATACTCCATGTGATGGACCGAAAGTATGAGGATATGGTATCGAACAACACAAAGGAGGATTCTTTAGAAATTGGAGTTACAAACCAGATGATTGGGAATATAAATTAACATCACACTCCTTGTTTTTCGAATATGTAAAACAAAAAGATGATGGAAAATATATATATATATTGTGGGGACATAATTTTTGAATGACAACACGTGGCCGAGGTGTCACCGAAGTGCTAGCCGAGGTGCCACATGTCCTGGTCATGACGTCGAGGTAATCTCGGCTAAGCCAAGGTTATCTACGAGAATACTAGAATCCGAGATAAGCGGATAAGGGAAAAGAGTCCTAGAATGAGAGAAGACTTCAGTTTGGGTAAAGATGAGACTCTTAGAGAGTTTATCCTAGTCCTACTGGGAGTCCAAGATTAGCAGTAATCCTAAGTCCATTAGAGCTAGGCTTCTTTTGGGACTAGGATTGTGTTGGCTATAAAAGGGAGGCACCCCCATGGGTCTAAGGTATGCTTTTGAGATTCTGTCTAGTGAGTTAAGCACTTTTGCTATCTTTGAGAGATATTGAGTACTGACTTGATCATCGGAGTGCCCCCGAGTGGACGAGCCATCGCCGGAGACTCTTCTTTCTGTTGCAGGTCATTCGGGCTTAATCTATTCTGTCGGTGCTCTCCAGCTAGGTACCTGTTTGGCAGTGCGGTCAGAAAACAGCACACACAATTTGGCACCATCTGTGGGAACGAAAAGAGAATAGATGGCCAACGACAGACAGAAAGAGAAGGTTGGGGACGACACCCCTACTGAGAGTGGGAAACATATTGACCTTGACGTCGAAGAAGACAACTGCAATGAAGAGACTCGTGATAAGAATCATGGAGGAAAGAATGTCGGCCGAGAGGGAGACGCCCCAAAGAAGGCCGACCGAGGCGAGTATTACAACGAGGGAGACCTCCAGGTATGGAAGGATAGATGCCTGCGGAGGGACGACGATAGAAAGAGAATGGCGGACAAATTGGCGGACCTACAAACAATCGTCAATTTCCTGATGCAGAACAACGTCGTGCAGCCACTATTCTCGCTACAAGATATGCCGACTCTAGCGGTCAAGAAAGACGCCTAGAAAAGGGGGCAGAAAACGGTTCCTGCTGTCCCTCAGCATGGCGAGACCAAGGGACATTCTCACTGGCCTTCGCGGGAGGTCGGCCATGGAGAATCCCAGAAGACACGATCTCGGCCTAGATGATTAGGTCCGAGAAAAGAAGAGCTCAATCTAAAGTGAGCAAATCCCAAATTCCAAAAGGCGAGATCTCGGCCCAGATGATTAAGTCCGAGAAGAGAAAAGCACAGCATTGTTAAAGACTTTTTATATAAGGTCCACAAAGGAGTAGGTGGAAGCCATGCAGAGGGCTGGAGAATGATGCTTGGGAGTTGGAATTTTCAAGCCCAGATCGATTTAACACTTGTTGAAATTTAAGAAAAATTTACAAGTTGAAGTTAAACCGAGGACGTGTTTAACACTTGTTGAAATTGAAATTTACAAGTTGAAGTTAAACCGAGGACGTGTTTAACACTTGTTGAAATTGAAATTTACAAATTGAAGTTAAGCCGAGGACAATACTGGTTTAACACTTGTTGAAATTTTGAGAAAATTTACAAGTTGAAGTTAAAGCCGAGGTCATGTTATAAGAAGACTGGTTTAACACTTGTTGAAATTTTGAGAAAATTTACAAGTTGAAGTTAAAGTCGAGGTCATGTTGAGTCAAGATTGGTTTAAACACTTGTTGAAATTTTGAGAAAATTTACAAGTTGAGGTTTAGCCAAGGTTACGAGTGAAAGAAGTATCTATGCACGTGCCGAGATTACCATGTTGCCAAGACTTGGAAGATAATGGAAGACAGAAGTCTTAAGAAGTAAAAGAAAAGTGGCGAGTTTTGAGCAAACACGTGTGAAAACATTTTTTACAATGTTTTCAAGTGTTAAGCCAAGGCCGAGATAAACAAGACTAGAAGTTGTGTCCGAGGTATTTTACCCCAAAGAGATTACATAGTGAAGGTGTACCTTGAAGACATGCAAATTATTCTAAGTATAGAATCATGCAAACACATTGAAAGAAAAAAATTTGAGGGTGCATTCAGATAAGGAAAGAAGGCACTTCTTCCTGACATTGAAGAGTAATTGTTCAGATTACAAAAGTGGCACGTCGGCCAAATTAAAGCTTACATTGTTTCAAAAGTAAGAAAAGAGTACTAAGTACAAAGGAAAAAAAAGATCATAAACGAAACTACTCGGCGTTGGCAACGGACTATGTCTCACCCCAGAAGACAGCTGGAGAGACTTCCCGGCAACCTTCTCGGCCTCGAGCTCGACGTCGGTCCCTTGTAGAGTCTGGTCAATGCTCTTCTTGGCAATAGACGCGTCAGATGTGGTCTTCTCAGGGATAGCATCTTTAAGACCTCATCCCCTTCATCCTGAGTCAAGTCGGAGACTTGCTCATTCAGAGTTGAAGACTTGGCCCAAGCAGCTTCTTCATTTCTTCTCGGCCTCAATCTGATCCTCGGACTCAACTTCGTCTTTGGACTGGCTTGGAGATGGAGGGAATGACAGGACGAGGTTGCTAGCATTCTTGAGAGGAGAATCCTTAGGGACAGGAGCAGATGGATATGTTCAAACATAGCAAACAAGCAGAGACAACAAGGTATGAAACTAAATAGGGGAAAAAAAGAATAACTCACTGAAGAAAATGAAGCCGGTGTTCAGTATGCCGAAGTCAGATAATGGCAGCAATCGGAAAGGATCAGCAAAAGCTTCACCGGAGGAGAAGAATGGAAGTGGTTGCAGAGCTTGAGAGCTTGAAACATGGCAGATTTGGGAGAATAAAAAGAAAGAGAGTCTAAGGACACAGATAGAAATGAAATGGTTTCGTTGGAATTAGAAATCCTGACGTGCCCGCGCTGACGTCAGACGGCGGGGGGCAGAACTGATGCGACACAATGGGGGCGTGATTGGTATGTTCCAAATCTGATGATGATCTCTGATGATAGTGTGATCTCTGTTGAGATGTTGAACCTAGATGAGAAAGAACATGATGATTCTTGATTCTTAATTCTTGATGAGTGGACATATGAGTCCTAAATTCTTGGCGCCGACAAGCCATAAACTCGGCCGGAGGAGTACATGTATAGGTTCCATCACCTCAGGATGCCGAGGTAATAGAACCTAGGGGGCAGTTGTGGGGACATAATTTTTGAATGACAACACGTGGCCGAGGTGTCACCGAAGTGCCAGCTGAGGTGCCACGTGTCCTGGTCATGACGTCGAGGTAATCTCGGCTAAGCCGAGGTTATCTGCGAGAATACCAGAATCCGAGATAAGCAGATAAGGGACAAGAGTCCTAGAATGGGAGAAGACTTCAGTTTGGGTAAAGATGAGACTCTTAGAGAGTTTATCCTAGTCCTACTGGGAGTCCAAGATTAGCAGTAATCCTAAGTCCATTAGAGCTAGGCTTCTATTGGGACTAGGATTATGTTGGCTATAAAAGGGAGGCACCCCCATGGGTCTAATGTATGCTTTTGAGAATTTGTCTAGTGAGTTAAGTACTTTTACTATCTTTGAGAGATATTGAGTACTGACTTGATCGTCGGAGTGCCCTCGGGTGGACGAGCCACCGCCGCAGACTCTTCTTTCTGTTGCAGGTCGTTCGGGCTTAATCTATTCTACCGGTACTCTCCAGCTGGGTACCTGTTTGGCAGTGTGGTCGGAAAACAGCACACACACACACACATATATATATATATGAATTAGACTTTTTTTTTTTATATATGTTCACTTTAATACACAATTTTAATATTTTTATTGAATATGTTCAAGGTCCAGGTTGATATGTGGAGGGGAATATATTATTTTGATCAAATATATAAGGATAAAACAAAATTATGTGGGTCTCTATGTGTCTCCATATTTTTCACACTGTAGCCTTTTAGGGTTATTTTAGAAATTGATTATTTTAATTAATTTTTTGACTTTTTGCTAAGGGAAATGCTATTTGCACATCATACAAACTCTCAATACACATCACAAATATGTTTGGATATAAATTTTTGAACAAATATCAAATGTTCGAATTTAAGTTATAAACAAAAATAAATTGTTCAAATATATAGTCTGTTCAATTATTTATATCTAAACAACTTCTTTATGTTCATAAATTTAAATCCGAACATATGATATTTGTTCAAAAATTTATATTCGAAAACATTTGTGGTGTGTACTAAAAACTTGTATAGTGTGCAAATAGAATTATCCTTTTACTAAAAAACATACAAAAAGTAAAGAAAAAAAAATTAATTTTCTCATAGTAATTTTTAAATTTTTTTTGAATTATTTTAACCTATTGCCATAACATGTCTCAGTGTGCTGAGCACATATTTGGCTAATTCATGGCTTTGATTAAGCCAAGTATTTAGTAGAGCTACGGTAGAGGTGTAGTGCTTGGCAAAATTATTTGGTGTGTCTAAGATAAGTTTATATGGTGCTCTAATTTAATATTTATTGACTAAAATAATAAGATTTAATAATTTTTGTTAAATTTTTTTAGAGTAACTTAACTTGTGTCAAGTGATAAATGATATGAAATATTGTTTCAAGGTCATCAAATAACTTCTAGTAGATACTGCAACTTCAAGTCGAATTCAGATCCTTTGTAGTATATTGTCTATAATATACATTGTAATGTCCTAAAATAATGTGTTTTGGGACAAAAGTTTAAAAAAATAATAAAGAAAATGAAAGAAAAGAACTTGCCTTTTCCTTTTAAATTTTGCCGCAAAATAATGAAGTTTTGAAACATTACATAGTGTAATACAGGCAATACACTATAGAGGATCAGAATTCCTTCAAGTCTTGCCCTCAATTTTCCACCTCCACAATTACCTTGTGCCAAAGCTCTTCTTTTTCTTTTCTTTTTCTTTTTTTTTTCCTTTGTTTTTAAAATTTTTTCTCTTCTAGATTGTTTTGCAATAGACAATATGATATCTATAATTTGTTTAACTTTAACTACGAAAAATCATAATGAAAAGTTCTCTAACCAACCAACCACCGCCCCTGTAGCACTTGTGTCCTTTAAAGCTTTTGGTAAGTGTATTTGAACCCTTTATTCTATTTTGGGAATCTTTGGTGTTGTTATGGGTTGGTTTTGGAGGAGTACAATCCGATTTGAATTTGTTTGGTTTGGTTGTTCGCACTTATTCTTGTCAAAAGTTCCTTGGAGACTTAGAAATTCCATTCTAGGGTCGACACCAGCCTTCCTAAGGGTCGACCCTTACATGTTGGTGAAGTTTTTGAAGTGTTGCTGGAAGATAGGGTAGACACCAGACTGTGAGAGGATTGACTCTCTTATGTCTGTGTATTAGTTGCTAGAAGATAGGGTAGACACCAAACTGGGAGAGGGTCGACCCTCTTATGTCTGTGTGTTGGTTGCTGGAAGATAGGGTCAACCCCCTCCTGTCTAAGGGTCGACCCCTCCGTGTTTTTTTTTCAGATTTTTTAGGTCCGAATAGGCCCTATCAAAGGGGATTTTTGGGCCTATTATTTTATTCGACCTTAGGGCTTTTCCTCACTACTATAAATAGGCCCAAACCATTCCTTCTCTCATGATTTTCTTTCCCTTTTTCCTCTCAAACCGTGGTCTCTCTCTTCTCTCTCTAAAACTCAACTTTTTCACTTAAATCTCTGGATCTACTCACCTAGAGTGATCTTCTCACCTTGCTCCTTTGAGATACATTATAGAGCTTGTTGAGGGCTTCATTTTGATCGGAGCAAAACGTCGTTTCTCCTCCGTCAACTTTTGGATTTTTCTTCCTTCTTCCTCTTCTAAGCTTGAGGTAGGGATATTCTACTCTCCTATATGGGTTTTAACATAGATATTGTCATCTTGTATATGGTGTGATTTGGGAAGGTTTTGGTGAATTTTTGGTTGGTTTCTATATATATATATATATATATAAGAGGGGTTTTCTATTTGGGTTCCTTATGGGCATGAGAGGTCTTGAACATATTATGACTTAAGAAGAATTGATGAAATTTGGTCTTAGGTATAATATTTGATAAAGAGGGAGATTTGCCCTAATTTGAATTAAATGAGTTATTTTGTATAAATAACGAGATTGACTTGGAAATTATGGAATTGAAGGAACATGTGATTAAATGGTGTAATTGGATTAATAAATCACTCATCTATGGGAAAGTTGATAAATTATCTGTTGATAGATTTATTTATCTGTTTAGAAATATCTACTTTGGGCTATCGGTGGTGGATAGCCATGATTGTTGTAGAAATTGCGTGATGATTAGGTGAATTGAAACTAATCAATTGGATTATGTCATTGAATATGACGGTTTGATTAATACATTGAATATGTGATTTAATTGGTCATTGTATATGACAACGTGTTTAAATACATTGTATATGTATCTTTGTTTGGGAGGAGATAGGGGATGTACTCCATTGTTTGGGAGGGGATAGGGAATGGACTCCATTGATAATTAAGTTGGCCGGAGTGTCCAGGGTGAAAGTCCCGAAATCTTATATTTATTTGGGTGCCGGTTCCCTCAGACGTAGTTCCGTAAAATGGCGAGAAATGGAAGTGTATGAATAAATGTTTATGATTGAAGTATTGATAAATGAGTTGTAGTCTCATTTTGAATTGTTTAGATGATGATGACCTATGTCCATGAATTGATTTGGATAAGTAAATGTAAGTGAATGGAAGTATGGATGTCAATGTTGATTGGTTATGAAAAAGGTGTAAGTTGGTTTTCAAGTGTTAAACATTTATCGGATGCTAATGTTTTAGTTAATTCTCATATACTGTTTAGTATATCTCTACTGGGCTTTGCCTCACCATACTTGGGATACCATTTTTCAGGTACAGAGGGCATGTCACCTCCAAGGACATAGCTTGGGAGGTTTAGGGGTGGAAGACTCCATTTTACATATTTTGTTTGGTGTTAAATGTAAAATTTCAAGCCAAGGGCTTTATATGTAAAGAGTTAGAACTCTTCTTTTGTTGTAACCAAGTGTTAATTTGGAAAGCTGTAAGCTCTTTGGGCACTTATTTTTGTTGTTTAGAAGTTAGAGTTACATGCTATAGTTTCAAGATGAATGTTTATGAAAATGTAATGCATGTAATATCTTTTGTAAAGAAAACTCTGATGAATGAAGAGATGATGTTTCCCCTATGTTTATGACAATTAGTGAATGGTTGTCTTGTACTTTTTTTGAGGGCGTTACAACTTGGTATCAGAGCGTACCGGGTTTGAATACTTTGGATACGTGGGAAGTGGTTAATACCATAATGGGTTTGTCTCGTTTGTTAGAGACTTATGTATGATATTGAGTGTTTATGTGATAACATGCTTATGTGATTATATGGGTATGAGATTTAGTTCTAGGATATAGATTGGGTCCATGGGTTTCTGGGAGTCCTGTTGGAAAGGCACTTGATCACTGTCGTTTCTAACTGAAACTCTAGCAACACCACGGGACGGTCATTATCCGGAAATGAAATTCGTAAGTGTTTATGTGATTACATGCTTATGTGGAATGAATTACAGTTGTCCATTTGCATTAGGACGCGAGTGAGATAGCTTCGGCACATTTGTAAATGTGCTAATTTCTTCTGTCACCTTTATTAAGATGTCAGGACGAGGTCGTGGTGGTAGGCGTAGTAGGCCTAGGAGACAAGAGATGCCTATATCGGATGAGATTCCGGCACAGGAGGAGGGAGTTGGTCAGGCCAATGTGGCCGAACCGGTTGGTCAGCAGGCCATGGGTGCTCTAGCTCGCGAAATGGTCGAAGCATTGAGGGAATCTATGGACATTCTCAGGGCTGAGAATCAAGTCTAGGCCCAAGTAGTTGAAGCAAGGCCTTCTTTTCTGAAGAGGGAGTTCTTCCGGTCAAATCCGGATGAGTTTTTAGGAGATCCTAAGGAGCCACTGAAGACTGACGAGTGGTTGGAGCAAATGACGAAGACGTTTGAGATGCTTGGCATCGAAGACGGAGGTTTAAAGGTGACCTTGGCGTCCTTCCAGTTGAAGTGAGATGCGGGTCAGTGGTGGAAGTTTGTGCGGAGACGTATTGAAGGAACTTATAAGGCTTTTGTTGATGCCTTCTAGGAGAAGTTTTTGCCTCCCACTATTAGGGAAAAGTTAAGGGACCAATTTTGTCAGCTCAAGAGGCTGAACAAACCAGTGGCCGAGTTTGAGGCTACATTCACCAGTTTGTCGAGGTTTGCACCAGAGTTGGTGGCAACCGAGGAGTGCAGGTGTTTAGAGTTCGAGAAGAAATTGAGGATCAGACTCATGTTTCGAGTGGTCGGGTCCATGATTAGGGAGTATGGGCGCCTTGTGGAGGCTGCAGTCCATCTTGAGACTATTATGCATACTGAGAAGGAGAGGATGAGGGGCTCTAGGAGGAGTCAGGATGGTCAAGGGGACAGTAGCAGAGGGGTTCTAACCCTCAGTAGTCCCAGGGAGCGCATTCGAGGTCTACCTTTCCAGTACCGAGTTCGGGTTCTGGGAGAGGCGGTCAGGAAGACATCACTTGTTACAAATGTGGTCAGTTGGGCCACAAGTCTCCAGCTTGCCCATAGAGAAAAGGAGGGCAGCGTGCAACATCTTCTTTAGCTCGTTCTCAAGGCCAAAGTCAAGGCAGAGGCCAGCCACTCACTTGTTATTAGTGTGGGCAAGCGGGGCACCTGAAGAGGTTTTACCCACAGGCTCCATCTGTTGTGAGAGGTACTTTTATGTTTTGTAACTCAGTTGCTAATGTATTAATTGATACGGGTGCATCCCACTCTTTTATATCTACTGCATTTGCATCTGTTTTGGGGTTGGAGTTGGCATAGTTAGCATCTCCTTTATGTGTTGTATCACCTGTTGAGGATGAGATGATTTTGAAACAAGGGTGTCGGGGTTGTGATATAGAAGTCGCCGATCGTCGACTACCCTTTTCTTTTGTGTTGATGGATATGTCTGGTTTTGATGTCATTTTGGGTATGGACTGGTTATCGTCATACCGGGCTGTTATAGATTGCTACCGTCAGAGGGTTACTGTATGTACCTTGAGCGGTGATTGTTTCCATTTCTTAGGAGATCGGGTTGGTAGTGTTTTACCACCCGTGTATGATCCGTGTGGGTGGAGTGAGCTTAGTTGTCTTCTTGCTAGTTTTATGAGTAGTGAGTGTGATGAGGCCGGGACTGAGTTGCCAAGGGTGGTTAGTGAGTACTCGGACGTTTTTCCCGAGGATCTTGTTAGTTTACCACCCCATCGAGAGATCGAGTTCTCTATTGACTTAGTGCCTGGCACGACACCGATTTCTATGGCACCGTATCATTTTGCCCCAGCCGAATTGAGTGAGTTGAAGATTCAACTCCAAGAGTTACTAGATAAGGGTTTTATTCGCCCTAGTACTTCGCCTTGGAGAGCACCGTCCCTTTTTGCTAAGAAGAAAGATGGGACCTTGAGACTTTGTATTGATTATCAAAAATTGAACTGGGTTACGGTTAAGAACAAATACCCTATGCCTCGTATAGATGATCTATTTGATCAGTTGAAAGGATCCCGTTGTTTCTCTAAGATAGATTTGAGATCGGGCTACCATCAGTTGAGAGTCAAGGAGGAGGATATCCCGAAGACGGCATTTCATACACGGTATGGCCACTATGAGTTTCTGGTGATGCCTTTTGGGCTTACCAATGCCCTAGCTGTGTTCATGGATTTGATGAACCGGATTTTCTGAGAGTTCTTAGATCGCTTTGTAGTCCTCTTTGTGGACGACATCCTGATTTATTCGCCTTCTGAGGAGGAGCACGAGGAACACCTGCGAGTGGTGCTTTAGTTACTTAGAGCCCATAAGCTGTAAGCCAAGTTTGGGAAGTGTGAATTCTGGTTAAGAGAAGTTAGGTTCTTAGGCCATGTGGTTTCAGGGGAAGGGGTGACTGTAGATTCATCCAAGATTGAGGCCGTGCAAGATTGGGCACAACCTAAGAATGTTTTCAAGATCCGTAGTTTCTTGGGATTGGCCGGGTATTATCGTCGATTTGTGAAAGATTTCTCCAGACTAGCTTCGTCTTTGACTAGATTGACGCAAAAAGGGGTCAAATTTGTGTGGAGTGAGACTTGTGAAAAGTCATTCCAAGAGCTTAAGGTTAGACTTACCACCGCTCCAGTCTTGATTATTCTGGAGAGGGGTTTTGGCTATTCAGTGTATTGTGATGCCTCACGAGAGGGTTTGGGTTGTGTACTGATGCAAGAAGGGAAAGTAGTAGCCTATGGCTCGCGGCAGTTGAAAACACACGAGAGGAATTACCCTACTCATGATCTAGAGTTAGAAGCTGTGATATTTGCCTTAAAGATTTGGAGGCACTATCTGTACGGTGAGAGGTTTGAGGTATTTTCTGATCATAAGAGTCTGAAGTATCTATTTACACAAAAGGACTTGAATTTGAGACAGAAAAGGTGGATGAAGTTCATAGAAGATTATGATTTCGAGTTGCACTATCATCTGGGAAAGGCCAATGTAGTGGCCGATGCCCTAAGTAGGAGGTCCATCAGTAGCATGGCTTGTATAGTTATCCGAAAATGGGAGATATTGGGTGCTCTTGGCGAGTTTGACTTGTGCCTGGGCGGGTCTGTTGAGTCTGCAGCTTTGTTTTCAGTAGTTGCACAACCTACACTTGTGAACCGAGTATTAGAAGCGCAGAAGGGTGACTTCGAGGTAGAATCCCTCCGAGAGAAGATCTCCAGTGGGAAGGTAGAGAAAGGTTTGACTGTGTATCCCGACCTGAGTGTGAGGTACCGAGACCGCTTGTTTGTGCTGGAGTCTTGCCGAGAGGAAGCACTCCGAGAGTTTCACCATTCACGCCTTGCGGTGTATCCGGGAGGCACAAAAATGTATCATGATCTGAGTCGCCAGTTTTGATGGAGGGGTATGAAGAAGGATGTGGCAGTGTTTGTATCGAAATGCCTTACTTGTCAGCAAGTGAAGACTGAGCATCAGAGGCTAGCGGGTTTGTTACAAACCTTGCCTATAGCCGAGTGGAAATGGGAGCACGTCACGATGGATTTTGTCATGGGCCTTCCGAGGACTCAACGGGGTAGTGATGCCATTTGGGTGGTAGTGGGTCGGTTGACTAAGTCGGCGCACTTTATTCCTATACGCGTAAGAGATTCAGTAGATTACCTTGCTGACTTGTATATTCGGGACATAGTGAGGTTGCACGGGGTCCTAGTGTCGATTGTCTTAGATAGAGACCCTCGTTTCACCGCCCCGTTGTGGCAGAGTTTGCAGAGTGCCTTGGGCACTAGATTAACTTTTAGCACGGCTTACCATCCTCAGACTGACAGGCAATCCGAGTGCACTATTCAGATACTTGAGGATATGCTTCGAGGCTGTGTCCTTGACTTTAAGGGATCGTGGGAGAGACACCTACCCTTAATGGAGTTTGCCTACAATAACAGTTTCCAATCGAGTATTGGTATGGCACCGTTTGAGGCCTTGTATGGACGACCGTGTAGATCTCTAGTGTGTTGGGCCGAAGTGGGTGATGCACCTCTGTTGGGTCCAGAGTTGGTTCGGGAAAAGACGGAGAAAGTAGCACTTATTCGTAAGAGGTTGGTTACAGCCCAAAGTCACCAAAAGAGTTATACCGACCATAGGAGGAGACCTTTGTCTATTGAGGTGGACGATCATGTCTTTTTGAAAATATCACCTAGATGAGGTTTGATGAGGTTTGGGAAGAGTGGGAAGTTATCCTCTCAGTTTATTAGCCCTTCTGAGATCCTTGAGTGGATTGGGGAGGTTACATATCGTTTGGCGTTGCCTCCGCAAATTTCTGGAATGCATGATGTGTTTCATATTAGTATGCTTCGGAAGTATGAGCCGGACGTATCATGTGTTGGTTGGACCGACTTAGAGGTAGATGAGGATGCTTCGTAGGAGGAGAGACCGGTGAGGGTCTTGGATAGACGGGACCAAGTATGAGACGGGCAAGACGATTCCTCCTTGGTCAAAGTATGGTGGACACATCACAGAGTTGAGGAGGCAATTTGGGAACGAGAATTGGAGGTCCGAGAGAAATATTCTTGACCTATTTGTTAATGTTTGAGTATATGTTGAAAAACGTTTGTTTTGTTGATGAACTATAAGAACATTGTATATGTTTGAGATTGTAATACATTGTGAATGTTGAGTATGTTACACAAGTTAAATTTGACATTGTATTGTTATTTAAGCTTTGGAAATGTAAACTTGTCATAAGTATTGAATATGTTTGGAAATACGTGATGTATGTGTTGAAATGTGTTAAATCTAGATACGCATATTGGTAATATATGTTGTGGATTTGTTCTCTTGTGAAGAGATGGAATGAACGGTAGATGGGTCATGGTGATGAGTGAAGTTGATTATTATTGTTGGGATTGGTTTAATCATGGCTTTAATACTGCTTTAAAATTTCGGGGACAAAATTTCCTAAGGTAGGAAGGTTGTAGCATTGTGTCCTTTTTTAAAGCTTTTGGTAAGTGTATTTAACCCTTTATTCTATTTTGGGAATCTTTGGTGTTGTTATGGGTTGGTTTTGGAGGAGTACAATCCGATTTAAACTTGTTGGGTTTGGTTGTTCGCACTTATTCTTGTCAAAAAGTTCCTTGGAGACTTAGAAATTTCATTCTAGGGTCGACACCAGCCTTCGTAAGGGTTGACCCTTACCTGTTGGTGAAGTTCTGGAAGTGTTGCTGGAAGATAGGGTTAGACACCAGACTGGGAGATGGTCGACCATTTTATCTCTGTGTGTTAGTTGCTGGAAGATAGGGTAGACACCAAACTGGGAGAGGGTCAACCCTCTTATGTCTGTGTATTGGTTGCTGAAAGATAAGGTCGACCCCCTCCTGTCTAAGGGTCGACCCCTGCATGTTTTTTTTAAGATTTTTGAGGTTCGAATGGGCCCTATCAAAGGGGGTTTTTTTGGCCTATTATTTTATTCGACCTTAGGGCTTTTTCCTCACTACTATAAATAGGCCCAAACCATTCCTCTCTCATGATTTCTTTCCCTTTTTCCTCTCAAACTGTGGTCTCTCTATTCTCTCTCTAAACTCAACTTTTTCATTTAAATCTCTAGATCTACTCACCTAGAGTGATCTTCTCACCTTGCTCCTTTGAGATACATTGTAGAGCTTGTCGAGGGCTTCATTTTGATTGGAGCAAAACGTCGTTTCTCCTCCATCGAGTTTTGGGTTTTTCTTCCTTCTTCCTCTTCTAAGCTTGAGGTAGAGATATTCTACTCTTCTATATGGGTTTAACATAGATATTGTCATCTTGTATAAATGGTGTGATTTGGGAAGGTTTCGGTGAATTTTTGGTTGGTTTCTATATATATAAAAAGAGGGGTTTTTATTTGGGTTCCTTATGGGCATGTGAGAGGTCTTGAACATGTTATGACTTGAGAAGAATTAATGAAATTTGGTTTAGGTATAATATTTGATAAAGGGAGAGATTGCCCTATTTTGAATTAAATGAATTATTTTGTATAAATAACGAGATTGACTTGGAAATATGGAATTGAAGGAACATGTGATTAAATGGTGTAGTTGGATTAATAAATCACTCAACCTATGGGAAAAGTTGATAAATTATCTATGATAGATTTATTATCTGTTTAGAAATATCTACTTTGGGCTAATCGGTGGAGGATAGCCATGATTGTTGTAGAAATTGCATGATGATTAGGTGAATTGAAACTAATCAATTGGATATGTCATTGAATATGACGTTTGATTAAAACATTGAATATGTGATTTAATTGGTCATTGTATATGACAACGTGTTAAATACATTGTATATGTATCTTTGTTTGGAAGGAGATAGGGGATGTACTCCATGTTTGGGAGGAGATAGGGGATGAACTCCATTGATAATTAAGTTGGCCGGAGTGTCCATGGTGAAAGTCCCGAAATCTTATATTTATTTGGGTGTCGGTTTCCTCGGACGAGTTCCGTAAAATGGCGAGAAATTGAAGTGTATGAGTAAATGTTTATGAGTGAAGTATTGATAAATGAGTTGTAGTCTCATTTTGAATTGTTTAGATGATGATGACCTATTGCATGAATTGATTTGGATAAGTAAATGTAAGTGAATGGAAGTTGGATGTCAATGTTGATGGTTATGAAAAAGGTGTAAGTTGGTTTTCAAGTGTTAAACATTTATCGGCTGCTAATGTTTTAGTTAATTCTCATATACTGTTTAGTATATCTCTACTGGGGTTTGACTCACCCTACTTGGGACACCATTTTTCAGGTACAGAGGGCATGCCACCTCCAAGGACATAGCTTGGGAGGTTTAGGGGTGGAAGACTCCATTTTACATATTTTGTTTGGTGTTAAATGTAAAATTTCAAGCCAAGGGCTTTATATGTAAAGAGTTAGAACTCTTCTTTTGTTGTAACCAAGTGTTAACTTGGAAAGCTGTAAGCTCTTTGGGCACTTATTTTTGTTGTTTAGAAGTTAAAGTTAGATGTTATAGTTTCAAGATGAATGTTTATGAAAATGTAATGCATGTAATATCTTTTGTAAAGAAAACTCTGATGAATGAAGAGATGATGTTTCCCTTATGTTTATGACAATTAGTGAATGGTTGTCTTATACTTTTTTTGAGAGCGTTACAGCCCCTCCTCCCCCCCCCCTACCCCCCACGCCCCACCCCACCCTAATTTAATAGTTGGTTGACACCACAAAAAAACATCTCATTGCACCTAATTTCCAATGGTACCATACTCAAATATAAATTTCTAATTTATCTCCTAAGAGTAACTGCACCTAATTTCCAATTGTACCATACTCAAAATATAATTTCTAATTTATTCCTAAGAGTAACCCAAGACTCTTCCAATGAGATTATTAATTAAAATAACTAACCCTAACGTTTTTTTCCGACTCCAACAAAACTCTAAATGGATTGAAATTTTGCATATTGTCAATTTGACTAGTTATATTTGATTAGTCGTTAAAGACTAGCTAAATAATTAGTTGTCAACTCCCACTTTTGATTTCGCTGTCGCCACCTTCCGACCACCAACCTTTATCATTGCCACTCTACTGACAACCTCCATCCCCTGTTGTGACTCCACTTTCCAACTTTATCTCTACTAGTGGCTCTCATCCCTCACAATAACCCCCTCATTGTGACCCCATCCCTAGCCCCCGTCATGATGATCCCCCTCCCCAGTTTAGGTTTTGAACACTTTTTTTTTTATTAAAATTAAATTTGATGAAAAAACAAAATGAATAATTAAAAATTCTTAGCATGTTAAGTTGAAAAATAATATACAAGCTCACTTTCTGGACTCAATGATGTGTAAGTGATATGATTAGTTAATGATTAGAGAAAATATGAGAAGAAGTGTTATCTTACTATTCTTAATTGATTATCATATTACTGGACTTAAAAATTGAGTATATAACTTTTATTCTTGAATAGCAATGCTCTAAGTTTATTCCTTTTTTTATTTGTATCTGTTTATTTATTTATTTTGAATTGCCAATTAGGAGGATGGTGGATTTCAAAGTAAAGTTGACATTTTGGATAGAAAGAAAATGAAGGGACCATAACCCTTTTATTAGTGGAGGGTTGTCCCAATGTCGAAAGTAGGGCAAAATTCCAATTAGTGGTTCATAGAATATTATTATTACCTATATATATTGATTGGATTTGCAATGTTTAATTTGCTTAGCTACTTATTGGCATGGTGACTTCTAAACCTGCTTAATTGCTTAGCTACTTATAGGCATGGTGACCTCTAAACCTAACTTAGAAGAAATAGAAATAGATGCATGTGCAAGTCGGTTACCATCCAATGAACACCAGACTTGGCCAGAGACTAGTGTAATTAATTAATGATTGAACCACAAGAACTTTTGTAAGTTGAGGGTTAGGCAAATATAGGTCTAATCTGACCCGGGTTAAGAATGTATTTGTGTTATGTAACAAGAATATATGTATTTGTAGACACCCCATTTTGGCCGTCCTCTCAGACTTGGACGTCATCGTTTGAACACTCGGTGATCACCATGTTCGTGTTCATTTTGAGTTCCCGGAGGTCTTGGCAACGCGCCTTGCCTAAGGATCTCTCAACTCGACTGTTTTGTATTTGATTTTGCACCAAACACTTGTGTTTTTGCTTCTGAGGGTAGAGAGTAGCTTGTTAGCTACCCCTGACACCCACTGGCCCTGGCTTGGGACCACCGGCCGTGTATTCTTTCTACCGGCCATTAGTGTGATATACCATTGGCCGGTGGGCATCTTGTGTTGTCACGACCCCATTCCGCCCCTAGTAGAATGGTGCCGAGATGGCCAGTAATCCGAGATTACCGAAGGCCAATTTTCAAAAATTCACACACAAACAGAGTTCACGTATGGGGCTTACAAATGCGGAAGCAATAAATTAGAAGCTAAGTAGTCCATAAGAGCAATGCATAAGTCAAATGGAATGGCATACATCTTTACATAGCTTTAATACAACAAAAAAAAGTACAAAAAAATACATCTTGACCAAAAGGCTTCTCAGCCATCAAATATAAAATACAGTGAAATAAACTAAGAAGCATGATCTTCAAAGATGCTGCAAAAGTGCAAAATCCAAACAAAGTGGCAAGTACATCTAGGCGTCACCGCCGTCCTGCTCGTCACCTACATATATATAGAGAGGGGTGAGCTTGGATACACAGTGAATGGTATGAATAATAAAGGGTTTGCATGACTGATATCAAGATCTTTATCAAACGATACATAACATAATTAGTGCAATCAAGGGATGAACCAAGTCCATCTAGCAAATCTTTCAAGCTTCAAGGGATGCTTACTAGCATCAATATAGTACAAGTGATGACATCTCGAACAAACAACCCACGCGGTATAAACGTCAGTGGCAAGACAAGGCAAGACAAGGGAGATATCCTCAAATCAATGGTGCAGTTGCATTATAGTCCCCTGGCACTAAGGACTTGTGCTACAAATGCTTAGAGTCCCCTAGCATGTACGGACTTCCAAACTTGGTGCTACAAATGCTTATAGTCCCCTAGCACGTACGAGCTTTCAAGATTTTGTGCTACAAATGCTTATAGTCCCCTAGACGTACGGACTTTCAAGATTTAGATTTTGTGTACAAATACATAGTCCATCTAACACCATTCTAACACAAATGCTTATAGCCCTAGCACGTATGACTTTCGAGATTGTGCTGCAAATGCTTAGAGTCCTCCAGCACGTAAGGACTTTCCAAGAAGTCATCAAAACAGATAAAAATACGTGATTACAAAAAATAGGAAAATCATTCATGCTTACAAATACTTTCAAAACAAAGAAAAACAAGGCTTTTATCAAAACATTGTAACATAGCTTTATTAAAAATACCACTCACATAGTTCTTCAAACGTCGGTGTAGGGCAAGTCCAAGTCCTACAAACACATGGCAAAGTCTGTTGAATGCACTTTCAAACAAGTTTCACAAGCATACAGATGATCTCGGCATTCTCCAAAAACTAAGTCAAATCAAATTGAAACACCGTTTCTCATCTCGGGAAAACATGCTGGGCACCAACCAGGTCTAGACCGAGGTTCCACACCTCCTCGCCAAGGTGTGGCCCCGAGGGCCACATTCAAGGATATGAAGTCGGGAAAATCTGGGTTTCCCTCTGCTGAAGAACGTGAAGAACATGAACATGAAGAACGTGAAAAACATGAATGCTCAATCACACTTGTTATTTCAAAATCTGGGATTTTCATGCTATGAGTTCGAAACATGGGCCTGGGTACCCATACTTGAAGATCTTATGAAAAAAAACACGAAAACATGGAACTTGTTACAAACTTCGGATCAAACAAGGCTTTTCTTTTAAGAACCCAAGAACACCATTTTCTCTTTCTAGAACCAAACTTTAAATCAATGCATGGCTCATGAATCATGCTAGATCATGCAATGCAGCCAAATAACATAAAGAACAACAAGAGTAAATCAGAATCTAACCTCAATACACGAATCTAACGTTTGATCTCTAGGAATCAAGCTCGAAGGCCTACTCTCTCTCACTCTAAAACTTCTTCTTCTTCTAGAGCTTCTCTCTCTCTACGAGGCAAAGATATGATACAAAAATGTATATTTTCTGGGTCTGTCGGCTGACTTAACCCTCTGCAGGGGCACGTGGAACGGCTGGTTGGTTCTACTCAAAAGGTGACTGAGTGAAAAGACAAGACTATGACAAAGTGTGTTCAACAAGTTAGGCGGCAAGGGCACTCCGGCAAGTAGTGACATCGGCTAACAACAAGGCTTCGGCAAGCAAAGGACAATGACCTCGGCTAGAAAGGACAACACTTGGCCTAGCTGTGCCACACCTCGGCCTAGATGTGCACACCTCGGTCTAGGTCGTACCAGTCCAGGAGCAAGATCACTTGGGTTCAAGGGTAACATTTCGGCCAAGATAATACACATCTCGGCCTTGGTGGTGAACACTCGGCCTAGATAGTGACATCTCGGGCAACATGTTAGGGTAGGGGTGGAGGCCAACAGAAAAAGGGTTCTAGGTAGTAGTTTAGGCTAAGGTGACCTCGGCTTGGAGATTAGTCTAGGCTAACCACACACCAAACAAGGAACAAAGCATGCAAATAACACTTAAGCAAAACAAAGACAAGATCTTAAATGCAAGCTTAACAGGACAAAATCATATAAATACATATGAGTATGATTAGGACAGTGTGAGGGTTATTACATGTGTGGTCGGCTGGCCATCTGTTTGGCCAATGGCGTCCTTCTATGGCCGACACCACCTTTTCGCCTTTTTTAGGCATAATGCATGCCAGCTGTGCCAGTTGGAATGCACGGACCTTGCCCCCCATGCAGGGGGGGTGTGCGTGTTTTGAGCCTTTGACATTTTGATCCAACTTCTTGTCCCCTTTGCTCAAGCTTCTTGAGGAAGCTTGACCCTTTGTCTTAGCTTCCTCAAGAAGCTTGCACCTTTAACTTAGCTTCCCTTGGAAGCTTGACCCCTTTAGGATAGCTTCTCTTGGAAGCTTAGCCTTTTCCTTGTCTATATAAGGAGACCTCCTCTCCTTTGGGTTGGGTGAGCAAAAACCAGAGCAAAATACATATATATATCTGATATACACTTTCTCTCTCTATATCTCCCTCTCTTTCTTCATTGTGTGTGTGTTTAAGGCCAAAATGGTGATTTCTTTTAGTTTTGCACTAAGACACACACTACTACACCATACTTCGACTTTGGGAGGCATTGAGGTTTGTTCTTGAGGTTTTGGACTGTTTGATCAGAAAAAGGGGGTGCACTTGCTGTTCTTCAAGGGTCTTCAAGGTAACACTTTTGCTTTATATTCTCCAATCTTGCACTAGTCTTTAACCTATCTTGCTTATTGTTTTAGACTGTGTATAACTGAAAAAAGTCTTATATTTGCATGCTTAAGATACTTCATTAAGGTTGTTTTCGGTGTTGGGGGTCGACCTCCCCCTCTTAGGCCTTGTTTGGCCCTTTTGGTGCTCTCTTGTTAAGCTTTGGGGACTTGTGTGCATTGACCTTCTCACCACTGAAATCCAGTGGATTTTCAGTGGTGAAGAAGGGGTCTTGAAGTCTTGTATAGGGGAGGGACACCACCCCTCCTTTATTATCTCATTTGCTTGTGTTTTGGCTCATAAGGGTAGCATGTATGCCTAGCTTTGTTGGCTTCATTTCAGAGGTTATTTGTGTTTTATTTAGCATGTTTTACCTCTGCCACATGTTGGTTTGTTGACCCCTTGCATGCATAATACACTTGCCTTGTATTCCACCATTTTGCTTAAGAAATGCACCTTGCCATTAGACCATCATGCTTGCATATTTTGCCTAGCTTTGTGAAGTTTTTAGTCATATTTTGCCATGCTTGAGGTCTGTTGGGTGTTGATTTGGTCATGCATTTCATGCTTTATATAGCCCTTTGCATTCTAGCATGTTGGCATCGGGTGTGTGAGTCATGAGCATGCTTGAGTTGGCCTATTTCAGTGATTCGGAATCCCTTATGATGTCATTTCAGTCCATGTTTTGTGCCTACATGCTCGCTTTGCTACCCTTTTAATGCCTTGGTGAGATGTGGTCTTATGCTCCATGTTTAGGCCTTAGTGTATGCCTTTTGTTTAAGTCATTTGGGATGCCCTTCATGTGGGTTTCGGGGGTGTATTTTGCTGCATTAAAAACTCTGTTTTTGGTTGCTTAGCCCATGCCATGTGTGGTCATGATAGTTTGTAGTAGAATGCTCCTTGTTTATGCCTTAGTCTTAGGCTCATTGGTATGCATGTTTACATGAGCATTTGGCCCCTTTTGCACCACCTTTGGCCACTGTTTTAGGGTGTGGCTGAGGCCTCCCATTTCAGTCTAAGTCCATTCTTGTACATAGTTGTACGTTTGACTTGTTGCCTCTCGTTGCATGCTTGCATTGTACCATGTTTGCATATATATAGATTGCATTGCATTGCCTCTTGCATGATTAGCGCATGCACATTTGCATAATTAGGTTGCATTGCATTTGGCATGCCTTGCTTACTTAGTTTCATATCGCATATGTGAGGTACATTGCATACTTGCATAGCATTTGCTTGGTTTGGGGTGTCAAACCAAGCATGAGGGGATGAGGTGTGTTCGTACTCAAAGTGACGAAACACGCCTCAACCCTCGGTCGCCAATGCCCTTGACCCAACATGATAGGGCATAAGGCATTCATCCCTTTTTTGCATGCTTTACATTAAGTTGCAAACTTGGGGCCTTAGGCCATCATGCATCGAAATGCATAATTGATGGCCCGGGTATCGAGGGTCACACTCCCTGAGTCCATAGCATGATTGGGGAGAGTGGCCATGCATACATTGCTTTGAATTCCCTTGCCATACACTGTTGCCCTCTGCTGCTGTCAAAAACAAGTTTCTGCAGGAAGAAATGGCCGGCCAGCCAAATATAGTGCCGACCGACCATTAATATCAGCCCGTGGTGTAACTTTTGGCCGATAAGCCCATCCCATGGCCGGGAACTTTAATTGTGGCCGGTGGCACTCAGAGCACTCAGAGGGTGGTTCAAAATGGATCTGGGGACTTTCATGATTTTCAGAGGAGCAAGGCAGTGTAAACAGAGGCAACAGTGCATGGCACGGGTTTCCGGGCGCGGCGAGTCGAGCATGCATCATCCTAGCATTCCGAGGCGGGCTGAGGCCACCTCTTTCTGCATTTAATTTGTTAATTAAATAAAAGATATGTAATATTTATTTAGTTAGAAGAGTTAGTTATTTATTTGTTTGTAATATTTATTCGGACCCTCCGAGCGAGGGCAATTGTGTAATAAGTGTGCGTGAGTGTGTGTATGTCTTCCAACCCCACGTCTTTCTTCCTTTTATTACTAGCTTTCGATGGTTAGTTTAGGACATGTTTAATTAGCACCTTATGCTATGCATGCATGCATCATTCACCAGTATTGCATGCACCGGGCTCGGCGCATCATGCTAACTGCATTGTATTTCAATTCCAAGTTGAATACGTGTTAGTTGTAGCATCATCAATGCCATCTTAGAATAGCCGAGCCTTTCATAGTTGCATCTTGCATGTGTTGCATTAGCCATCTTAACATGAACTAGGATCATGCATATGATTACTAACTAGTTTCTATTTGGCTTGGAGTACTCGGTAAGCATTTATGTTTAGCATCCTTGCATGAGTGTGAGTGTTGCCATGATAGCATGCTTACCATGAGGCTATGCTGCTTATGTGATATAAACTGCCTGAATGCCTGTGGGTGAAGGTTGGGTTATTTAAATTGGAACAATGCATGGAATACGAGTTTTAGCCCACTTGAGAGGGAAACCAATTTTCTAAGCCCACTTGAGGGTGGCAAAATCCATCTTAGCCTACTTGCGGGTAGCACCATCAAACCATTTTCAAACAAACAAACATGAAATGTTTTTGTTCCAATTTAGGCGACTTAGTCTATACTTGTTTGCTGTGCGCATCACGTAGTAAATCTAGGCTAATAACCGGAATAAGAACGCATGTGTTTTCAAAACAAGATATCATGGTTAGTAGAGGCCGATCTTCGGATCGGGCGAGAGGGGTGCTCATAGCTGACCTTCCCCAATCGTACCCAAGTTCCCGAGCCGAGGCAACTTTGGTGATGACGGACACGTGGCCTTAGGCAAACGAGTCAGGGTTTCCTAAATTCCCCCAAAATAAATATTTAGGTGGCGACTCTGTATCTGGCAAAGCAGTCCATTTTGGCACTTCTTTCTAAAAATCTGTTTTCTCAAAACGATTTGCCGGATTTGGACTCTTTGGTTCAGATTAAGAACCGTGACAATTGAGTCCGAACTGGGGGGTGAGGCCCTCACGCGGGGCGCGTCACAGTTTCTGGCGACTCTGCTGGGGATTTAGAGAGCTTGACTCGAACTCGTGATATCTTGTTTTGACTACACTTATGTGTTTCTTTGCATTGCATGTGCATTGGTGCGCCTAGCACACCGTGTTGGCCATCTTCTATTCCTGAGCGATTTGCCGGAAGCTTGACTTTGTCAAAGCATGCCATAAGGCTGACCGGTTGCGGGCTCTGCCAGTATGGGAACACAAACCCCGGTTTTACCGGGGCACCCTTTTCGACCATTCGACCTAGTGCATATTCGGAATCCATAGTGACCATTCCAAGCTCGGACAGGTTGCTTACCCGATGTTAGGTTGTTTGAAACCGCTGCGTGCGTAGTGAAACCCTAGCTCCTGACAAAATAGGACAGGGAAACCCTACCCCAACATAGGGGTGTTTTGGCTCTCTTTTATCTGCTATGTGCTTTAGAGTGCGTCTCTACAGGAAGGCGTGTATCAGTTTGCAAGTTTGGGCATCAGGCCTGCGGGCACCAGTGTTTTGGGAATCAGTTATCTGCGGGTATCAGATTCAGACTTGGGGGCAATGATTTGGGAAACAGTGATCAGTGATTGAGGAACAGTGTATTCAGCTTATCAATAGTGTGTTGTGATACCCAACTGTGTGTTGTGTGTTTATTTTACGCTGTTATGCTGTCCATTTATCTGGTTGTTTCATTTCCTTATTATCGCTTTATTTATCTTTTTGCTAGGTAGTTTAGCGCGATAGCTTCTAACCCAGTAGATATTCCCCAAGCACTCTGGACAAGAGGTCGTTGACTCCATCGATCTGAGGATCTGGTAGACGGACAACCAGTGTATCATTCACTACCCCCGGTTACTAGACGCAGGGCAGTTAGGCAGAAGATATCAGTTCAACAGACAGTTCAGAGGGCTTCGTCCACCCCGCCTAGATATAGTAGGAATCAGAGAGTCCTGCTTCTCCCGCAGAGAGGGAACATATACCGACAATACAGCTAGATCAGAACAGTATGGCAAGTTTAGAGGAGATGGTGCGCCAGCTTCAGGAGAGCATGAAAAACTATGCAGCAAGACGCTGTCCGACAGGCGGAGTTCGCCAAACAACAGGCTACAGTTATGACGGAACAGGCAGAGTTAATCACAAGGCTACAGCAAGCGGGGCATCTGCTTCACATCAAGCTCCTCCCCCACCAAGGGTTCCGATACCCGAGGAGACACCAAACGTCCAAAATATCCAAGGGGATACAGACGTTCCAATAGGGCCGGCTCCGCCCCCGATCCAACCCCAGATCCTACCACAGTTATCCAAAACGCCCACCAACCTACCAGACTCCCCCTTTGAGTTCGAGACAGATCCCACAACATTGAAGTTGAGCAAGCTTGAAAAGCTGTTCAAGAGATCCCAGGGAGTCAAGACCATCCCTGACATTGAAGATGGATATACCGACGCAGCTGTGGATATACCGACGCAGCTATGACGCTGCCGGATAAATTCAAGATGCCGCATATCGACCGATTTGATGGATCCGGGGACCCCATGGTGCACCTAAGGTTGTTTTCGGATATTTTAAGGCCGATGGGCCTCACTAGACTGCAGAAGCTGTCTCTGTTCGGTCGGACCCTGTCGGGTGTGGCGGCCATCTGGTACGCCAAATTAGAAGACGATGTCAAGAGAAACTGGGACGAGATGGCTGAGGCCTTCATTGCACAATATTCGTATAACACACAAATCGAGATTACGACCCGTGATCTTGAGACGACGAGACAAGAGGCTAAGGAGAGCTTCTCAGAATTTGTGACCAGATGGAGGGCCAAGGCCTCGATGATGACCCTAAGGCCCACAGATAAAGATCAGATTAGGATGATTGTGCGCAATCTCCAGCCTAAGCTGATACAGAAAATGATTGTGCTCCCCTCCCTACCTTTTCAGATTTGCATGAGATGGGGGTACAGATTGAGGATGCCTTGAAGCAAGGCTTGATCGATAATGACAGAGAGCAACCCGAGAGAACTTTCAACCGCAACACCAATGCAGGCCCGAGCGGGCGCTACAACTACAAGAGCCTCCGAAGTGAGCATGGTCACCACCAACCTCCCTCCAAGAACCATGGTAGCCACGCCATTCTCTGGTGCGTCTGGAAGCAATACACAAACAGCCAAATACCCGCCCAAAAACCAAAGAGCCTTCGCTCCACTATATATGCCCCTGTCCAAAGCTCTGGGGGTTTTAATCAGAAAAGGGCACTTGAAGCCCCTAGAGCCGCGGCCATTACCGGAAAGACTTCCTCCTACCCACAACCCAGCCAAATATTGCGCATTTCACCAACAGCACGGTCATGACACCGACCTATGCTACCGATTACGTCATGAGATTCAAGATCTCATTGATAACGGGGTGATTATGCCTCCCGAAAAACCCAATGTCACAACAAACCTCTCCCACCGCACAACCAAGCTCCACCTCCCAAAAGAATCAACTTTATCCAGACTGGGGTCGTGGCTTACGATCCCAGCATATATATCACTCCTTCCCACCTACCTAAGCCGGAGGTGTTCCTTCCCGACTGCACTGACTTGTGCATATTGGACATCTCCAGAACCCAACCCGAGCCAATGATGGTGACTGTCGAAGACAAAAGAGGGGAGATTTCAGAGGAGAATAAGATTGTTGAGCCAGAGTCCGAGGAATCTGGGAGTTTTATTAAAAAGGTATACAGTCCGAGTGACTACATTTCGTCAGTAGGCCAGGATGGGCCAAATGTGGAATTGCCGATAGGGGCAGAGCTGTGTGTGATCCAAGGGGATGGATTTGGACAGAGGGCAGACGATTTGACGGCTGTGGAAGAGGACCTTGCCAACCTCCAGTTTTTCAGGGACCAAGATCCAGGGGACGCAGCAGTCAGCTGGTTTGATTATGAGGAATCAGCAGAGGCTACCGGGTGGTTGGATGATCAACCGGATGTTATGGAAGAATGCCAACCAGAACAGGGCCCGGCAGGGGCAAGAATAACAGTGGTGGCCGGAAGGGCCGGAAATCAGGATACATCGCCGGAGAGCGCCGGTGTCGAGAATCTCGCTCAGGATTGGAGCATTTTGAATACAGGGATTGTTGAACAACCAGCTGTACTGACGCAGTTGGAACAGGAAAGATTTGGGGAATCTGAGAGAATCAGAAAAGCTAAAGCCCACGTAGGGACTGAAACCGCTGTGTGCACAGGGACAGAGAATGCTGCGAGCATACGGATGGAGGGTACTGCGAGTACGAGGACAGTCATACCGGAGCCGGACAGGTGTCTTTCGGCTACCGATGGAATGTGGTGGGAGGACGATGATCTATGTCTTGCCCACACGGATGAGGATTGGGGGAGTAACCAACCAGATGATACCTGGTACATTGGTGAAGTCGACCATATGACTAGGAGTGGACGGTATTTCAAGCCTCCGCATCTAGATCAGCCAGAGGCGTCTGGGAAAGATAAGGAGGCGGAGAAACAGAAAGAGAAGCAACTCGAAGAAGAAGCTGTACTGAAGCAGCTGAAAAAGATACAAGCAGACATCTCCATCTGGGGACTGCTTATGGCATCGCGGGTGCATCGACAAGCTGTCTTATCGGCCATGGACAAGGCCAAGCTCTCAATAGAAACCACACCAGAGCAGCTGGTGGGATTAGTTTTTCCGGGAGGAGCTACCCCGATGTTAACTTTCTCCGACAAGGAATTGCCACCTGAGGGGGCGAACCACAATAAGCCCCTCTACATCTCTGTGGAATGTAGAGACAAATGGATACCCGTGGTACTTGTCGACACAGGGTCCGCCATCAATGTGTGCCCGGCAAGAACCGCATATGCGATCGGTTTAAAGACCGCGGACTTTGTACCGACAGCCCAGGTGATTCGGGCGTATGACAACACGAGCAGAGAAGTGATGGGAACAGTAAAAGTTCAGACCAAGGTTGGGCCGGGACAGCATGAGATAGAGTTCCATGTCTTAGAGGTTCCTGCAACTTTCAACCTGCTTTTGGGGCGGCCGTGGCTGCATCAGGTGAAGGCAGTGTCATCCACCTTGCATCAGATGGTGAAATACCCCCATGGGAAGGGAGTAGCCATTGTTTTTGGGAATTCGTCGATCCATCCACCACCAGAAGTATCCACGCCAGTTTTGGAAATTGAGCACGGTATGGAGGATGTGTTCATGTCGGGTTTTACCTTGGCCGAGGCTCGGGTAGTTCAGAACATCATGGCTGTTAATGAGGGGTTGTATGTCAGTGCTCAATCAGTATACCTCATGAACAAGCTCCAACACATCCCCGGGATGGGATTGGGAAAGAGCGACCGGAAGGGCGTTGCAACGTTGGCCAAAGTGCCACACAACCCACACACCTTTGGCTTGGGTTATCTGCCCACCAAAGAGGATTGGGTAAGGAAAGGTAAGGAGATGGCTGGAAGAGCCAGAGCGAAGCAGGCGGGAAGCCTTTTGAACTAATGCATCGGCCCATCCAGGGTACCCTAAACGGACGCTTCGTCCGGGAGGGGGAGGACTTTCCATTTTGTGGCTTCCCAGAGCCGTGGCTGAATGCGGAGAGGAAGCGCATGCCAGGTTTTGAGATCTTCTTCGACCTGCAGTTATCTGGGGATGATGTTGCCGAGGAGCAGACAGACCCATAGTTGAGGTTGAGCAGAGCAAGGAGATGGAGTCTGAGGACGTCGAGATTGAAATGGGGGTAGCACTGGCATGTCTACTTTCAGCATTGGCATGTCTACTTTCGATCCTCCTCCGATCGACATAAGTGCTTGGGGATAACTTCTCGGTGTCCATGATCGGGAATGAAACGGCTGCGGGCCTACAGCAAATATTTTGGATGCATCCATCGCACCCTCCCTCATTTGGCAGTACGAGGAGGGATTTTGTCAAGCAGCACCGGGTCAGGTAGTGAGCCGGAATCTGATTCCACCGACCGAGTCTTGTGAGTCGGAATCAGGTTCCAGCTCAACTGAGTCTGAGTCCGGTATTCCTGGGGGTGATAACCCGGATGCCACAGTCCTGTCCAGGTCGTCTTTTTCTTTCTCTTTTGAGTCTGTTGTAACAGAAGAATCGGACGGTTTGGATGTCTTAATGAGAATGATGTGGATGTGGTTTCTGAGTACTTTTCTGTGCCTTTGATTTATTGCTTGAATCAGGACTTTCAAAATTTTGATGAAAACGACGAGGAAGAAATTCCTCCGGTTTTGCAACGATTAATCGATCAAGAGCAGGAAAGATTTGTTAAACCCTTAATGGATGAAATCACTACTGGGAATATTGGTACTGAGAAGGACTCGCGGCTGGTCCAGATCGGGTCCACGTTGTCTTCGGAGGAACACGAGCACTTAGTCGCTTTATTAAAAGATTTCAAAGATGTTTTCGCATGGTCCTACGAAGACATGCCTGGGATCGATCTTGAGATTGTACAACACCGGATCCCTCTTGACCCCGAGGCCTGACCTGTCAAACAGAAACTCAGAAGGATCCGCCCTGACTGGGCCATCAAGATTAAGGAAGAGGTCACCAAGCAAATTGATGCAGGTTTCCTACTGGTATCCGAATACCCGACTTGGTTAGCTAACATTGTTCCGGTACCAAAGAAAGATGGCAGGATCCGGGTGTGCGTGGATTTCAGGGATTTGAACAGAGCTAGTCCGAAGGACGACTTTCCCTTGCCGCATATTGATGAGTTGGTGGATTTCACAGCGGGGCATGCTTTGCTTTCGTTTATGGATGGCTTCTCAGGCTACAATCAGATAGTGATGGCACCTGAAGACCGGGAAAAGACTGCCTTCACCACCCCGTGGGGACCTACTGCTACAGAGTGATGCCATTTGGGCTGAAGAACGCTGGAGCTACATATCAACGGGCCGCGACCACGATATTGCATGACATGATCCACAAAGAGGTTGAGGTGTACGTGGACAACATGATTGTCAAGTCCAAAGAAAGAGAGGGCCACTATACCGCCTTGCAAAAGTTCTTTCAAAGGATCAGAGAATTTCGGCTGCGGCTGAATCCTCAGAAGTGTACGTTCAGTGTTACAGCAGGAAAAATGCTAGGGTTTCTAATTACACAAAGAGGTATCGAAGTCGACCCTTCCAAAATCAAGGCCATCTTAGAAATGCCACCACCAATGACTGAAAAGGAGGTGCAAGGCTTTCTGGGTAAAGTGCAATTCATAAGACGGTTTATCTCAAAATTAACCTTGACTTGTGAACCACTTTTTGGTCTCTTGAAGAAAGGAAAGAAATTCCAGTGGGACGGCCGATGCCAAGCTGCTTTTGAACAGATCAAGGAATATTTACAGAACCCACCTGTGTTGTCACCGCCAGAACCGGAAGACCGTTGATATTGTACCTTTCGGTAACTGAGACTACAATGGGCTGTATGCTCGCGCAAGAATCAGAGGACAAGGTGGAGAGGGCCATCTACTATCTGAGCAAGAAGATGTTGGAGTATGAGACTCGCTACACACCGTTGGAGAAGGCTTGCTTAGCCTTAGTATGGGCTACCAGGAAGCTGCGGCACTACCTGTTAGCTCACTCTGTAATGTTGGTTTCACGACTGGATCCCATCAAATATCTTTTCGAGAAACCGGCACTTACGGGTAGGCTAGCTCGTTGGTTGCTGTTGCTTTCCGAATTCGATCTGAAATATGTAACACGCAAGTCAGTCAAAGGAAGAGCAGTAGCAGAATTCTTAGCCGATCATCCAGTGGAAGGGGGTGAAGCAGTTGAGTACTTATTCCCAGATGAGACCATTTTGCATATCGACAATGAAACTTGGACGATGTACTTTGACGGAGCATCAAACCAGTACGGGTATGGGATAGGGGTGTTACTGATAGCACCCGACAATTCCCGTATCCCTCTAGCCTTCAAACTCCGGTTCAAAGTCTCGAACAACGAAGCAGAATATGAGGCATGCATTGCCGGTCTAGAAGCAGCCCTAGAACTAGGGGCAAAACGGTTGGACGTCATTGGGGACTCGAACCTTGTTGTATCTCAAGCAAAAGGAGATTGGAAAGTCAAAGAAGAAAAGATGATAATGTATCACCAGACCTTGGATTTGTTAATTCCTCGGTTTGAGAAGCTGAACTTTACTCATCTATTAAGAGAGAACAACAGGTTCGCAGATTCACTAGCAACTCTATCTTCCATGATAGACATCCCGTTTGGAGTCCGGATGCGTCCAGTCATTATCGACCAAAATTTGTGCCTGCTTACGAGTCGATTGCTGCTATAGATGAGGTTCAAGATGAGAACCCCTGGTATTACGACATTTGGAATTTCTTGGAGAAGGAAGCATATCCACCAGGGGCAAATGCCAAGGATAAAAGGGCAATCAGAAGAATGGCCGTTCAGTTCATCATCTGCGGGGTAAACTGTATAAGAGAGGTCATCTGGGAATGCATAAGCTGTGTGTAGAAGCCGAAGAATCGAAGCGCCTAATGGAGGCCATCCATGGAGGAGAATGTGGTGCACATATGAACGGGGTAATGTTGCTCGGAAGATCCTCAGACAGGGTTACTATTGTCCACCATGGAGGAGGATTGTATCGGCTTTGTTCGGCGATGCCACAAATGTCAGATCCATGCAAACCGCATGAACATCCCGCCGTCGAACTATACAACATGACTTCGCCATGGCCATTTTCAGTTTGGGGAATCGATGTGATCGGGGCTGTCACTCCGAAGGGGTCGAATGGGCATGAGTTCATCTTGGTCGCGATAGATTATTTTACAAAGTGGGTCGAGGCCCAATCTTATGCGGTGTTGAAGGCTTCACATGTCGCAAAGTTCATCAGAAACAACATCATCTGTCGTTATGGAGTCCCAAATGAGATCATTTCAGATAACGGTTCCCACTTCAAGAAAGAAGTGATTGACTTGTTGGAGAAATACAATGTGGCTTTTCATAAGTCATCCACATACCGGCCGCAAACCAATGGAGCGGTCAAGGCCGCCAACAAGAACATCAAACACATATTGCAGAAGATGGTGGAAACCTACCGGGACTGGCCAGATAAGTTGCCATTTGCTCTGTGGGGCTACCGGACTTCAATCAAAACTTCTACTGAGGCGACTCCGTATTCATTGGTTTATGGGATGGAGGTCGTTCTACCTATTGAAATTAAGGTTCCGTCTTTGCGAGTATTGGCCGAGTGTCAGATAGCCGAAGCAGATTGGCAGCAGAGCAGATTTGAAGAACTCATGCTCTTCGATGAAAGAATACTGAAAGCACTGTACCATGTTCAAGGTTATCAGCGCAGAATTGCCAGGGCTTTTAACAAGAAAGTTAAGTCCAGGAATCTAAAAGAAGGAGATTTGGTACTCAAGGACAACCGAGCTCCCATCCACGACCCAAGGGGCAAGTTCAGACCCAATTGGACTGGTCCCTACATTATCAAGTCTATTTGGTCAGGTGGAGCTGTCGTTTTGATGGACCTAGATGGCCTAGAGTTCTCACAACCGATCAATATGGACAAGTTGAAGAAATATTATCCCTGAGAGGCTCGCTAGGTCGAAAACCCGAAAGGGCGACCTAGGCAAAAGTTAGAGCACGAAAAATTTGAAATTATAAAAACTGAGCTCGCAAGGTTGAAAACCCGCAAAGGGCGGCCTTGGCAAAAGTTAGAGCGTAAAAGGAGAGTGAAAATACTCGAGTGAACCCAAGCCTGAACTACGTAAGGCTTGATTCCCATCTTTGGGATACGTAGGCAACTTCATCCTGAAGTTCAGCCATAAACTTTTCCCCGATCAACTTTGTCCATTTGATCATCTCGGTCATCTTTGTCTATTCAGCATTCAAGAGTTCGGTTATGATCTCCGGTGCAGTGCTTTTCAGACTAGGGGCAACTTTCCGTTGCTGTGCAGTGCTGCGGTGCTACTCAACTAGGGGCAACTTTCCAGTTGCTGGGAATCCGATGTTGTGCATCTCAGTGACAGGTCTCAGGCGTGTCCAGTTCTGATCCATATCGAAAATAGTTTTGAAAAGTTTTGATAAAAGTTGACTTTGTTCAAATTAATTTTTTTACAACTAAGACCATTTTTGGACCAAAGCGGAAAATTTTCAGTACCCACAACCTTCAATTTCATTGATTTCAATACAAAGTTCTCCTGCTCTTGCATACAAATTGAAGTTGCTTTTTTATTACATTCATAAAGAAAACTTGAAAGTACTAATAAGGCAATAAATCCGGGGCATAGTTAAGTCAGGTGTTCTTGCGTCCCCTCCCAGAGCTGGTCGAAGACTCTGAGGCCAAGCTAGGCCCAATCTGTGCCTCCTCATTAAGCCAATCTATGCACTCATCAGACAAAGTGCAACTGAAAGTGGGAGCGGGGGCCAGGAGCTCTCTAGTCCTCCATGCTGTTGCATACCGGGCAAGCTGTGCGCCTCGGATCGGGAATGTAGCCGGGTACTCTATCCCCTCTGGTGGACAAGTCTGATCATGACCAAACTGGCGCTGGAACCGGAATGGGAAGTAGAACACACAGTGAGTCAAGCCAATCAGCTGAATCCCAGGTTGCGGGTCATGCTATAGCCCATTGCCGGTAGATTGAGCCAAGGGCACCGCCAAGCAATGCGGTCTGCGGACAAGCTACATATCCAATCAAACCACCAACCCTCATCAAGGGCATCGACTAGGCGTTGCCTAAAGAAGTAACCACGAGCTGAGTAAGCTGGGCAAGAATCCACAACCTGCAACTTGTCCATCAACCACACCTGGGAAGGGATGAAAAATGAGAGAATAAAGAATAGAGAGATGTACGATGAGAGAAAAAGTAAGAAGAGGGTTTTGTGAGAAAACCGAGCTTGAGGGCCGAGTGATGTGAGCAATACATATGTGAGATTGGGTGGGAAACATTACCTGCAGCAGTAGTGGACTTCCCGCAAATTTGGTCGTTTCGCGGCGATGGAAAGCGTCCAAGCCCATCAACGTCTCAGCCAGAGTCATGGCGATGCAACTCTTACCCTCCTTCAAACCTTGGGCAACCTCGATCAACCGGACACTAGATCCTCCGGAGCCTGAGGCAAGTAAGAAATGAGATAGCATGCACAAACAAAGTGCGTGTTGCCGAAAACCTTGCCAATGATGGTCACCACGGTCACCGGCACCAGAAAAACGGCAAATCAAACTCGGAATATCCAGCATTCCGTCATAAATCAAAGATCGAGCGTCGGGTATTGAGAGCCCACACATTTGTCCTAAGGCTTGGGCATAGCCAAAACGAAGTCGGGGCAAGATCTCTTCGTTGCGCTCGGACTCCATTAAAGCTTGGAAGTCTTCGAAGGTAGGACATACCTCTTGCCCGCCAAAGCTAAAAACATGCGTCACCGGATTCCAAAACCTTGCCGCGGCATGGAGAAACAGAAGGTGCAGTGGAGTACGACTCAGAGTGAATAGTGCGTTTATACCGAAGCCCCAGAAACTCAGCTTTTCCGAGCCGTCCAAGTTGGCAATCCAAGCTGAGAGATTCTGGGCAAGAAACTCTTCCATTTGGAGCAAATCAGTGTTGAATTGAGAAAAAACTACGAAGCTGAGGCCTTTTGTAGAAGATAAGGTTGAGTGGAGGACAGATGTCAGCATTCTGCTGGTTCTTGCAATTGATGGCCGGCCGGCCAAATATGGTGCCGACCGACCATCACTTTTGGCCGATGGCCATTCCTTGAGGCCGATGGCTTTCCCTTGTGGCCGGTGGTCCTCCTTCTTGTCCCATGAGCTGTTTATGAGTTGAACATGCTGAGGGATTGTGGTTGGAACCTCTACCGATGCCCTCCGGTGACCGATTCTTGCGGGGTCACACCCTTTTGCTTATCGAGTTGTTGTACATTTGCTTATCGAGTTGTTGTACATTTGCTTATCGAGTTGTATTTCGCTCTCTTTAAGTCTTTGATTTGCTTATCGAGTTGTACTCGCACTTGGTTGACTTATCGAGTTTCTTTGTTTTGATTATCGAGTTGTAAGTCGGTTCCCTACCTGATTATTACGATGCGAGTGCTCAATTTTCAAACAAAGTTCAATTTCATTCACATTGTTTTACCACGCGATGCGATGCATAGAAAGTACAAATGTGACACCTTTTTGAACAAAATAGCTGTTTCATTTCCATCATGTGTTTTGCAAAATACACAGTTTTGAGAAAAAATAATAACCTGCCTGAGGCAGTGCGATGTGCTTAAACTACCAGTAAAAAGGAAAGTAAAGCAAAAGAGGGCAGGGCAGTAGGGCATAGGGATTGAATGCCGGTAACCTCCCCTCGCGGTCAATGCATCCCGCACTCTTGTTCAAGTCAACGGTATGGTTTGGCACCTTCCTTACTCAAGACAGTGCAAGGAAGTGCACTTTTTCGGAACATTAGTAGGCCTTCGAGTTGACCTCAGGCCGTGTCTTCTTGAGCGATGCTCTGTACGTGCGAAGAACACCCCTTCCTGTATCCTTTTTGTATCTTGTGAACTCCACAAATCGCTTCAATTATACTATGCTGCAGTGCTTTGCATTTCAACATCATGAATGACTTGTCTTTACTATGCTTCAAGTTCCTATACATATTGCATGCGTTGTCGCGTTATGCTTTACTTATATGTGTTCAAGTTCCTATACACATTGCATGCATACGTGCATTGCTTTACTTATATGTGTTCAAGTTCCTATACACATTGCGTGCATACGTGCATTGCTTTACTTATATGTGTTCAAGTTTCCATACACATTGCGTGCATGCGTGCATTGCTTTTCTTATATGTGTTCAAGTTCCTATACACATTGCATGCGTTGTCGCGTTATGCTTTACTTATATGTGTTCAAGTTCCTATACACATTGCATGCGTTGTCGCGTTATGCTTTACTTATATGTGTTCATGTTCCCATACACATTGCATGCGTTGTCGCGTTATGCTTTACTTATATATGTGTTCAAGTTCCTATACACATTGCATGCGTTGTTGCATTATGCTTTACTTATATGTGTTCAAGTTCCTATACAATTGCATGCATTGTCGCGTTATGCTTTACTTATATGTGTTCAAGTTCCTATACACATCGCATGCGTTGTCGCGTTATACGTGTTCAAGTTTCCTTTTATACACATTGCATGCGTTGTCACGTTATGCTTTGCTTACATGTGTTCAAGTTCATTTTATACACATTGTATACGTTGTCACGTATACTTTACTTACATGTGTCTACATCTTCACACATTGCGCACGTTGTCTCGTGTTCCTTACTTACATGTGTTTGCGCCTTCATAGCATTGTTATGTTTGTTTCAAATCGCATTGTTATGCGTTCTAATCGGTTTGCGTCGTCACGAACTTTCAATTGCATTAATATGCATATTGCTAACAATATTGTACCTGTTAAGTCTTCTTTCTTTTTTAGGCACGATATTGTATGTACGGTTCATCTGAAGCCGGCACGACCAGGCGAACCACACAGGTATTGTATTCTCCGCGTGAAACATAGCGAGAATTACATGATTCTCTTACACTCTCTCTGCATTGTAGTGTAGTTTGGTGTGTACTAGCTTAAAACTGTTACATTGTTATGCTTCGTTACAGCTTTCTTTGCATGATCATAAGTTATGCTCGGCTTATTACATTGTTAGTTGCTTTTTGCCCCTGCCTTCGGGCGCATATCTTTGCTTGTATGTTTTGTCTAAGTCTTCGGCCTTGTCAAAAATGGGTCGTCTCTGGGCTTTGGCAATCACTCCCGTCATTGTTATGACTTTCGAGTTCTGTCAAAGAGGAGCAACTGTAGACAACCCATTTTTGACCGTCCTCAAGACTTGGACGTCACCGTTTGAACACTCGGTGATCACCCATGTTCGTGTTCGTTTTGAGTTCTCGGAGGTCTCGGCAACACGCCTTGCCATAGGATCTCTCAACTCGACTGTTTTGTGTTTGATGTTGCACCAAACACTTGTGTTTTTGCTTCTGAGGGTAGAGAGTAGCTTGTTAGCTACCCCTGACACCCACCGGCCCTGGCTTGAGACCACCGGCCGTGTATTCTTTCTACCGGCCATTGGTGTGATATACCATTGGCCGGTGGGCATCTTGTGTGGTCGGCCGGCCATCTGTTTGGCCGATGGCCTCCTTTTATGGCCGACACCACCTTTTCGCCTTTTTTAGGCATAACGCATGCCAGCTGTGCCAGCTGGAATGCACGGACCCTGCCCCCCATGCACGGGTGTGGCTGTTTTGAGCCTTTGACCCTTTTGATCCAACTTCTTGCCCCCTTTGCTCAAGCTTCTTGAGGAAGCTTGACCCTTTGTCTTAGCTTCCTCAAGAAGCTTGCACCTTTAGCTTAGCTTCCCTTGGAAGCCTTGACCCCTTTAGGATAGCTTCTCTTGGAAGCTTAGCCTTTTCCTTTTGTCTATATAAGGAGACCTTCCTCCTCCTTTGGGTGGGTTGAGCAAAAACCAGAGCAAAATACATATATATATCTGATATACACTTTCTCTCTCTATATCTCCCTCTCTCTCTTCATTGTGTGTGTGTTTAAGGGCCAAAATGGTGATTTCTTCTTAGTTTTGCACTAAGACACACACTACTACACCATACTTCGACTTTGGGAGGCATTGAGGGTTTGTTCTTGAGGTTTTGGACTGGTTTTGATCAGAAAAAAGGGGGCTGCACTTGTTGTTCTTCAAGGGTTCTTCAAGGGTAACACTTTTGCTTTATATTCTCCAATCTTGCACTAGTCTTTAACCTATCTTGCTTATTGTTTTAGACTTTGTGTATAACTGAAAAAAGTCTTATATTTGCATGCTTAAGATACTTCATTAAGGTTGTTTTGGTGTTGGGGGTCGACCTCCCCCTCTTAGGCCTTGTTTGGCCCTTTTAGTGCTCTCTTTGTTAAGCTTCAGGGACTTTTGTGCATTGACCTTCTCACCACTGAAATCCAGTGGATTTTCAGTGGTGAAGAAGGGGTCTTGAAGTCTTGTATAGGGGAGGGACACCCCCCTCCCTTTATTATCTCATTTGCTTGTGTTTTGCCTCATAAGGGTAGCATGTATGCCTAGCTTTGCTTGGCTTCATTTCAGAGGTTATTTGGTGTTTATTTAGCATGTTTTACCTCTGCCACATGTTGGTTTGTTGACCCCTTGCATGCATAATACACTTGCCTTGTATTCCCCCATTTTGCTTAAGAAATGCACCTTGCCATTAGACCATCATGCTTGCATATTTTTGCCTAGCTTTGTGAAGTTTTTAGTCATATTTTTCCATGCTTGAGGTCTGTTGGGTGTTGATTTGGTCATGCATTTCATGCTTTATATAGCCCCTTTGCGTTCTAGCATGTTGGCATCGGGTGTGTGAGTCATGAGCATGCTTGAGTTGGCCTATTTTAGTGATTCGGAATCCCTTATGATGTCATTTCAGTCCATGTTTTTGTGCCTACATGCTCGCATTTGCTACCCTTTTAATGCCTTGGTGAGATGTGGTCTTATGCTCCATGTTTAGGCCTTAGTGTATGCCTTTTGTTTAAGTCATTTGGGATGCCCTTCATGTGGGTTTTGGGGTGTATTTTGCTGCATTAAAACTCTATTTTTGGTTGCTTAGCCCATGCCATGTGTGGTCATGATAGTTGTAGTAGAATGCTCCTTGTTTATGCCTTAGTCTTAGGCTCATTGGTATGCATGTTTACATGAGCATTTGGCCCCTTTTGCACCACCTTTGGCCACTGTTTTAGGGTGTGGCTGAGGCCTCCCATTTCAGTCTAAGTCTATTCTTGTACATAGTTGTACGTTTGACTTGTTGCCTCTCGTTGCATGCTTGCATTGTACCATGTTTGCATTATCTATTAGATTGCATTGCATTGCCTCTTGTATGATTAGCGCATTGCACATTTGCATATTAGGTTGCATTGCATTTGGCATGCCTTGCTTACTTAGTTTCATATCGCATATGTGAGGTACATTGCATACTTGCATAGCATTTTGCTTGGTTTGGGTTGTCAAACCAAGCATGAGGGGTGAGGTGTGTTCGTACTCAAAGTGACGAAATGCGCCTCAACCCTCGGTCGCCAATGCCCTTGACCCCAACATGATAGGGCATAAGGCATTCATCCCTTTTATGCATGCGTTTACATTAAGTTGCAAACTTGGTGCCTTAGGCCATCATGTATCAAAATGCGTGATTGGTGGCCCGGGTATCGAGGGTCACACTCCCATGAGTCCATAGCATGATTGGGAGAGTGGCTATGCATACATTGCTTTGAATTTCCTTGCCATGCACTGTCTGCCCTCTGCTGCTGTCAAAAACAAGTTTCTGCAGGAAGAAATGGCCGGCCAGCCAAATATAGTGCCGACCGACCATTAATTATCAGCCCGTGGTGTAACTTTTGGCCGATAAGCCCATCCCCATGGCCGGTGAACTTTAATTGTGGCCGGTGACACCTCAGAGCACTCAGAGGGTGGTTCAAAATGGATCTGGGGACTTTCAGAATTTTCAGAGGAGCAAGGCAGTGTAAACAGAGGCAACAGTGGCATGGCACGGGTTTCCGGGCGCGGCGAGTCGAGCATGCATCATCCTAGCATTTCGAGGCGGGGCTGAGGCCATCCTCTTTCTGCATTTAATTTGTTAATTAAATAAAAGATATGTAATATTTAATTTAGTTAGAAGAGTTAGTTATTTATTTGTTTTGTAATATTTATTCGGACCCTCCGAGCGAGGGCAATTGTATAATAAGTGTGCGTGAGTGTGTGTATGTCTTCCAACCCCACGTCTTTCTTCCCTTTTATTTACTAGCTTTCGATGGTTAGTTTAGGACATGTTTAATTTAGCATCCTTATGCTATGCATGCATGCATCATTCACCAGTATTGCATGCACCGGGCTCGGCGCATCATGCTAACAGCATTGTATTTCAATTCCAAGTTGAATATGTGTTAGTTGTAGCATCATCATATGCCATCTTAGAATAACCGAGCCTTTCATAGTTGCATCTTGCATGTGTTGCATTAGCCATCTTAACATGAACTAGGATCATGCATATGATTACTAACTAGTTTCTATTTTGGCTTGGAGTACTCGGTAAGCATTTATGTTTTAGCATCCTTGCATGAGTGTGAGTGTTGCCATGATAGGATGCTTACCATGAGACTATGTGCTTATGTGATATAACTGCCTGAGTGCCTGTGGGTGAAGGTTGGGTTACTTAAATTGGAACAATGCATTGAATACGAGTTTTTAAGCCCACTTGAGAGTGGCAAAACCACATTTTCTAAAGCCCACTTGAGGGTGGCAAAATCCATGTCTTAGCCTACTTGCGGGTAGCACCATCAAACCATTTTCAAACAAACAAACATGAAATGTTTTTGTTCCAATTTAGGCGACTTAGTCTATACTTGTTTGCTGTGCGCATCACGTAGTAAATCTAGGCTAATAACCGGAATAAGAACGCGCAATGTTTTCAAAACAAGATATCACGGTTAGTAGAGGCCGATCTTCGGATCGGGCGAGAGGGGGTGCTCATAGCTGACCTTCCCCAATCGTACCCAAGTTCCCGAGCCGAGGCAACTTTGGTGATGACGGACACGTGGCCTTTGGCAAACGAGTCAGGGTTTCCTAAATTCCCCCAAAATAAATATTTAGGTGGCGACTCTGTATCTGGCAAAGCAGTCCATGTTTGGCACTTCTTTTCTAAAAATCTGTTTTCCAAAACGATTTGCCAGATTTGGACTCTTTGGTTCAGATTAAGAACCGTGACAAATTGAGTCCGAACTGTAGGGTGAGGCCCTCACGCGGGGCGCGTCCACAGTATTATTTAAAATTTAGTCTGGCTTGATATTTGGCCTAATTTAATCATTTCAAGTTGAATTGTATTTTTTTTTAATTCCAAACTTGACCACATAACTCAATAGATATGAGCTATTATTATTATTAAATTATATTGAATTTATTAAAAAATATAATAAATCATACAAGTTTTGTATAATTATATAAACTTCTCTATTAATAAAACTAAAACAACCAAAACTAATATAAATAATGGATAGATATAAGGATAAATAAAATAAAATATATGTTTCAACTTAAAGATATAACAATATTATTTTTTCATCTGTAAGACTAACAAAATACTAATGAAAAGATAATTAATTATTATGTGAATTAAAAACTTAATAAAATTCAATATAATTATGTTAATCGTGTGGGATTTAATGCATTTTTTTCTAACTCTTACTGGAAGTTGGTGTAATTTAATTTTTTATCAATCTATTTATTTGTAATTTTTTTCTTAAAAAACATAAATTACACTAACCTACCTTAAGGTTTGGAGAAAATATTGCAAGTCTTATAATTTTTGCATAATTATCATGACTTTCTTTTTAATAAGGACAAAAGGGATCGGAAAACTTACCCAAAAGAAAAGAAGATTGGAAATGATTCAGATGGTGTGAAAATACAAAGATGAATAACAAAAAATATATATTTAATCGTAATATAACAATATCATTTTTTTCATTCATATGATTAACAAATTCTTGATGAAAAGTGAATTAAGTGTAATGTGAATTAAAATCTTAAAGGAATCTAACGTAGTTATATCAAAATTGTGAGACTTTATGTATCTTCTTTAAATTTCAAGGGGGTCAATTTAATTTACCCATAAAAAAAAAAAAGAAGAAAAAAAGCATAAGCTTCTATCTAGTCTTGATCTGGACTAGAAAGGTATTGTTTGGGTCTGTGAGACTTACCATGGGTTGTGAGAGGGAGATTTATGATCCGGAATTGGGCCGAGGCAACGGCCGAGAAGATTGGCAGCCGAGTGGATCATGGCACCGAAATGATCCCCGGTCCAAATAGAATTGGGCTACCGGGCCCTGGGCTGGGCGAGTGTTGGGCTGGGTATGCGCCGCCCAGTCCGTATGTATGTTGCTCGGCTAAGGCGACACTCGGTTGGACCGAGCTACGTGGATGGCATAGGCGAAGCCGGTCAGGTTGGACGGCGTCCCGAAAGGTGTCATCGACCGAGGTACTTGACTGCTCGGCAGAAGGCCAACCACAGTCAAGCGGACTGACCAGCGCCCGGAAAGGCGCGGTCAGCCGAGATACCCAATTGCTCGGCAGGGAGGCCGGCAGCAGGCGTTCGTAAGACATCTCTGGCTCGGCGGTGCCGAGGTGCTGCCTAGCCCGGTTCTCTTGATAAAAGCCAGTAGAGTGCTAGGGCGTAAAGCATAGCCCGGCCGTGGATAGAGCAGCTCGGCTGCCGGGCTTCAGCAGAGAAGGCTGGCATTTGGGATTAGGTAATGTCCAGCATGGTGTGACCTGACAGAGGCATGGTTTATGTGCTGACAGATGGGATAGCAGAGCCACGTGTAGAGAGATCATTGGGAGTAGATATGAAGCGCAGAGAGGTATATAAACAAGTCGGCGCCACCCCTTACGGATGGACAATTTTTGTAAGTAAGACTTACACTCAAACTCTCTCCCTTCTCTCTAGTCATTTTTCCAGGTGTGTGGTTCTAACTTGAGCGTCGGAGGTGTTTTCCGGCCACACACCGCCGGGTAGCTCACCGCTTTTGCACTTTCAGGTGATCGGACAGCTGAGGGAACTGGAAGAAAGGAAGTGCGGGTAGCCGGAATATTTTCCCCCCGTACAATTGGCGCCGTCTGTGGGAAGCTTGCAGATAAAACCTTATCTTCTGGGTTCATCTGATCGTCGTTCATGGCGCACAACGAGGAGTTTCCGTTGTCCGCCGTCGACGGAGCCACCCCTGAGTTTGTCCGGCAGAGAGAAGGACTCCCGTCCGTCTTTCCGATGGCGAACCTGGAGACAGCCACCGGAGGACAGGCGGGAGACACGCGGGATAAGCGCGGGAGAAGTCATGACCGTTCCCGTAGTCCAGACGGTCACCGACGGCGGAGAGAGTCACACTCCAAACGCCTGGAACACAAGTTGCGGGACCAAGATGCCGTCATCCGGCGAATGGCGGCGGAGATGGAGGAGCTCAAGCGGCGTTACAAAGGGAAGGGTGTAGCTGGAGTAGGTGACCACAGTGAGCGCACCCCATCCCGCCGTTCAGCCCCCTCCCGCCGTTCAGCCAGCCAAAGTCAGAGGCACACTCCGGCAATCTCTATTACCAGGAGCTACAGAGATGGTGACTCCGACTTGCACGCAGAAAAGTCCAGCGCGCAAGATAGTACTTACAGACCCTCACGTCCGGATACGACGTCGAGGTATTCCTATTCCGCCTGTACAGAGGATTTGCGGACAGTTCTAAAGGAACGGGCTCGCCGGCGGGAAGCTCAGAGGGTGCCGGCGTTCCAGCGGTTATCCTACGGAGCCCACGCCAGCGAGGAGGTCGGAATGCCTCCACCGCGCCAAGCGGCGCCACTCCTTTTAGATACAGATTTGGCCAGGTTGAGCGCCACTCCTTTTTCACTGGAAATAGAAGCAGCGCCGCTTCCGGCGGGATTCCACCAGCCAAAGTTTACCCTTTACGATGGAAAGACCGATCCGTACATGCATATAAGTCATTTCCGACAGGTTATGGCCGGACACCGGCGGAATGATGCTCTTATGTGCCTAATCTTTCCGTCGAGTTTGGGCGAATTGGGATTGAAGTGGTTTGGAAGGCTCCCGGAGGGAAGTATTGAAAGGTGGCAACAGCTGGCCGAAGCCTTCGTAACGCGCTTCACGACTAACACCAAAACTCCTAAGGAAGTTGATCACCTCCTGAGTATCAAGATGGAACCGAGCGACACACTCAAGGCGTACAACTCCAGGTATTGGGAGACTTTCAATGAGATACTGGACTGCCCGGTCAACCTTGCTATCGTACAGTATAAGCGCGGGCTCCCGGTCGGACATAGACTGCGAGACTCACTTACCATGCAACAACCTACGACCATGGTACAGCTTATGCAGCGCATCAATGAGCATATCCGGGTAGAGGATGATGCCTCGGCCTCAACCGAGAAGGCAGCCCCGGTCGAAACGCCCAAGAGGTTGGCAGGAAAAGTGCATGCAGTCGGGCAAGAGTCCGGCCGATCTAGTGACCGAGCTGAAGAGTCTGACCGAGGTTCAAACCGCAAGAACCGGGGTAGGGAGCGGCGTAATGACAGGAATGATTACCGCCGGGATGACTACCCCCAAGATAATGTGGCCGATGCAGGCAGAAGGTTGAAAGCAAGAACAGGCATCACCACGGTCTTCAAAATTCCAATCTATCGCATACTTAGTGAAATCCGTGACGAGGAATACGTCCGGTTTCCTGCTAAGTTAGGCGACGGGCAGAGAGGCTTCAACTCCAAGTACCGTTGTACCTTTCACCGGGAACGTGGCCACCGAACAGAGGACTGTCTGCCTTTGAGGCAGCACTTAGAAGAGCTAGTGGCAGCTGGGCATCTGGACCTCTACATTGATGGAGGAGTTAAGGCAAATCAGGTTCCAGTTGATCCACGCGGACCGGATGACCGGGATGCACCTCCGCAAGGGGTTGTAAATGTCATCCACGGCATAGTGGAACCGGCGCGTGTTTGCGAGCTTCGTGGTATGATTAAGAAGGCAGAACACATGAGGGAAGTTTTGTCAGTTCAGCCTGCGCTCAAGAGGGGGAAGACAGAAGTAAAGGATGTAATCAGCTTTTCCTCAAAAGATTTGGAGCGCATACAGACACCGCACAATGACGCCTTGGTAGTAACTCTCCGCGTCAATGATTTTGAAGTTAAAAGGATCTTGATCGATCAGGGAAGTTCGGTCGAGATCATGTATTACGACGCTTTCAAACAGCTCAAGCTCCGAGACACGGATTTGGCCCCAGCAACTTCGCCATTGGTCGGTTTCAACTCACAACCGGAGTGGCCTTTGGGAAAAATTATCCTGCCGGTTAAAGCGGGATCAGTGGTCAAACAGGTTGAGTTCTGGGTATTGCAGGTGCCATCTACTTACAATCTGATCCTGGCAGGGGATGGCTTCATGCAATGCAAGCCGTGGCATCAACCTTTCACCAAGTAATGAGATTCCCCTCGGCTATGGGGGCAGTTGAGGAGATTGGGGGCGATCAGGTTATGTCAAAACAGTGCTTTGTGGCGGTCAATGGAAGCCGGGCTGCCAAGGGATTTGTTCAAATGATTGAGGGACCGGAGGACCGGGTAGTGCTGGATGATGTGGGCACCAAGGCAGAAGACAAAGCCGTGGAAGGATTGGTGGAAGTACGAATTGATACCGAGCAGCCGGACAAGTTCTTCTTGCTCGGCTCCACCCTCACAGCACAAGAAAGGACCGAGATGGTGGAGTTCCTTATGGCCAACATTGAAGTTTTCGCATGGTCGCCTTATGACATGCCCGGCCTCGATCCAAACTTTATCTGCCATCATCTCAATGTCTTCCCCGGAGCCAAGCCGGTCATTCAGCGAACAAGGAGGTCAGCATTGCATCACGCCGAGGTAGTGGCGGAGGAAGTCAAGAATCTGCTTGAGGCGCGAGCAATTCAGGAAGTTCACTATCCTCGGTGGATTTCAAATACAGTCGTTGTACCGAAGAAGAATGGGAAGTGGCGGGTTTGCGTTGATTACAAGACCGTCAACCGTGCCTGTCCGAAAGACAGCTTTCCTTTGCCTAGAATTGACCAGCTTGTTGATTTGACGGCTGGCCATGACAGGCTAAGTTTCTTGGACGCTTACCGGGGCTATCACCAGATTGCCATGCACGGCCCCGACCAAGAAATCACTTCATTTACTACCCCAAGGGGACTCTTCTGCTACCGAGTTATGCCTTTTGGTTTAAAGAACGCCGGGGCAACTTTCCAAAGGATGGTGACCAAGATGTTTGCTCCTTTGCTGGGCCGGACAATGGAGGCTTACATTGATGACATGGTGGTGAAGAGCAGGCAACAAACAAATCATTTGTCCGACCTAGCCGAGATGTTTGCCATCCTAAAGAAGCATAAGTTACGCCTGAATGCGTCTAAGTGTGCCTTCGGTGTGGGATCCGGGAAATTTTTAGGATTCTTAGTCACAAACCGAGGTATTGAGGCGGACCCTACACAAATCAGAGCCGTACAAGAGTTAAAGCAGCCTAGCTCGGTGAAAGACGTGCAACATCTGGCCGGAATGGCCGCCGCGCTTAATCGATTTATAAGCCGGTCATCAGATCGCTGCCGTCCTTTCTTTCAGTCCTTGAAGTCCAAGTTCTCATGGGATGAAGAATGCGACCAAGCGTTGGCCGAGCTCAAGGAATATCTGTCTTCAGCGCCATTGTTGGTCACGCCGGTGCCTGGAGAAGAGCTTTATCTTTATCTGGCCGTATCGCAACATGCAGTCAGCGCGGTGCTTGTTCGGGCTGAAGGAATCAAGCACCTCCCCATCTTTTATGTCAGCAAGACCTTGCTACCGGCAGAGACTAGGTACCTGCCTCTTGAAAAACTTGCTTTGGCATTAATGATGGCTTCAAGAAAGTTGGCACACTACTTCCATGCACATACTATCGTCGTCTTGACCGAGTTCCCCCTCAAAGCTTTATTTGAACGGGCGGATTTTTCTGGCCGCGTTCTTAAGTGGGCGGTCGAGTTAGGGCAGTTTGATGTGAAGTTTCAGCCGCGCACTGCCATCAAAGCCCAAACTTTGGCTGACTTCGTTGCCGAATTCTCACCTGGAACTCATCCGGTATGCCCGGTCGATATTACCGCGGCAGATGATGAGGTGCGCGCCAGTTCATCAGAGATGTTACCAGGTGGTGGGGTTCGCGGCACGGACTTAGCGCGCACCACCGCAGTGGCCTACACTTCTACAATGCCAACAACCGGTGACGCGATGACAGAGTTGGGTGTTGTTATTCCACCATCTCTGCCCGGCACCGCATCACCAAGGGGGGAAGTCATGGAACTACTCAGCACAGAGCCTGCGGCCGACATAATACCGCAGCCTGGTGATTCGCCTACGGACTTAGGCGTGGCAGCCCGACTTGCTGAGTCCGGTGCCGAATCACCAAGGGGGGCTGGAGTGGGGCCAGTAAGCGCAGAACTTGAAACCGGACGGCCGAGCAACCTTGATCGTAGCACCCCTCACCACTCGCAGGATCCATCAGTTTGCTGGAAGCTTTTTGTGGGGGAAATGTGGAAGCTTTTTGTTGACGGGGCGTCCAATCGTCACGGTGCTGGACTGGGTATTGTTCTTATCTCCCCGGATGGCCTAACCATTGAACATTCTATCACCCTTGGCTTCCCCGCATCTAACAACGAAGCTGAGTATGAGGCCCTTCTGGCCGGGCTCGAGAGCGCAGTCCAGATGAAGGCTGCCGAGCTAATGGTGTACAGTGACTCCCAACTTGTGGTTAACCAAGTTTCTGGGATCTACGAGGCAAAGGATGACCGCATGGCGAAGTACCAAGCTCTGGTCAGGGAGCGCATCAAGCAGTTTCAGGCAATCAGAGTCCAACAGATCGGCCGAGAAGAAAACAGCCGAGCTGATGAGCTGGCCGGCCTGGCATCGATGGTAGATAGCACGTCTCCAAATCCCTTGTTAATTGACTTTCTTCCACGACCAAGCATTGAAGATACCGGGCAGACGGAAGTACTCTGCGCCGAGCTGGGTCCGTCGTGGATGGATTCAATCATTTTGTTCCTCCGAGACCGGATTCTACCAACCGAGAAGAAGGAAGCACACAAATGCCGGGTAAAGTCAGAGCGGTTTTGGCTCTCTCCATCTGGCGCGTTGTATAAGAAGTCCTTCTCTGGTCCTTACTTAAAGTGCGTGCACCCGAGCAGTGTGGATGCATTCCTGCACGAAATTCACGAAGGCATTTGTGGCAGCCACACCGGGGGCAGATCCTTGGCCTACCGAGCTATTTCACAAGGCTATTGGTGGCCGTACATGCAAGCTGACGCGCAAAAATATGTCCGGAAATGTGAGAAGTGCCAGAAATTTGCACACCAGATCCACCAGCCGGCCCGAGAACTTATTCCCCTCACCAGCCCTTGGCCTTTTGCAATGTGGGGGCTAGATATAGTGGGACCCCTCCCAACTGCACCGGGCAACCGCAAGTTCTTTATCGCGGCGACGGACTACTTCACCAAATGGGTTGAAGCCGAACCTTTGACAACTATCAAGGAAAAAGACGTGAAGAGATTTGTCTGGCAGAATGTGGTAACGCGGTTTGGCGTCCCCAAGATCTTGATTTCTGACAACGGCACCCAGTTTGACGGTCGCCTATTCAGAGGTTTTTGTGAAGATTTGAAGATTGAATTCTACAACTCCACTCCGGCTTACCCACAGTCCAACGGTCAAGCCGAGGCGTCGAACAAGATTATATTGGATGGGTTAAAGAAAAGGTTGGAAAAGGCAAAGGGAAAGTGGGCCGAGGAACTTCCCAGCGTCCTTTGGGCATACCGGACTACCCCGCGGCGTTCTACCGGGGAAACTCCATTCGCTTTGGCTTATGGCATGGAGGCAGTCATTCCCTTGGAAGTCGGCATGCCCACCCTCAGAAGTGAAAGTTTTGAGCCCGCTCTGAACACCGAGGCTATTGCTCTGGAATTAGACCTGGCTGAAGAGCGCCGGGAAAAGGCTCTCATCCATGTGGCAGCCTACCAGCAAGAACTCTCCAGGAAGTACAACAAGATGGTGCACCCCAGACCGTTCAAGGTGGGTGATTGGGTCCTGAGGAAAGTTATGGGAAATACCCTGGTGCCAGGAGAAGGCAAGCTAGGGGCAAATTGGGAAGGACCATACAAAATAACCGGTCTGGCGGGCAAGGGGGCATACCACCTGGAGGACTTGGATGGTAGAGCAATACCTCGGCCATGGAATGCGGCCAATCTCAAAGTGTACTATTTCTAGCTATTGTTTTGTTCGCAAAGAAGAAGCTTTTTGCATTACACTTCAGAATGTAATTCTTTTTTGTCAATATATACAAGTGTTCTTTGCCTTCGTTAAATTGATATTTTGTTCAAATTAAGCATGCCCAACCGAGATGGATTAAGTCCGGTTGGAAGAGTTGGTGTTTTGCCCAACTTTGGAATTCCCAACCGAGATGTTTTGCTCCGGTTGGAAGAGTTGGTGTTTTGTCCAACTTCGGATGCCCAACCGAGATGGATTAAGTCCGGTTGGAAGAGTTGGTGTTTTGCCCAACTTTGGAATTCCCAACCGAGATGTTTTGCTCCGGTTGGAAGGGTTGGTGTTTTGTCCAACTTCGATGCCCAACCGAGATGGATTAAGTCCGGTTGGAAGAGTTGGTGTTTTGCCCAACTTTGGAATTCCCAACCGAGATGTTTTGCTCCGGTTGGAAGAGTTGGTGTTTTGTCCAACTTCGGATGCCCAACCGAGATGGATTAAGTCCGGTTGGAAGAGTTGGTGTTTTGCCCAACTTTGGAATTCCCAACCGAGATGTTTTGCTCCGGTTGGAAGAGTTGGTGTTTTGTCCAACTTCGCATGCCCAACCGAGATGGATTAAGTCCGGTTGGAAGAGTTGGTGTTTTGCCCAACTTTGGAATTCCCAACCGAGATGTTTTGCTCCGGTTGGAAGAGTTGGTGTTTTGTCCAACTTCGATGCCCAACCGAGATGGATTAAGTCCGGTTGGAAGAGTTGGTGTTTTGCCCAACTTTGGAATTCCCAACCGAGATGTTTTGCTCCGGTTGGAAGAGTTGGTGTTTTGTCCAACTTCGGATGCCCAACCGAGATGGATTAAGTCCGGTTGGAAGAGTTGGTGTTTTGCCCAACTTTGGAATTCCCAACCGAGATGTTTTGCTCCGGTTGGAAGGGTTGGTGTTTTGTCCAACTTCGCATGCCCAACCGAGATGGATTAAGTCCGGTTGGAAGAGTTGGTGTTTTGCCCAACTTTGGAATTCCCAACCGAGATGTTTTGCTCCGGTTGGAAGAGTTGGTGTTTTGTCCAACTTCGGATGCCCACCGAGATGTTTACTCCGGTTAGAAAAGTTGATGTTTTGTTAACTAGATATTTCTTGCCGAGATGTTTTGCTCCGGTTAAGAAAAGTTGATGTTTTGTTCAACTAGATATTTCTTGCCGAGATGTTTTGCTCCGGTTAAGAAAAGTTGGTGATTTGTTCAACTTTGTTATTACTAACCGCGATGTATATTCCGGTCCATGTAGTTTTGTTCTGCTTAAATACGTAACCGAGTTATGCATTCCGGTTAACAATGTGTTCAAGTTTATGATATATACTGCGGTGCTTGGCTGAAGACAGAACTGGTGACAACCGTGCAAACACTTAGCAAAAATATCAAGTTTTTTCATTAACAGAAAGTTCATACAATAGATGGGGTCAGAGCCCGGTTACATCAGGAGTGCAGAAAGCCAACACAAAAAGAATAGAAAAGAAACCTAAGCTAGGGGGGAGAGATCAGGGAACTCCTCATCAGTCTCCAGGTTAACCGTGGTGGTTTGGTCCTGGACACCAGTCTCGGCTTGGCCGGGCTGTTCCTGCGCGGCTTGGTCCTCTCCTTCAGCACCTTCATCACCTTCTTCTTCAAGTCCTTCCTCGGCCTCGGCTTGCAATGCACTAAAGACGTCATTGGCGTAAGGAATGAGGTATGTCGGTAGGAAGGCAGCCGGCGGAGTGGCAAACACGTCGGTATCCGGGCCCTGACCGAGCTGTTCACAGGCAGCCTTCCATCCGGCCTTGAAGTAAATATCCTGCGAGGCGAAGACTTGCTTTTTGTAATTTTCCTCGGCTTCGTTGAAGCCGGCGTTATTGGCATCCTCGCGGTCTTTTGTCCGGGATTCCTTAAGGGCGTCCAGCTCGGCTTGGAGCTCGTCTCGTTTTTTCTCGGCCGCATCTAGTTGACCGAGCAGCCGGTTGTTGTCAGTGTTTGCTATCTCCAACGACGACTTTGCTCGGCCAAGCTCGGTCTGGAGGCTTTGCACTTGGCTGGCACTGTCAGACGCCTTCTGCCGCAGCCGGTGAATACGCTCCAGAACCAGGTGTTGTTTTTGAATGGCCTGCAAACATCAAAGTTAATTAGAGAAGGAACCGGACAAACACTTGTGAAAATTCTGGAGGAAGATTGACTTACCCTGGCCATGGACTTAACAGAAGATTTCACCAACCGAGTGTCTGGGACGTGGTCGCTGCCAACCACGTCGCTCGGTAGTAGGAGTGCCTTGGAGAGATCGAAGGCGAGCAGGTGCTCCTTGTCAGCCTTGATCGAAGCGTTTGCCGGGATGTCCTGACCCCGGTGTTTCAAATGTGGGCGCCAGGCAGGTATTGGGTTGGCCGTTTCAGTTGGTTGCTCGGTTGTGAGCTCGGCCACCAGCTCGGCGGATGGGTCCGCGCGGGCTCTTTTTCCAGCCCGGCGAGCAGTTGGTTGCTTGCTGGATTGACCGGCTGCCGGGGAAGAAAGTGCGATCACGGCATCGCTTGGTTGTCCGGTGGCTGGCGAGCGGAGAGCAACGGTTGGTATCTCGGCCGATGTGGCGGTCATCAGGTTCTTGATTCTGCTTCTTTTGGCCATCTCTTGCTCCTCGGTCAGACGGATGAATGGAATGTCTGGCAAGGTTGGGTCTGGTGGAGGTGATGGAGCGCGAAGGAAGTCAGTGACTTTACTCCGGCGGGGAGCAGAATATCTGTAGGTGGGAGTATAGCCGAGCAGTTGGTTGCAATCTCGGTCGCGGTAGCGGAGCGCGGTCCTGATTGCCTCTACGTTGGGGAACTGATAGTTGGCTTGTAGGGCTTGGATTGCTGCAACAGAAACAAGGAAAAATCATTAAGTACAGAAACATAAGGTAAATCAACCGAGCTAATGTACGCGGCTTACATGATCTGCCGAAGTTTTTGCTTATCATCCAGCCTGGTACCTCGGCTGTCTCGTAATTGCCGGACACCCAGAAGAAATCATCGTCGTGAAGATCCTTGTCTGGTGTGCCGGTCACGATTTTCTCTCTGCCCGGTCTAATTTTAAGATAATAGGCGAGATCGTCGCCGGTATGGCCTAACGTGTATTGGCGAAGGATCTCGGCTAAACCTAGGCTTATGCCTAGCCGGTTATTTATTTCGTGCACACCGTTTATTATCCGGTATGTGTTCGTGGATACTTGGGTTGGAGCTAGGCCGGTCCGGCGCAAGAACTCGGTCATCAGCGGATTGACGGGAAAGCGAAGGCCCCCTTCTACTATTGATAGCACGGTGAAGGGGCATCGGTCGAGTCTGCCCCAGGGTGTTGTCTTCTCGGGCGCCAGCTCTAAGTGGACGTCGGCCGGGATGCCGTACTCCTCTCTAAACGCGTTCAACGCGACTGGAGTGTCCACTAGGTAGCGAAATTTCCCCATATGGCCGAGCTAGTCTATCTCGACCAGGGTGGTTTGGCACTGTGCTAAAGGTGGACGTTGCTCGGTCTTGAGAGCCTCAGATGTGGTCAAGGTCCCCTTGGACTCTGCAGGAAAAGGATGGCAAGGGTGAGTGTGAGCGCGGTCGCGCAAATTGAGCTTGACTTTAGCTCGGTTATGAAGAGTGCCAAATCACCTCGGTTGTCAAAACTTAGCAAGGAGCTCGGTCGCCCAAGCGGACCAGATATTAGCCCGGTTGAGCGACCAGGTCCTTTTTGCTACCACGGTTTTTGCTGGGTTGGAGATAAACATGTTACTTGCTCGGTTCTAAGAGTTTTTTGGATCAAATGGAGACCAGGAGCCCGGTCCGCACCAGTTCTTCAGTGTTCTTCAAGGGAAATGAAGAACACCATGAACGTTTGAAGGTCATGGGTGGTATTTGGTGCCCAAGCCCTAAAAACTACGTTTTTCTACCCTAACGTGTGAAATATCATAGAAAATGACCATAAAGAGGGAGTTGAAGGACTTACCAGGGTGGGGCAATGAGTTCCTCTCCTTTGAGCTTGAGATCAGCAACGAAGAGGGAGAGGCAAGGGCTCTGTAGAGCTTCGAATGGCAGGGGATCAGTAAGGAAGGAATGAGAAGGGATTGTGGCCTGTATATAGGCTGAGAACCGCCAAAATTCGAATTTCATTCGACGGCGGTTGGCCGCTCGAGGACGAATGGGGGGGCGCCACCTGTCGTCATTAATGACGGCATCAGAGTTGAAGAGACGTGGGGCAGGTGAGGCGTCAGCCGAGCAAAACGAAGAGACGGACTAGAGTCGAGGAGTTAACCGGGCTAGACTTGAAACAGGAATGTCCAACTAGCCCGGTCACCATTTCGCGCTCCGACAACCGAGGAGGTGTAGTCTCGGTCGAGGTGTATAATCCCAGTCACGCTTTTGCGGACGGAATTAAGGGGCAATTGAGAGGGAGATTTATGATCCGGAATTGGGCCGAGGCAACGGCCGAGAAGATTGGCAGCCGAGTGGATCATGGCACCGAAATGATCCCCGGTCCAAATAGAATTGGGCTACCGGGCCCTGGGCTGGGCGAGTGTTGGGCTGGGTATGCGCCGCCCAGTCCGTATGTATGTTGCTCGGCTAAGGCGACGCTCGGTTGGACCGAGCTACGTGGATGGCATAGGCGAAGCCGGTCAGGTTGGACGGCGTCCCGAAAGGTGTCATCGACCGAGGTACTTGACTGCTCGGCAGAAGGCCAACCACAGTCAAGCGGACTGACCAGCGCCCGGAAAGGCGCGGTCAGCCGAGATACCCAATTGCTCGGCAGGGAGGCCGGCAGCAGGCGTTCGTAAGACATCTCTGGCTCGGCGGTGCCGAGGTGCTGCCTAGCCCGGTTCTCTTGATAAAAGCCAGTAGAGTGCTAGGGCGTAAAGCATAGCCCGGCCGTGGATAGAGCAGCTCGGCTGCCGGGCTTCAGCAGAGAAGGCTGGCATTTGGGATTAGGTAATGTCCAGCATGGTGTGACCTGACAGAGGCATGGTTTATGTGCTGACAGATGGGATAGCAGAGCCACGTGTAGAGAGATCATTGGGAGTAGATATGAAGCGCAGAGAGGTATATAAACAAGTCGGCGCCACCCCTTACGAGATGGACAATTTTTGTAAGTAAGACTTACACTCAAACACTCTCCCTTCTCTCTAGTCATTTTTCCAGGTGTGTGGTTCTAACTTGAGCGTCGGAGGTGTTTTCCGGCCACACACCGCCGGGTAGCTCACCGCCTTTGTGCTTTCAGGTGATCGGACAGCTGAGGAACTGAGAAGAAAGGAAGTGCGGGTAGCCGGAATATTTTTCCCCCGTACAGGTTGCATTTCAATTAAGGATGAGAATTTTCAATACAACTTGAACTATATACAAAGTTAGCATGTTACGGTTGACTATTTCCAACAGACACATATATAATACGATCTAATATCACAAAATATTAAATAGGTCGGGGGAGTGTCAATTCTATATAATACAAAATTGACACAGATAACATGTGTAATGAACAATTAATTACATATTTTAATATTATCTTTTATGTAACTCCGTCAAATTTGTTAAAAAGTATATAAAATAAGATTTTAAGACTAATATAAATTTTGTTAAATAGACTATTTTAATAACTTTTTGACTTTTCACGAAAAAATATACAGAAAAGTAAAGAGATGATATGACCTAAAAAATATAAAAAGTATATTATTTTAGGTTAACCCAAACGGCCTAGTTTGGGATCTACTACAAAAGCCAAAAAGTCAAAAAGTTACTAAGAAAGCTAAAAAGTCCATATTATAAGTATAATTGAAGATAATATATTTTGTATACTATTTGAGTTAATTTAGTAAAAAATAATAATAACATATCATTTTTATAAATAAAATTGAGTTTAAATCAAATATTCTTATGAATAATTTTATTAAATAGAAATTAGTTGTATTGAATTTAACTTGAGACGAAAAAAATAATTTTTTATACACTTGATTTTTTTAGTTGATAGATTTTTTTATTTTATTTTTTTGACATAACATGTTAAAAGGATAAAAATTGGACCAGGACTGAAAATGATACGATATGAAATAATAAGCGATTTGAATTAATGTTGAGGTAATTCTAATATGAATCCAAAATGATACAATATGAGCATGATCCAATACGACACGACACCCACTCCTAATTTCAATGATCTATTATTTTGGGGCACTCAGGTTAAAAGTCCATTTATGAAATTCTTGGGCCAATACTGAAGCTTTTTTTTTTTTTTTTTTTTGTGTGGCCAGAATGACATTATTTGTTCAAAAGAATATCTATTTGTTCAAACTTTATCTGTCTATTTATCTGTTCAAATGTCACTTATTTGTACACGTGTCACCTATATTTGCAAATTATATGTTCAAATGTCACTTATCTATACACGTGTTTAAAAGTCTAACTATTTGTACATGTGTCACATATTTGTTCAATTTATTGCCACTCACTATTGCCGCTAGTTACCACCACCGGCAATTTTTCCGACGCCAATGATTTTTCTAATAACTTTTCAATGGGTGTCCTCATTATAAGAAAAAAAAAAAGGGATTTAAACTTTAGACTAACTGACATATGGTAGGAATAACCCATTATTTTTTAAGATCTTTGGTATGTATCATTATTAAAAAAATTAAATTTAACTAAGAACACTCAGGTGATAAATTTAAATTTGAATTTTAGTTTCCCAAAGGTCTACACACTAAAATATCATGTCTATAAGGACAAGTTTCTACAAAATGATGAAAATACTCATTCATATAGATCTGTTGAAATTGACGTTGTTTATCTATTTCTTTAAACTATTTTTTTCTGTTTTTCTCTCTCTCGCTCCCTCTAAACCCTCTTTCTACCTCTACCTCTACCTCTACCTCTACTCTCTCTTTCTCTCTCCCCCTCTCTCTTTCTCTTCAAACCCTAAACCCGACGAAAACACCATTGTAGCCCAACTGCATTATCAGAGTGGTGTTGGTGGAGGTGGCAACATCGTTGATGGTGAAGTGGACCACCGAAAAATGCCACAGTAATTAGACCCTCTCTGTCTCGAAAATGGCAAAGAAGCGGAAGAGGAGAGTACCAGAGGTTCTATGGAGGCTATTCCACAACTACGGTCGCACTCTTGCTGATACCATCATCTCTTTGATTCCACCATCTCCGCCGTCGCCCGAGTGTCTTTGCCAAGGATGCCAACGCCTCTGTTGTAGTGGTGACGGCGCCATGTCATTTCTGTTTAGGCTAGATAACCCTTTTGACTATCGCAAACTCTTAACTCACTGCGTCGCTGTTGTCTCTGACAATGCTCCTCCTCTCTTAACCTTCTGTCTCGACTGTTGTTTCTAAGACGAGGTCTCTTTTTACCTCTACTCTCTCATGTGAAGCTTTGGATCTCCTTCGACGACATGAGTCACATCCACTATTGCTGCCGCCACATCTGCCATTGCTGCAAAGAAGTTTTTGGCGAACGGAGATCTGTATACTGGCAGATCTGAGAAGAAAAAAAGTATGGTAGATCGGTACACCAGCAAATCTGTATATGTATGTATAGAGAGAAAGAGAGATAAATAAGGAAAGCTAGAAAGGGAAAAAAAAAATTCAAATAGGATGATGAGATTTGAAGAAGTGATTGTTTCTCTCTCTCTACTCTCTCACTATATTACATAGATAGGATCAATTTCTACTATTTGTACTAGGGGTGAGCAGCGGATATACCGATCCGCCAAACTGATCGAACCGATCCAATCTGTCGCATTTTGGACGGATGCGTGATGACGAGCGGACGGTTGCGGATTGATTTTCTCCAATCCGCCAATCTGGCAGACGGATAGTGGATTTGAAATTCCTTTGGCTGCAACCGAACCGCCAAACCGCGAGCACCCTTACTAATTTATAAGACTTTGTGTTTTTAGTTTGTTTAAATATTCTGTTTGTGTTTTCAATTAAAAAAGAATTTAAATATTCTGTTTAAAAAAAGTTTTCAACTTGAATATCTTTTTTGAATTGAAAAAAATAAATATATTATTTATCTATATTTTTTGGTTTTTAAATCTTTCTCTAAAAATAATAAATAGAAAATATGATATATGCTGGTTGATTTTTGTTTTCAAAAATAGATATAGATGTAACAATATAGAGACATACAATCTCTACTACTGCTCTGTTCCTGGTTTTGGTAGTTTGAATTATTTTTATATTTTAAGAACCACAGATTGTAATACTTTATGTGATGAGGCATGCTGTGATTGTAGTGTGTGGATGAGGCATGCAGTGATTGTGATATTCTAAAGTTTCAAACTTTCTTGCTTTGGATGAGGCATGCAATGATTGTAATATTTTTTTAAGTCATTGACTGTAATACTTTCTTCTTCTTTTTTTTTTGAGGAAGTGCACAAGTTGAATTGTGTTGAAAATTTATAAAATTTTAAACCGCCAAACCGATTTGCATCCATCTGCCAATCCGCTCAATCCACATTCGCCGGATTGGCGGACGGATGCGGATTGATTTTCTCCAATCCGCCAATCTGGCGGACGGATGGCGGATTGGAGGTTCCGTGGCCGCAATTGACCCACGCCCACCCCTAATTTGTACAGATAAAAAAAAATATACAAATAAAAGATTAGACAGATAAAATTTGAATAGATAAGCGAAAAAATTAAACAACCAAAGGACTTCTCACCAAACTATTTCATAAAATGTGGGTTTCTCACCAACAAAAAAATATTCACTAGGCCTAATGTATTAAACAATTGTTAGATTGAACTTTTCAATAATTTTCTCTTTAAATAAAAAAATACTCATAAAAATCAACCCATAATCGATCCTATAAAAAATAAATAAATAAATAAAAAGGATTAATTACATTTTATCCCTTTATCGTTTAGCTCAAATACACGTTACCCCCATCAAGTTTAGAAATATACACATAACGTACTTGTGTTTTGAGGTAAAGTGCAAAATTTATCTCTGATAATGATTTTTGCACAAGTCAATATTACCTTTATTTTTATTCTCAATTTTCTTCATATGCCATTATCACCATAACTTTCTCTCTCTAAAATTGAACTACACACCCCTTCTAACATACCAGAATAACTCCCGACAATAATTCAACCCCTTTGCACTGTTTCCTTTATAGCCCAAGACATCCACTTTATGCCTGCTCCAAAGCAACCATCATCATCTTCAAGCGTACAACCCTTTCAACAACGAAGATTGTAGATTAAATTCACAAGGCAATGTAATTTTTGAAGAAAACATGAAGCCCATTGTCGTATTATATATAATTTTTTGTATGTATATATAAATTTTTTTTCTTCTTCCAGTAAAACTGTCAATGTTATTAATTTTGTCAAATTATTTTGTTATTTGCATTATGAAGCTTTGACTGAAGTACTTCTACTGGAATATGTCTTCAATTATAAAGTTCAAACTAATTACTCTCTTTTGTCTTGATTGGAATCTTGTGAGCATTACAACAAATATAATTTGAGAACTTGGCTAAAAGTTAATTATTTTAGGTCATATCACTTTTTTACTTTTTTTACACATTTTTTCAAAAAATTCAAAAAAAAAACTTAAAAAGTTAACTTTTAACTAACTTCTTAAAGCAAGCCATTAAATCACTAATTTATTTGAATGAAAGAAGGTTTTGGAAAAAATAATTTTGTGGCCACCATGTGATGATTGATTCTTCCAATACATATGTATATATATGTGTGTGTGTATGACTGTGTTGTGTTAATATGAAATGAGTGATGCTTCCGACCACCAGTGGGGTGACCCCCACTGACGACCCCAGTGACGTGTCGGCTCCCCATTGGCTGAAAAAAAAAAAAAAAAAAAAAAAACAGTTTTTTTTTTGACCAATCACACGCGACCCCCAGTACCCCCACTGGGGGTCCAAAACTTTATTGATATGAAATTGTGGGGAAGTGATGATGGTAGTGTTTCGATGAGCGGGGATGTGGCCATGGGTTGTGTGGCGGCGGCGTTAGAGCAATTGTGGTTCTAGGTTGGGTTCTTTGTGATGATACGTAATACACAGATTGTTGGTGATAAAATAAGGGAAGGAGGACATTATAATAATTTTGATTTCAAATTATATCCTTAATAATGTCACCACGCTTTTTAACTAAGATTGAGCTACACGCACTATTATCTATAACGGTTTCCGTTAATTTTACATTTTATTCAAAACCATGAAAGATTTATGTGTATATTTATAAACTTGAAAGAGATTAGTTTGTTTGGTTTCACTTTTCAGAGTTTATTTTTTTAAAAATTGAAATTTTTTATTTTTTGTATTTTTTTGTTTTTATTGAATTTTTTTAATATTTTAAACAATTTTTTAAAATTTTTTAGATACACTTATCATAAATATACTTCAAAATATAATATTTCTGAAAAAATCTAAAAAAAATTCACTAAATACCAAAAATATAAAATATAAAAGTTTAATATATTTTTGTATTCTTATTAAGAGTATAAAAATGGCCTGTAACCCATTCGCGGCCCGGTATAGATCCGGTCCGTTTAGGTTTGTTTGGGCCCGAGCCCGAGCCCAAGCCCAGCCCGACCCTTGGGCTTGGGCCTGGTCTATCATTTTGAAACCGGTCCGGCCCCGTGGCTCAACCCATCGACTCGCTTAAGGCCCACTCAAGGCTCGACCCAAAGCCTGCCTGAAGTCCAGTGTTTTTTTTAGTAGAAAATAAAAAAAGTTCAGTAGAAAAAATAAAAAAAAAAATAAAAATAATTAGGCCCGCCCAAGTTCGGCCCAGGCGTGAGGCCAGACCCAAGCCCATGGGGCCCGTTCGAGGCTCAACCCACCGACCCATCCAAAGACCGAATACCCCTGGGCTTGGGCTTGGACTTAGGCCTGGGCCTAATTTTTTTGGCTCGCGAGCCAACTCGGTCTGGCCTGAATTTTGGCAGGAGCTTGCGAGACCCGACATGGACTAGGTTACACCCCCTAATTCTTATATATTTATTGGCTTTTTAAAAAATTAAAACTAAATACAATAAATATATTTTTGAGTTAAATTAAACTAAAACGGGTAAAATATAGGGCCAATTTGACAACTTAAAGCTAAATTTTAAAAGCCAAATCCTAACGAGAGTCGACGCGATCCGCAAGAAATACGACAAGTACGACTTCGACAAGCAGAAACATCTCAACCTCTCCGCCGCCGACGACGCCTTCGCCCCCCTCTACGCCGCCGTCGACTCCGACATCGACGCCGCTCTCCAGGTCTCTCTCAAAAAGTTCTTTTTTCTAGGGCCTCTGCGGTTGCTATCAATGCCGAGATTCGACGCACCAAAGCTCGGTTGCTTGAGGAAGTCCCTAAATTGGAGAGATTGGCTATAAAAAAGGTTCGATCTCTTTGAAATTATTCTGTTGATTTTATAGTAGAAATGTATAATTTGATAATTTACTTTGACTTTATTGAATTTGAATTTTGTGGTTATGTGATATTTTTGAAATCATAGAACTGAGGTTGACTTGATTGTTCAACAGTTTTGGGGAACTAATGATTCTATGTTTATGTTAGTATGTTCTAAATTTGGTTGGGTTTCAAAAGTGACAGCTTGTTGAATTTTTTAAGCTTGATTTGCTAGAGTTTGGGGGTTGAAATATCCATTTCGAGGACTGTGAACAGTACCTGTGAATACTAACTTTAAGTTTTTGTGAAAATAAGGAGAAGGAAGAAGAAAAGTAGAGGAAGCAAGAAAAACTTAGCCTGATAAGGGTGAAGCAAAACACATAAAAAAATATAATATAATCTGCAATTCTCTAGAGCTCATCTCCATTGAATTGAGGAATTACAATAGTATTTGTAGGATTTTAGTAAAGTCTGATTATTTATCCCAAAAAAAAAAAAGAAAGTATTTGTAGGATGCTATATTTCTCGTATTTCCATTATGAATTTTGACTCACAAATAAGAATGATAAACCTACTGATTTAAAATATTGTAAACCAACTGTAAACTATAGGCTCAGAAGCACAGACACTTCAAAGAAGATAACGTATCCGTGTCGGACACCGATACTCTTTGGACACTCTTAGGATCCGTTTCTGACACTCTTTAAAACGTGTCCTATTTTTTAATTTTTTTTAAAGACCCGGACACTCTTTGGACACTTGGAGGACAGACGTGTTAATCGCTTAAATACGCGTGTCTATCGATTAGACACATGTAAAACTAATTATAAGTTTGAACAAAACAACTTTAGATACAATAATAAAACAAAATCTGTATAAATTTATAGGAATTGGTGTCATATTGTATTTTTTATTATCTTTGAATGATATATTTATATATAATATATAATAAAAATATAAAATTATATATTTCATGCGTGTCCTTCACATGTCGTGTCCTGTATTTTTTTAAAATTAACTTGTCGGCGTGTCCGTGTCGTATCCGTATCGTGTCACGTGTCCCGTGCCCGTGTCTATATCCGTGCTTCTTAGACTATAGAAAAGACCCAAAAACATTTCAACCATAATATGACTCATTGGCGACCCTCATGACTTGTGTTCAGGAAAACTGAAAACTACTGAAATATACTCAACTCAACCCTTAGAACCTAATAAATTACATGTAAATCTTTTTTTTATTTTTTTTATTTTTTATTTATTTATTTATTTTTTATAACTGGGTGTCTAGGCTAGCTTGCGTGTACCTCAACTAATTCTAGGGTTCTGAAATTAACGACCAGGCAAATCTCCAGTAGCCCCTTAGAGTTACTCGAACTTGAGATCTTGAATCTTATCCTCAAGTCTTTACTGCTCGGCTAACCCCTTGGGATTTAAATTACATGTAAATCTATCCAGCTAAGTCCAAACAAACTTCATATTATTATAATTGGAGACTCTCAAAACTTCCATGGGCCCCTTCCTTTTGACTGAAAAAGCATCTTGATAACCGTGGTACCCATGGCCTTTGTCTTAAGCTTCTAAAGCCTACTAGTTTTGTTTAACCATTTGACGGATGTTGCATCAATAATAAATCTTACATTCAGGTTAAGGGGCTTTCGACAGAAGAGCTTGCTGCCCGTAATGATTTGGTCCTTGCTCTGCCAGATAGGATTCAAGCCATACCAGATGGGACTGCAGCTGCTCCCAAACAATCAGGAGGCTGGACAGGTTCAGCTTCCCGCACAGAAATCAAGTTTGATTCAGGTGATTGGTTGCCTTTATTCTACTCTTTTTTTCCCCTCCTTTTTTCTTTTTTCTGGGAGGCTCTTACTTGAGATTTGTTGTTCAATTATTTGTTTCATTTGGATCATAGATGGACAGTTCAACAGTGAATACTTCCAGCAAACAGAAGAGTCCAGCCAATTCAGGCAAGAATATGAAATGCAGAAAATGAAGCAGGCGTGTAATTCTTTAGAGTTGAATACCTTTCTTTTTTTAATTGGAGGGAAATATGATTTTTTTCTTTCTGATGAGGATTTGTTCTTCTGTGGTTTCTGCATTCATTGTTCTATTGATTCCAAATAAAAATAAAAATAATGTGTTTTACTTGATGTTCACACAGGATCAAGGATTGGAAGTGATATCAGAAGGTTTGGATACATTGAAAAACATGGCCCATGATTTGAATGAGGTTTGCTACTGCCTTGTGCATTTGTATCTGTTTCTTTGTCCCATTTTGTGCACATCAATTTATGACTTTGCAATTCATACATGAAATGGATAGGCAAGTTCCTTTAATGGACGAGATTGACACTAAGTTTTGAGAACACATCCTGTACTGGTAACATCTGAAGCTACAAGTATTCTTAAATTATTAATGGTGTATTTCTTCACATCCTACAGGTCAACAAGGTGGCATCTGAGCTTAAGGAACACCAATGTGAGACTTAAGGATACTGTTAACCAGGTGATTGAGCTGCCACTGTATTTTCTATAGATTTGCATCACTTTGTGTGCTGCAGAGAGAGAGAGAGAGAGAGAGAGAGAGAGAGAGAGAGAGCTATGCTATGTCGTAGATCTCTTTGCTGGATTTGACAGAAAGTTTTGATTTGTTTCAGCTGAGGTCCAGTCGAAATTTCTGTATTGATATTATACTGTTGTGCATAATTCTTGGGATTGCCGCCTATCTATACAAGTAAGTTTCACTTTCTCAAAAAAATGGAAAGGAAATGTTTTATCTAATTCTTGGTAATAGCTGACATGCTTAATGGACTCTAGAAAATAATTTCATGCATGGGTGAACTTATAGTTAGAAGCCAATAATTGAACTTGTAAACTAAAGCTGAGTGCATGGTTATTCCGGTTGGATCTTCTTCTTGCTTGATTCAGTTTCTCCTGTTAATCTCTCTTTTCACTGCCTTTGTACATTTCAATTAATTAACAATCGTCAGATTGATTCTCATACTTGTCTGGGCTGAAATTTGATTGCTTGGTCAACATTTGATTTTTCAGATTTCCTTCTCTTTTGGTTTAGTATTTTAAGCCGTCATTCTGATGGTTGTTGTACCTGCAGTGTATTGAAGAATTAAGATGATCGATGGGCTACTGTTTCTGCTCGTGATATTGGCCTTGTCTGGTATTGTTTTGCATTGATTGAGGCCTTGTTATGTGCTTATTTTGGAGATGATTTGTTTTCCCGGTGTGTGCATGTCTTTACTCATACTTTTGACTACTGTTTCTGTAACTTTGTCTTTCAAATGCAACTTTCAGCACATCAGACGTTTCTGGACTAATAATGTATATTTGTTCTAGCTTTCATTTTGTCTCCTTAATTTAAGGTATTATATTTCTATGCATATGATTAATGTTGTGACTCCTATAAACACCACTTATGGTATTTGTGCAACCTATGAAGGGAAGAACCAAAATTGATGAATTTGTAGGCTAGGGTTGCAATAAGTGAAACTCCTATAAAGGATAAATTACCAATATGTCCTAATAGTTGGACTTAATTCTCATGAAGTCCTATTGAAAATAAGTCTTAGTAAAATTGTTGCTAAAAATAATTTTTTGTGATGATATTTTGCATGTCGCTAAACATTGACAGCGACTTTTTTGTCATCGTTTTTATAAATTGTTGCTAAAACTTACAATAGTGACTTTTTTGTGACGAATTTTTCAAATTGTTATTGAAAGTTGAAAATTAGCGACTTTTTGTGTGACAATTTTTTTAAACTGTCTTTAAAACTTATAATTAGTGACATTTTTTTTATGACAAATTTAAAACTATCGCTGAAAATTGACAATTATTGACTTTTTTTAATAGTGTTTGATGAAAAGCGCCATTAATTATCATAGGACTTATTGGATAATAAATGTACCTATTAGGACTTACATGTAAGCCTCCCTATAAAAACGGATCTGGAAAAATCTGCAATTAAAGTCTAGGATATTTGCTGTTAGGATTAAACTAGGGATTGGCCAGTTGAATGTTAAAAAAATGAATTCGTGCTGGTACTAAAGAGCAAGAGTTCAGGATTTTATTGAGTTGATTTACAACAAAAATTTGTTCTACATCACTTTTTCATAGAAATCTCCTTGTGGTTTTAATTTCTTCTCGTAACTTTTTGTTTTTGTGTTTTTTTTTTTTTTTTTTTTTGTTGTTGTTTGTCTTTCTAAAACATTAGAAACATTATTGAAGTTGACCTTTCAGTTATAGCTGGGTTGTAATGTTAACAATTTCATGTCATGGCGCTCAAACTTACATCATATGATACCATGATATTGTAGACATTCTATTTACTACAGACAACAAAGTAGTAGAAGGAGAGATATTTGGTGCTCTATGTTACAACATCCTCCTTACCATAGAAAAGTTGTAAAATCGATCAGAATACTAGTAGCATAGAATGTGGCCAGCATTCAACAGCGTAACCGTTTTTCTTTTTTTAAAACCTAAGAAGAGTTGTAAATTCAATCCGAATAAAATTAGCATAGGATGTAGCCAGCATTCAGTGGTGTTTGCCTACTTTTCTAGCTGAATAAAAATGATTGTCTCTTGGGTCTTTGTTTCCCTTTTGTTTATGGCGTTTAATGGCTATTAGATGTTCCAAGGAATTAGCCTTTTCTATGTTTCGTGGTGTGTAGAGGGTCCAAATGTAAGCATTGGAGAAATGGATACTGCAATCGTTTAGTTGGAGATGATGGAGATTACTATGAGTAAAGAGCAACACAAGCAGTGTAGGACCCAAAGGAATAGTTGGTGAATATATGATCCAAATGAGGAGAGGAGCCTTCCTTTTATAAGCAGAGGAGATTACAGAGATTGAGATAAAGTTGAAGTCCTTTTAGTATGTAAGTGGGCCTTGTGTTGCAATTGAAATAGAAATTATTTGTGATCAAGTTAGGATTCTTCTCTATGATAATCTGATGAGGATCTTATGATGTCAATGATATCAAGATAAGTGCCTGTTGTCGATTGGTCGAGGTGACGACATCATCCACACCCTGATTAGACTTTGCTCTTAGCCGCTAAGCCACATGATTCCCAATTCTCAGAATGGATCATGACACTACTCGAAGACCACACCCTGGACACAATATTGGCCCACACTATGGCTTCATACCAAGCTGCAAGAGCCCCCCAAGTCTTGCTAGTCAATTGTGGCAAACATCAGTTTGGGTGTGTGAGAGGTGAGGAGGAGGTTCTAGTCTAGCAGGAGATCCTCACTCTTCTGAAAGATAGGAGAAAGTGGCCCCTACCGAAGGGTCTCACTCTTTTTGAGGTTAAGAGTCAAGACAAATGTTTTTGTTTTGTCCTTATGGTACCGTTGGAGATGTGGATGCTCTTTCAGAAAACCTCACCTAAAACATATGACGACCCCCTAGTCCAGCATCAGTTCTATAAAATGGCACAGAAACTGACTCGTGTTAGCGCCCTTCCTTCAGCTAGCTCCGCTTGATCCATCCATCTTTTTTTTCTTCTAATAGATACTAGTCATATAATTGATCTTTCGGTTTTTGAATTGTGCGGTTCAGTTTAGGTTATTTTACCAGGTTGGCAATTCAAACCCGAATTCCAACATCAGTTAACATAACTAAACAATGTATTTCACCGATTAAACCAATTTACATATGAAGTTTCAGTTTTACAAATCAAACCTGAATTCCATTTCCCCAATATTCAACATAAATAGTGAATATCAGAACAAAACAATTTTAGAATTCTAATTTGATAATCATACTTCGTAAAAACTACCAACAAAAAATTCCATTCTAAGAATGAAAAAAGCACACCTTATGTCTAAATTTTCTCGTCTGCTTCTCATTTGCCCTCATATTGCCCTTTGCTTAATCGCTTTCCCTCTTTGATTTCTTCATGGAAGGCACTGCCAAACCTGACTATGCCACCTACCTGAAGATCTCCACGAATGACTATGATTCCACCATTGATGGACTGAAATAGTAGCATTGCAGACAGTCATTGTCCAATGAGAAAGAGCAGAGGGAAGTGATAGCAGAGAATACTGGGGAGAGAGAGAGAGAGAGAGATTCATGAGTAGGATAAGTTTTACAGTATAGTACGACAGATCTGGCACTAATACATGATTATAATCATGTATAATCATGCACGAATGACTATGATTCCACCATTGATGGACTGAAATAGAAGCATTGCAGACAGTCATTGTTCAATGAGGAAGAGCAGAGGGGAGTGATAGCAGAGAATACTGGGGAGAGAGAAAGAGAGAGATTCATGAGTAGGATAAGTTTTACAGTATAGTACGACAGATCTGGCAAACTTTATGTATAATCATGCACTAATGCATTAAATAATAGATTTGAAATGGGTAAATGAGATTTCTGTTGGTTTTGATTCACTCTGTCTCCAAAATACAGAAGCAGGATACCGAACCAAAACTGATAAAAACCCTATCGGTTGGTCGGCTATTTTACACCCCTACTTCCTACAGCATCTCGACCGCCAATAATACATGGCAGTTCAATTACATAGAATAAAATGGGTTATCTTAAGAAACTGATCAACCACCAGCTTAATTGAATCGTGCTAGGTGCTATGCCTAGGTAAAAGTAGCCCAAAAACAATACTCACATGATGACAATTAACAGTTGCAATTGGGAAGTCACTATCTTGTGACTGGCCCGTAGCTAACTGATGAGTGTGACACCTATTGCTCGTCTGTCCAACATCCCTCCATATACTAGGCCTATAACATTTGTCTTCCAAGAAGAGAACAACTTTATCTTGCCTAAGATGGATTATACCCCTTCCTGTAGCTCTTGGATTAGAAAATTTCTATCTTCCCCATATTTGATTCACGAGTTTGAAAAAGATTCTGTGAATAAACACCTTTAATAGCATCAGATTCAATTACCTCAACCATAAAGTATTAAATCATTCTACAACTCAATGCATTTGCAGCATGGTTTTGTGAACTATTCTCATGCTTAAAGACAAAATTGTAAGCTACAATGCTTGCACCACAACATAAAATTCCACATTAATACAATTTCCTTGCATCGTTAACTTCTTGCTTAAAATGCAATAGGTTTATTCCGTTGGCTAAGATTCTACCAAACTGACTTGAGAAACATCACATTCCACTTCAAGTGCTCGGTTGAAATCCTCCCCCTTGCAGGCAGGAAATGGAGATCTCTACATCATAATCAATGATTGTAAAAGAGGCACATTAATACATCAGTATTTTAAAACTCATAATGATGTGGCAATTTATAGACTCTGAATTTTGAATTTTGATGATGTTCCACAAAATAGACCTAGGTGGTGGTGTCTCTTCTTCCTCATGGAATGAGTTTATCTCTACTTTTTTGGACATTGAAGCCTGTATATCATATCCTAAACTGAATCGTAGCTCCTTTTGCAAGTTTTTGCACTTCCCATGCAAGGGCTGCCACTTGCTGGGTCAAATCTACTAAAAAGTGTTAATTTTTGTCAAGCTGCCCTCTCCTTGCCTTGAAGTATAAAAGCAGTTTCTAAGGACTTGAAACTTACTTTAATGTAAAAAAGCAACAAAGAGAGAAAAATAGAAAAAATAAACACAGTAGAGTATTGAGAAAAAGACTTGATAATTCACCGAAGCAAGCATCAATAGCAGTAGATGAACAAAAATCCCGAAGTGGCTGTTTTTCTGACAATCTCGATACATATTAACAATTGAGTACCAAATCCTTATTTTGTCACCCTTATGAATACCATTAAATCCATGACTACAGTTGCAAAATCCTTTTCCGTTAATCCTATACGGTAAAAGCATAATAAAACACTCACTTAAATCATCAAACAGAACTCTAATGCTCTCTAAGATTAAGAATAAGATAAATAAATTGGTTAGGTCCTGGAACTCCTCTTTTAACTCTGGTGTTGCTAAACTTTTTATCAGATTCTTCTCCTGAGCTGTATCACATAAGTAAACATACATAACAACATTAATCACATTCTAGCTCAAACAAATCCATATTTGGAAATATAAGTTTACATACATAAGTTTGCACCACAATTTAATTTCAATAAAAAATGCCTTAACCACCAACACATTTTCTAAATTAACCTAAATTCATTTCAATTGCAAAAAAATCGTTAGTTACCAAATATGAGATCATGCCTTGCACATAAAATTAAATTTACACAATGTCTAGGACTCTAGCATATACACAAATTTCCTAACTCATCCTAGCAACTAAAATTTAACATACTCAACATAAAATCTAAGAACAAATTTATGCACTTACATATTTATAGCATGTGAACTTATAAAAAAAAATGAAGTTTTGGGGTGTGAAAACCTTACTCGAAGCAAGTCTTTATTAATAGAGATGAACAGAGTGCAAAGAGCTTACAAGCTTGCACTCATCAATAACGCCCTCAATGTCGATGATGCCACTTTTTATCATTTGTGTAGTTACTAGTAACAGTCAAACCATTCGAACTTTCGTTCACCTAGTTTATTTTTATATTGCTACTTCTTGTTTAATGGTTAAGACTTGGCCTAATAACTTTGAGGTTATGGGTTCAAGTCTTGGGACCATCACTTTGTGCATTATGCCAAAGGTTAGGTGTGTACTTAATCTTTCCCCTCCCAAACACACATTAATGTGTACTAATTGGGCGTTGTTTTTTTTTTTCCCTCCCTTGTTTATTACATTTTTGTCTTATTTATCTCAGATTCTCAGTTTTGTTCTGTGTGTGTGTGGGTGGGAATTTGATTACCAAAAAAGAGAGATGTAATGAGGCTTGGGACATGACCCTAAGTGTCCGTAAAAAATAAACCTTTGCAGCAACACAACTCTTGGGCAACATAAAAACAAGATCTAACCAAACAAAGAACGTAAAACCCTAACAGCTCGAGGGACTAGGCCAAAGCATGAAAACCAAAATATAAACAAACAAACCGCACCCATCCAAAACACTTCTTCTCACAACCCAGAGGCTCAGTAGTAGGCATATATAACTCAAGAACTATACAATAAACAAATAGAACCATTAGCCCACATCTCGTTATATCAATTAGAGTGTACACTCTTCCTAGAATGCTTTGGGCATGACTTCCTTTCCCTTGCAATTTGTTTGGTTGAGTTTTTAGAATTTGCTTTTCAAATTTTTTCAAAAAATTACAAATTAGTTTGACAAAAAAAAAAAAAAAACCAAACCAGATTATTTTTGAATTTTTAAAATTATTTTTGCCCCCAAAAAGAGAAAACTATATGAAAATAATGAATTTTATTTATTTTTTCTTTCACCAAACTAGGTTTTGTAAATTTTCAAAAATAGATTCTGAAAACTCAACCAAACATTAGAATTTGAATTTCTCTTTAAGTTTCCTTTTGTTCTTATCTCTAAAAGGAGTGGCATCCATAATCCTTTTAGTTTCATCCTTGGCTTTTTCATTTTATTTTTTTATTTTTTATTTATTTTTATTAGCAATAAAAGGAGTGTTGAGGCTAGAGGGCCATCCATCTCTCCCCCGAAGCTTGTATTCTGTGGTTCTTGTGTGCTAAATAAAATTCTGTCTTTGTATTCTCCTCAGGGATCTTGTTTTCTCCTTTGTGATTGTAGTTCCTTCTGTGGCTGCTTATTTGGTATTAGAGCCGTGGAAGCTTTAACATTTGTTTTTCTAGTTTTTCCAACTTCAAGTTATAATCCATTACCTTTTTCTACTCTTGGACTTAACACATAAATAGTATGCTCTGTGACTGTCGCTATTTGTGGATCATATCATCTGTAGCATTTTTCTTAAAAGAAATACTCACATCTTTCCTCTATTTTTTTCCTTTATGCTGCGTTTGGTTGGGGGATTTGGGGAGGGATTTGGAAAGGGAAAGGGAAAGAGAAAGGGAAAGGGAAAAGGTGTGTGAAATTAGGTGAAATGTAGATATATTTTATTTATATTTCACCTACCTTTTCCCTTTCTATTTCCATTTCCAATTCCAAATCCCTTCCCAAGTTCCCTAACCAAACACAGCATTACTCTTCATCTCAACCCCTGGAATCTCATTTGGAACACATGTTGATAACACATCAAAAATATTTGATGAAGTTAGATAAGTGGACGTAGAGGTCACACCTCAAGCTTTTTCTTTGGGCAAGAATGCATGACATCCTTACCATATCTCTTTTTGGCTTTCCGCCCATTTACTGGGTTTTGTTTCCCCTTTATCCTTTTTAACTAACCATTCTTGTTTGGTTGAGGTACTAGAAACCATGAGCTTTGGTTAGTGACTAAAAGCTTTGCACTCATCACATTTTTGGGGTTTTCTTGACACTTCAACTCTAATTTCATAAGGGTCCTCATGACCTAAATTAAGTATGAAGGAATTTGGAATCTCCTTATTTGCTTAAATTTCAATACACACGCTTTGGAAAAATAAGCCTACAATGGGATCGAGTATACTGCCAATCACATTCGCCACATAGCTGAAACCATCTTCTATCCAAAGCTTAAATGGAACATCAAAAAACTTCCCACAAACCAGCACACTAGAGAGTTCACTCCTAAATAATTTCATACCGGGGTGACATCTTTTTACAATTGCATACATTTCAACTTCCACAATTCATGTTTGTCTTACTATATCATGTTAAGTAGCTTCCAAACATTTTCTATTATAAGAATTGGTTGGTCTTATAGTTCTTACATTTCACCCATGGCGTTGTGATATGCATTATCAAATTTCTCTCATTAATGATTTGACTATAGATAACAAAATGGTGCCCTTTTAAAATCTATGGGGCTGTGATATTCATTATTTTTAATTAATGTATGTTTTTGTTAAGTTATATTTCATCTATTTGATTGTAGTCTTATATATTCAAAACCTCTTAATCTAAAGCTGTTCTCTACTCTTAAAACATTTATTCTACTATAATTTCGTTGATCAATACTTTTAACAATTAACATATCTCGTGTAATCTTGTCTTCAACATGTCTAGCCACTTCATTCATTAATTGCAAAGAAAACATTCAATAAGCTTGTAACAGTTTCATTTAACCCAAAGATTCACATGCTTGGAGAGTGAACTTTTAGTTGCAATATATGTATATATATTACTCTGATATCTACAACATACACATTTATGTACATATGTATTTACTTATGAAAAAAGTAGTGATTTACAAACAGAATTTATAACTAGAAATTCACTAGTAGAACATGGCATGTTAGTTTCTAATTATTTCATAACAAATATCCATCATCATTGTTATTATTTTCTGAAGTAATAGTACCGTGTTATTCTAGTTAGAAATTTTTTTTATGAAGCATTCCCAGTGAAATAAATCACTGTATTTGCTTTGGCCCACTACCTTGTTGTACAAGACTTATTTGACACATTCCAACATCTTTAAAAATATGAAACATACAGTCACTTCCAGAAAACACCTAGATGTTATATCCATATGGTTTCCCGACTACTTCACTCACCTTCTGCGAAGTCCAAGTGATTAAACTCTTGATATTGGATTGTAGAATTCCATTGGTTGGTGTTGAAGTTGTTACCTTTGGACTGGTTTGTAATACATAAATTCGATTCAGTTCTGTTGTCTCTCCATTGATCATCTCTGTCAGTTACCTTCTTGGGTTGGATGAAATTCTCATACTGAGTTCCTTCAGTGGGCTGCTTTCTCTTATGTCCATTGATCGAACTGTTGAAAGGTGGGACTGAGTATTGTGAATAGTTTGTCAGAATAGCCTTCACAGACTGAAGTAGAGGTTTTGCTAGCTTCAAAGCTTATGCTAGAAACTGTGTCCATGGAAGACCCAATGATTAATGGTAACACCAGGCAATCTCTGTACAGAAATTCTCTGACCATTTCAAGTTTGGCATTTGTATTTGTAGAGCATGGTTCTTCACAAAGTGGTTCATTTCTATAACCAAATTGATCTTCCAAACTGTTCCTTATACTGTTTTTCTGCCGAACTTGGCAGAGTACCCAATCATCGAACTGTTAAGAAGAAAAGCATTCGATCAATCTCTGCTTAGTGTAAAAAAATAGAAAAATTATCAATATTCTTGTGCTGGTATTGAGTTGATATATGAAATGTGTATTGTGTCTGCATGTGTTATTGGAAACTCATGAGAAGAGGAGCTGCTTAGAGCTTGTTGTAGACTATGCCAATGCAAGAAGTGGCATGAAAGGTTAAGCCCTTATGTTGGATCCAGTGATTCATAAGAACATCCACTTCTTGTTAACACTCCATTTGTTTGAGCTGGTGTTTGGCATAACGGAAAACGAAAGTCAACGCAAAATGTTTCCATGGTCAACAGAAAAGAAGCCTATTTGGGCGGAAAACGTTTTCCAGACTAATGTCATACCAGTGGCACTGCACTACCACCGCTACCATCACCTTCACCACCACCATCACCACTGCGGCCACCACTGCCCCCCCACCACCACCACCACTAATACAACCATTAGTACATTAGAGCTTGTTGTAGACTATGCCAATGCAAGAAGTGGCATGAAAGGTTAAGCCCTCATGTTGGATCCAGTGATTCATAAGAACATCCACTTCTTGTTAACACTCCATTTGTTTGCGCTGGTGTTTGGCTTAATGGAAAACGAAAGTCAACGGAAAATGTTTCCGTGGTCAAAGGAAAAGAAGCCTATTTGGGCGGAAAACGTTTTCTGGACTAACATCGTACCAGTGGCACTGCACTATCACCGCTACCATCACCTTCACCACCACCATCACCACTGTGGCCACCATTGCCCCCCCCCCCCACCACCACTAATACAATCATTAGTACATTAGTTTCAAGGATGCAGCCAAACATAGGAAAGTGTTTTCTCTGAAAGTTTTCCGCTGAAGCAAATGGAACGTTAATGAAAGCTAGATGTCATGCAAAACAACTTACCCTTATGCATCCTTTTTGGTTGGAAGTCAACATCGTTGCTTCAGGCAATCTGTACTCCTGCATGTTCCAGTCCGTCTTGATTCCTCTTGGAGGGCGTCCTCTATAGAACACCAGAGCTTTTTTCACTCCAATTATCCTTGCTCCACATGAACTGCGAATTGGTTTATTAGTTCCCGTAGCCTTCCAATAACCTGAAGCTGCCATCCTATTAGGCCTCTCTCCGTTGGGGTACTTCCTATCTCTTGGGGTGAAGAAGTAGCATTCCTCCTTGCCAAACAAAGCTTTCCCTGTTTAAAAAAGAAAAAAAAAAAAAAGAAAAAAAATTTCTTTTTCGCTTGGTAAGTTTGACCATCAAAAGAATAAAAGAAGATTTCAAGAACGAAGTGTTGGATGCAGCAACACAGACTTGGTAGCTCCCAAGGGTTGCACTTGTAGAGATCTACTTCAGCAATAATAGCTGCTGGCAGTGAACTTGCAGTTGCTTTGTTTCTCAAATAGTGCACGATGAACTCCTCGTCAGTTGGGTGGAACCTAAAACCGGGTAGAAGTTGAATATTTGAGTTGGTTTTTTTTCTCCATGGAAGGGGGCGTTGTTCTTTTTTTGTTGATGGATGAACCTAGGATGAATTAACTACCGATATTATCGAGTGCGGTTGATGTGAATTAGAGAGCAGTGTACTGGTTATATTATATATGGTGTACTCTCATGCAGATTAGGGCATTGATGTTGGCTAATAAAATAGGATTAAATCAATTACATGTGGGTGGTTTTATGAAATTGAAAGGAAAGCAACCCTTTGTCTTAACTAGTGACTTATTTAGAAGTGTGAGATAGTATTGTAGCCTCTTGCTAGAATTTTGACCTGTGTAATGATTGTGGAAATTCAATATGAAGTCTGCTAATTGAATGTCTTGGATCATCTAAGTATAACCAATCTATGACTGATTTTGAGTTGGCGCAGCATGGAAGTAATGTGTGAAATTTGATAACGTGGTTAGGTTGCATTATGCTTCCATAAATATAAAATTGGCTTGAATTGTGACCAGTATAATGAACCAGGCTCTTTGTGACGTTTATTTAGCCATGATTTTGTTTTGTGGGAAATATTTTTCAGTTGGATCGAAGTACCATGCTTGTTTTTCAGAGTCTTATCAGAAATTTGATGGCTAGCCTTGATTTATTCTTGTATGCTACATGTATGAACTGGTTGATCAAACATCTTCCTGAGAGAACTAGGTGTTATTTTCTGCATTCTTTGGTCAAACATCCATGAAAAAGCAGGCATTGAGGAGGAAGTTTCCAAACCAACATGGCTAGCCTGTTGGTCAACAGTCTCTATACCTCGCTAGGATGTTCGAGGTTCGACTCTTCTCACATTTTGTGGGTCATTTTTTTGTTATATTTGTTTGGAGTTTTCTGGTATTTGTTTGGTTTGATGAGCTTGTTGTATGATTTTGGCTACATGTTAGACTTTATTTGTACTTTTCTTGTTATTTATCTCCTCCTTCCTATTGACCAAAAATAAAAAAGAAAAGAGTTTCTGTTGGTATTGATTTGATGCGAAATGATAGATATATAAAAGCAGATGGCTTCAATTAGTCTCGGCAATATCTTTTATTTGTAAAATATTTCAAAATCGAAAGCTTCAAACTAAGTTGCTTTAAATTCAATTATTGGATTCATCAAAATAAGATTTTCAGAGCATATGGAGAGGGTTTGATCCTTTTAATGCCAACATAGCAAGATAAGTTAAACTGGAGAAAAACAACTCTTTTGAAAACTACAAAATCTTTTGATACCCAAGGTTGATTTTGCATGCAAATGAAATGAACCCTGTGAGATCATTATGTGTAGGGTTAAAAGAACTGAGCCCTTAATAAACAATATAACTCGGCTTGTTTAAAGTTAATTTGAGTTTGACTCATTTGTTAAATAAATAATTTCAAATCAAATTTTTAGACTTGTTTAGTATTGAGTCGAGATTGAGTAGACTCAAACTCGATTAAGCTTGTGAATATAGTTACATAAATTAATATTTATTTTTAATGATATATCAAATATATTTTATTTGTCTATTTATGTTTGGTGTTTGTACAAATTTAAATATTTGATTGATAAAATTTATTAATAATATGTTTTTTTTTTTGGGTGCTCATGATGTTTTCTTTTTTTCTCTTAATGTGCATTATAGTTTAGTGTTCTTTTATTTAAAAAAAAATAAAAGTAAAAAAATTCTTTTCGAACTTGAGTTTGGCTCTTTTATATAATTGAGTTGACTTGAATTGATTTCAATTTTGAGCTCGGTTTTTTAAGTTTGTTGAGCTCATCTTGGGCTTGAGTTTATCAAATTTTTAGCAAGCTGAGCTCGAATATTTCAATATATATCTCGATTCAATTTGACTCGACTCGGTTCACTTAGACAAGAAAAGTGTTGTGAGATTATTCATACCGATGCTTCCATGTCATGTTTTGTAGATATGTACGTTGAATCCTAAGGGAGGTTTTGTTTGGGAGTCTGGAAAAGATATGGATATTCTTTGGGGGCTCGAAATCTTGGCAACTAGCACAGTCTTTGTATTGACAAAACGCACAACCATTTTACTAGGAATGATGAAATTGTTTTTGAGGTTGGTTTAACAAGGTTAGTGTGTTAGGTGCTGTTTGATGCAAGTTAAGATATGTTTTTCAGAATTTGTTAGTGTTTGGTGCAATTTTGTTAATAAATTGTGAGGTAAAAAATATTTTAAAAAGCTAAAAAAAAAAAAAATTGAAGGCGAGTAGGATTGTTTCTAGCTTTTGCGTTTAGGTTTGTAAACCAACAAATTATAGTAATTTAGTTATCTATTGTTTTACAAAATAAAGAAAAAAAAATGCCTTTAATGTATATATATATATATATATATTTTTGGGGACAATTACAAAAGAAATTTCAAGATTTGAGTCTTTTAACAAAATAAATTATGAGTTTTCAATTTTATCAATTTAAATCCTAATATTTTGATTTGTTTTCAATCTAAATCATTCATCTATTTTATTAAGTACAATCAATGGAAAAAAAATATTTTAGTCATTAAACTCAATATAAAAGCATCTCCAACGTTGTATATGTATTTTTACCAAATTTGAGTAAAAACTCCATCTGATATTATGTGCTTCAGTGGACTTTCATCAAAACACCAGTCAATCGGGTGAACGACCAGTTGGATGTCCTGCCGATTGTCCCCCAAGATGGACCACCTCCTTGCAAAAATTTGTGAAAAAATTATACTAGCCAATTGTCTGGTGGTGAAAATGACCTGTAGTTCCAACAGCTATGAATAGTGATTTGATACTCAATTTGATGAAAGATTTGAGAAATCCTAGATTTGATGAAACATTTGGTGCTGGGTTGGAGCAGCAAAAGGTGGGTTTTTTCATCAAATTTTATATTTGATGAAACATTTTTTGTTAGGTTGGAGATGGTTTAAATATACATAAAATGTCTAAAATATTATTTTTACTGAATTTAATGACTAAAATATTATTTTATAGTTATTTTTACTTAATAAAAATAGACAAATGGTTTAGATTAAAAACAAATTAAAAGTTTAGGGTTTAAATTGATAAAATTAAAAGTTTATGGTTTATTTTGATATAAGGGTCAAACTTTGTGATTTTTGTTTTTTTGTTTTTTTTTTTTGTAATTGTCCCTTTTTTAATTTTTTATGGTAATGCATTAATTTATAGTTTAAATCTGGTTTCTGCTAAACCCTGCCCCAGTTTTGATGTGTAATTGTGTAACCTATTGAATAAGAGCTGTCAAATGGGTTTCTCACTTGCAAGGAAATCTTCTAGACTGGGCTATTACTAAGAACTATTGGTGAAAATGGATCATTAATGTTATGTCCCAGACTTATCAGCTTAGATTTTTTTTGATATTGTGTTTGTATGGTAAATATTAAATTGAGTAGTGTGGAGTTTACATATAAATGAATCTAAGTCATAAATTGATGTTTCTGGATAAAATTCGGGATAAAAATTATGAATTCGTAGTATTACTCAAACAATCATGCTAGAGACCCCAGCCTCAAGCACCCCCACCACGACCCCCACACATGTGGGGGTTGGTCATTGGTTCAAAAAAAAAAAAAAAAATTAATACACCAATCACACCCCACTGGGGGCCATGGGGGTCACCCCCAGTGGGGGTTTGGGCCAATTCCCTACTCAAAATGGATAGGTATAGGGTTGAGCATGGTTCAGTTCTGAGGTAAATCAAGACTAAATCACTATTTACAGTTTTATGAAATTTAGAATCAAACTGAATTATGAAAATTTTGGAACTAAATCAAATTGAACTTAGAAAATGTAATTTGCTTCGGTTTGGAACAACGGTTTTTATATACTTTGTCATTATGTACAATATAACCACAATATGCTCAAAACATAAAATAATGTCATAATTTTACAAACAATAATTGTTTAAAGGAAAATTTGATCAAAATCCCTTTATAATAAAACTTTCATATATTAAGTACAAACACGAAATTTTTTCTTGGAAAGTCCGTTGAGTAATTTAATAATTTAAATTTTAAATTCCTATCTAAAAAATAAATAAATTTTAAATTGATATAACTTTTGATTTAGACATCGTTTTTTAATAAAATTAATATTTTAAAGATTCTTTTATTAAGATTTATCAAATAAGATTCATGAAATTCTTTAAAAAAAGTAATAAAATTTTTACCGTTGAAATTAATGTCAACAATAAAATTTTACTCTATCTCACAATAAAATTTATAGTGAATCAGAGTAAAATTTTACTATAAAATTTATATTTTATTTTGTATTGTCTTCAAGACTAAATTGATTTGAATTTAATACTTTAATGACTTAATTGACAAAATCGAAACTTGAAGAACTTAAATGAAAAAGATGTTAAATTTTAAGGCCTAACTGTAATTTATCCAAGTAATATCAACCTGGAAGTTTATACATGGTACTGCCCATTTTTCAATCAATCAACCCACATTAAGATTAAAAACTTCTTTGAGTCTCCTGTATAATTTATTCAATAATGTTGACAATCACTCATGACATTGGTGCCATTGCACACAAAACACAAATTTCAAATTCACTCATAAATTATTACATGGCTAATAATAAAGTAGGTCCAGTTGTACCCACAAAACACAAGGTTTTGCTAGTAGCACCATCAACCCAACAAACAAGAACACACACTACAAAGAGCAAATAGTAAGAGCTAATAGCTTATTAAGATTTAGACAATAGTTCGATAAATGTAATCATAACTAGATAGTTTCCACAGATATATGAATTTTATCAATGTAATCATAACCTTGGTTGGTTTCTCCAACTTCTTGACCTTCATAGAATTTGAGAAAATCATGCCTTGAAAATCACCTGTGAGGAAAAAAAAAGCCAAATCTAAATGGTTTATAGAGATACCAGAGAGACGAAAAATACTAAAAAAAGAACAAACACATGTTCTCATATATATATATATATAGATATATGTTTCTTTTTTCTTTACTTTCTTTTCTTTTGAACAGACAACATGGATGTCTCAACAACATATGTCGTTTCATAGTTGGTTTAGTTAACAAATCCGGAGATGCCCAACAAAAGCAAAGCTAAATAGTTATTAGGTCAACCTCAAAAGAAGAAGAAAATTATTAGGAAAATCAGAAGGGATAAAAATTCTAAAACAGGAACAAAGTACAAACATATTGTTATCCCTAGTGGTTGTGTGTATGTGTAAATAAATGTATAAAAAAAATAAACAACAAAACAAAAATAATTAATCCAGAAAATAATTATAGAAATTAAATTTCGAATCAATTGCTTACAGAAATTATAAGTCGAGGCTTGTGTTGGACACAATCTCCTTAAAGTAGATTTCGCCCTTACTCCAGTGCTTTGAGATTTATCGGCATCTACTTCCTAAGATGTAACGACTAACACTTGATTTGCAGCACTACAAACACAAGTCTGACGAACCAAACAATGCTGTAACTCTCTCTTTCTTTTCTTAGAAACTAAATAATAGACAGATGCAAGAGTACATAAGGACGAATAGAAGAAGAAAATAAAGAAATGTTTGGAAAATTTCGATGATAGAATTGCTGGAATGACATGATATATATAGGAGAACAGGTAGCTTTTTCGAACAGGTGTCAACAGATAGAAAAACTGTTCAGACAAATTCAACAGGTAGAAAACCTGTTTGGACAGATTTGAATAGAAACAGATCTGTTTGGGTGGAATTTCAACAGGTATGAACCTCTTCGGGTGGATTCTAACAGTTATGAACCTGTTAAGGTGGAGAAAAAAATTTGGACAGATTTATTTTGAATTTTGAAATCGAAATTCAAAATTAAATAAATAAAATACAAATATTTTTGGCTTAAAAAGATAAGTATTGGGTCGGACAAGTCCAACCCAACCCAACCTCACACCACGCACCCGCGCTCAAGCCTAAGCCCCGCCCGACTGACCGATCGGACGGACGACGGTGACGCGAGCGCGTTTTTGTTTTGGGTCTAATAGGTCTAGCCCACTTTACCCATAACTTCACCATTCCACAAACTTGGGTACCCCTTGGGGCCCATCCCAAGTATCCCAAACTAGAGTTTATATACCCATTTAAATCCTTAAGCCTTTCCAATGTGGGACAAGCACAATTCACAAATGTGTAGGAAACCCACCTAAAGCCATTTCCACAAATCTGAAAATGTGCGTTGAATTCTCATTCATCCGGAAATGATTTTGAGCAACCAAATATACAATGTTATTCACTACGCGACATTAAGCATGAACCCAATTAGTAACGTTAAAAATAACGCTTGGGTTCTACCTTAATTAATACTCGAAGTTAGCAAAAAATAAGGGCCTTGTTTGGTTTGACTTTTGGAGATAAGTTTTCAAAAAATATTTTGGGTAGAGAGTTTAGAAATTTTTGTAGTTTGTTTGGTTGTATATTTTGAAAATAGTTTTGGAGTCTGGGAGTTTGGGATGATTTGATATTTTATTGTAATTGAGTAGATGTATGTGAGAGAAAAAATGATTGAAAAGGAGAGAGGAGAGAGAAAAAAGTGATTGATTGATGTGTAGGAGAGAGAAAGTGATTTTGGAAATTTTTTGAGAAAAATTACAAACCAAACAAAATTTCTAAAAAAATTTCCAAAATCTTTTTTCCAAAACCAAACCAAACAAGGCCCAAGGTTTTTTTTTCAAAACCATTTTCCAGCAATCCCCTGCATGAATGGAATTTACAATAATGGACATGTAACAAGATGCAGACAAAGAAAGAGTACATTAAGAAGATACACCACATTGAGATAGGTAACTTTCGGCTTTGAACCTTCTCTAGTGAAAGCCTATCGGACTTACTGGCTAACTAGTGGACGCGATGCTTTGAACTGTTCAGTTGTTTGTGTAAGCCAAGACAATAGACTACACATAGTGTATCCGTAGACACAGTTTGGTTCTTACGGTTGTGTTCATTTTGGCCTTGAACAACACCTGGTAATTCATGAGTGCTCTAGAGACTTTAGCCTGCTCAATTCTCACAGAACCGGCCTAGTTCACACTCATATAAGTGACTTCTTATTAAGAGTATCTTGCTATACTCTACTTGGATATCCAAGCTATAAGAATCATTAAAAGTAAAGCTTATCCTACTAACGCTGCAGGTATCACTCTTCTTATCATAGAAATGGGTAGGAGTAAACCTCCTTAGTGATACATGAAGTCATCCATAATTCGGTTGTCCCTTTGAACCTAGATCTCAAGATCTCCAGTCAACTAGGTTGGGTTGCCATTATGGCGACTTTTAAGTAATAGGCTTTAATCTCATTCCCCCCGATAAATGGTACACTTGTTCTCTGGCTAGCCCTTTAGTCAATGGATCTGCAAAATTCTCCTTTGACTTTACATATTCTATAGAAATTATTCCATGTAAAAGCAAATGCCTAACGGTATTATGTCTTCGACGAATGTGTCGAGACTTACCGTTATACATATAATTCTATGCCCATTTTATTGCTGCTTCACTATCACAGTGAACGCATATAGTTGGCACAGGTTTAGGCCACATTGGAATGTCTTCTAAGAAATTACGAAACCATTTTGCTTCTTCTGTTTTATCTAATGCGATAAACTCAAATTCTATCATCGACCTTGCTATGCATGTCTGCTTGGAGGATTTCCAAGAAACTGTAGCACCTCCTAGGGTAAAGACGTATCTACTAGTGGATTTTGAGTCTTTAGTATCCGATATCCAATTCGCATAGCTGTACCCCTCGAGTACTGCTGGATATTTGGTATAATGTAAGCCATAATTCTGGGTATGCCTTAGATACCTAAGTACCCTAATTATCGATTTCCAGTGATCAGACCCTGGATTACTTATGTACCTAATGAATTTGCTTACAGCATAGGCCATATCTGGCCTAGAGCAATTCATTAAATATATCAAGCTTCCGATTATCCAAGAGTACTCTAATTGTGATATGCCTACACTTGTATTTTTTGACAAATGAAGACTAATATCAACAAGTGTTTTAGCAGGACAGTCGTCATGCTTTTCAAATTCTCCAGAATCTTCTCAATATAATAAGACTGAGATAAAGTATATCCTTCAGATGTTCTACTAATTTTTATTCCTAGGATTACATTTGCTACTCCAAAATCTTTCAAGTCAAACTTTATGTCCAACATTTTCTTTGTGGATTTAATTATGTCATTATTGCTTCCAATAATGAGTATGTCATCCACATAAAGACAGACTATGACATAGCCTTTGTCAATGTGTTTAACATAGACGCATTTGTCATATTCGTTTATCTTAAAACCATCCGAAAGCATAACGTGATCAAATTTTTCATGCCATTGTTTCGGAGCTTGTTTTAATCCATAAAGGGATTTGACAAGTTTACAAACCTTTTTCTCTTGGTCGGGAACTTGAAACCCTTCCGGTTGTTCCATATAGATTTCCTCATCTAACTTATCATTCAAAAAGGCTGTTTTAACATCCATTTGATCTATCTCTAGATTATACAAAGCTGCAATCGCAATTAGCATGCGAATAGATGTTATTCTTGTCACTGACGAATAGGTGTCAAAATAATCAAGGCCTTCCTTCTGCTTGTATCCCTTAACAACAAGCCTAGCCTTGTATTTATCAATTGAACCATCTGCTTTTATTTTTCTCTTGAATATCCACTTATATCCAAGAGGTTTACACCTTGGTAGAAGATCCACCAATTCCCAAGTATGATTTTGCAGAATTGATTCAATTTCACTATTCATAGCCTCTTTCCACAATGGAGCTTCAGGACTTGACATTGTTTCCTTGAAGTTTTGAGGCTCATTTTCTAACAGGTATATCAGAAAATCTGGACCAAATGATTTAGAGATCCCAGCCCTCTTGCTACGTCTAGGTTCATCTGCTTCTTTATCATTTTGGTCTTCACTGCCACCCATAGCACTATCAAAAGTTCTTTTATTTGAACTTGTCTCTTCAGTTTCCTTTCAAGGAAAAATATGTTCGAAAAACAACGCATTCCTTGACTCAATAATAGTGTTTACATGCATATCAAGATTTTCAGATCTATGAACTAAAAATCTGTATGCACTACTATTATTTGCATAACCAATGAACACACAATCAATGGTTTTTGGTCCTATCTTAGTTGTTTTAGGACTAGGGACTGCCACTTTGGTCAAACACCCCCACACTTTGAGGTAATTGTAAGTAGGTCGTCGACCTTTCCATACTTCATAAGGTATTTGATTAATTTTCTTGTGGGGTACCTTATTAAGGATAAAGTTAGCAGACAAAATCGCCTCCCCTCACAAGTTCTGAGGTAACCCTGAACTAATCAACATGGAATTCATCATCTCTTTAAGAGTTCGATTCTTGCTCTCAGCTACTCCATTTGACTGAATAGAATTGGGTGCAGTGGTTTGGTGAATAATACCATGCTCAAAACAAGATTCCTCAAATCGTGCATCATACTCACCATCTCTATCACTCACTGTCTTAATAGTTTTGCCAAGTTGATTTTTAACCTCAAGCTTATATTGCTTAAAAGCTTCTAAGGCTTCATCTTTACTTCTCAATAAGTAAACATAACAATATCGGGTGCAATCATCAATAAAAGTAATAAAGTATTTTTTACCTCCTCTAATTTGAACAAATTTTAAATCATAGATATTTGTGTGAATTAAACTTAGAGGTTCAGTACTTCTTTCTACTTTATTAAATGATGCCTTAGTGAGTTTTGCCTCAACACAAATCTCACATTTATGATTAGGATCAAACTCTAAGCTTGGCAAACATTCTAAAGAAACAAGTCTATGCAAAGAATTAAAATTTACATGTCCTAATCTACTATGCCATAAAAAATAAGACTCAGCAATATAAACAGAAGATGTGTTCTTATTATTAATAGCCAAATTTGGTACAACAGTTAATACATTGAGCTTAAAAAGCCCATCACTCATGTAACCTCCACCATATACATTCCACTCCTGGAGAGTACAATCTTGTCAGATTCAAAGGCTAGTCTAAACCCATTTTTGATCAACAATGACCCAAAAATCAAATTCTCGCGAATCTCCGACACATGAAGTAAATTGTTACGAGTGAGTTCTTTCCCCGAGGCCATTTTCAACACAATCTTTCCTTGTCCTTCCACAGTTGACATGGAGGAGTTTCCCATAAAAAGTTGTTCCCCACTTTCTACCACTTTGTAGGTTGAGAACATCTTATTGACACAGATATGGCAAGTTGGTCCAGTATCCACCCACCACTCAATGGGATTGCCCACCAAATTTACCTCAGAGACTACTGCAGCAAGATTGATGTCTGCCACTCTATCGGAAAGATAAAAATCCTTGGCTATGTTGGCTAATGCTGGCTTTTTGATTGAACTCCCTCTGTCCTTGCGAACGTGACAATCCTTAGCTCGATATCCATCTTTGCCGCACACAAAACACTTGCCTTTGAACCTCTTGTTGAACCCGTTGTTGACGTCTTTGTTGATCTTACTAGTGGATCCTTGTTTGGGACCATTGCCATCATGCTTCTGCTTCTTGTTGTTGAACTTTGATCCTTGTTAATGTTTCACAACATTTGCTTTAGCCTGCATGATATGGTTTCCTAACTTCTTGTCGGAACCACGGTTGTCCTCCTCAATTCTGAGCCGCACTATCAGTTCTTCCAATTTTATTTCCTTGCACTTATGCTTCAGATAATTCTTTAAATCTTTCCAAGATAGTGGCAATTTTTCAATGATTGCCGCTACTTGGAAAGAGTCACTGAGAACCATCCCTTCCGCATATATGTCATGGAGAATTAATTGGAGATCTTGAACCTGGCTAATAACTTTCTTGAAATCCATTATTTTAAAATCTAAAAAATGGCTGACAACAAATTTCTTTGTACCGGCATCCTCTGTCTTATATTTATGATCTAGAGATTCCCACAGTTCTTTTGTAGTTCTTTTGACACTATACACATTGTACAGTGTATTGTCCAACCCATTGAGGATATATTTCCGACACAGAAAATCACCAGGTTTCCATGCATCGACTGCGGCAATCACTTGCCGGTCAATTTCTCCTTCGTTCAGTGCCGAAGCTTTTTCATAAGTGAAGCGAGCAAAATTCAATGTTGTAAGATAAAACATCATCTTTTGTTGTCATCTTTTAAAATTATTTCCATTGAAGTTTTTTGACTTTTTCCCGTGATTTACCGATACTGCCGGAGTCATCATTGGAACAACGGGTGTGGGGGTCAGCGTACAAACAGTCTCAATACTGTTTGTTTTAATAGTCATATTTCTGACGAAACAACAATGTACCAATCACAAAATTTATACATAATTTAAGTTACACACAAAATATACAGAATAATATTTTGTAATAAAACTCCAATGATAAAGAGTATATGACTACTATGTTATCAAAAAAATCATTAAACAGTATATTACTACTTTTAAGAAATTAAACAATATACGACTACTATTTAATTTCTCGAAACAAAATATTCGTCTGTCTAACACACAAATAATAAAAAACAAAAATCTACTTTAAGATTGTTATCCCCAGTGGTTGTGTGTATATGTAAATAAATGTATAAAAAAAAAATAAACAACAAAACAAAGATAATTAATCCAGAAAATAACGAATCAATTGCTTACAGAAATTATAAGTCGAGACTTGTGTTAGACAAAGAAAATGAAGAAATGTTTGGAAAATTTCGATGATAGAATTGTTGGAATGACAAGATATATATAAGAGAACGTGTGGCTTTTCCAAACAGGTGTCAATAAATAGAAAACCTGTTTAGACAGATTCAGTAGGTAGAAAACTTGTTTGGATAGATTTGAATAGAAACAAATCTGTTCGGGTGGAATTTCAACAAGTATGAACCTATTCGAGTGGATTCTAACAGGTATGAACTTGTTAAGGTGGAGGAACAAATTTGGACAGATTTATTTTGAATTTTGAAACCGAAATTCAAATTAAATAAATAAAATACAAATATTTTTGGCCTAAAAAGATAAGCATTGGGTCGGACAAGCCCAACCCAACCTCACACCACGCACCCGTGCCCAAGCCCAGCCCGCCCGGATGGACGGACGGCGCACGTGTTTTTTTGTTTTGGGTCCAATGGGTCTAGCCCACTTTACTCATAATCTCACCCTTCCACAAGTTTGGGTACCCCTTAGAGCCCATCCCAAGTATCCTAAGCTAGAGTTTATATACCCATTTAAATCCTTAAGCCTTTCCAATGTGGGACAAACACTTTTCACAAATGTGTAGGAAACCCACCTAAAGCCATTTTCACAAACTAGAAAATGCGCGTTGAATTCTCATTCATCTGGAAATGGTTTTGAGCGACCAAATACACAATGTTATTCACTACGCGACATTAAACATGAACCCAATTAGTAACGTTAAAAATAACGCTTGGGTTCTACCTTAATTAATGCTCAAAGTTAGCAAAAAATAAGATTTTTTCAAAACCATTTTCCAACACATATATATTCCATCTATTTGTTTGTACTTTTATTTTTGCATAAATTTATGTCTTTCATTAAAAAGAATCCTATATACAAACTATGTACTATGCTCTGTTTATTTTGAAGGGGACACAAAAATCTATGAGAGGTGTTTTGAAAAATGTGTTCAGTAGAAAACATTGTCCTATATTTGGTTAGGACTCTAAAAATGATGATACTAATAGTCGTGGTAGTGGTGGTATTGGTTGTGATAGTGGTGGTTGGGGTAGTGGCTATGGCAATGGTTGTGACAATGGTGGTTATAGGGTGGTTAGTGGTAGAGAGGTGATAATGGTAACTGGTGGGTCGTTAAGCACACCAAAAATAAAGTCCAAACTGTACCTAAATTTTGTAGAATAATGACAAGTCTAAGTATCGATCCATAAGGACTAATGTGAAATTCAATTAATTTTAATGGCAAGTTTCCTAGATTAATTTAGACAAGAATGATTGATAATAAATAAATTAAAGCGAGAATTAAAATAACTAGAAAATTAAATTAACACTAAAGATTAAGGTTGAGAATTCGATTTGGGAAAAATCCTAGGGTAACGAATCCACCACTAGTTGCGTAAATAGGGTTTAACATCGGCATCTAATTGCAATGCAGTTTGAACTAGCCAATGCTTCACAACTACAAGTTTGAAACACTGATCAAAATGATTGTTGCGTTCAACGTATAGGCACGAATCATCTCAAGTAATACGAGTCGTTCACTCTAGACTACGGTAGTAACATGACTCGTTTTTTGTAGCATGACTGGTCTCATACTTTGAGTACAGCACATAGAAAACCATTATATGGAAAGCATTCAACAATCACAGAAAGTAGAATACTGAAAGGAAATTAAAATTAAGACTTCTAAAACATTCATACAACTTGCTCAAACCATTTAAAAAATCAAAGCCTAGATAAAACTCTATTTACATGGCTAGGGTTTCATCAAAACCTTAGAAAGAGAAGCCTAGCTGCTCATGGAGGAGTAGAAAGATGATGAAGAAGCTGCCATGGAAGACCTCCAATCCTTAAACTCCAAAACTCCAAAAGCCTAGCCTCCTTTGCCTATTTTTTCCAGAGAATTTTCGAACCATAGAACAGTCTTTTTTCCCTCAGCTTATACTTTTCCTGCAAAACATGTGACTTTATAAAAAATGTGCACGAAATCAACGTGGCCACACGTGCGGGAAATGTTGGCCACATATGCGGAAAAGGCCATACACACGTGAAAGGCTCCGCACGTGCAAGAAAAACCCTCTGCAAGTGCAGATTATGCAATTCGTTTTGATCTTTAGGAAGGGGACCGCACACATAGGAATGACCCTCTGCATGTGCGGTGCATGCTTTTCAACTAAAATATCACTTTTGGCTCATTTTGTACTTCAAACGCATCAAAACCGATTCACATCAAACACTAGTAAAATTTACAAAGTTGCATCAAGAAAATGGTTAAGAAATCTCAATTATTGGCCTTAATGGTATACATTTTGACTTCAATCGCACCCCCCAACTTACAACTTGCTAGTCATCGAGTACGGAAACAACGAAAGAAAAAGAAAAAAGAAAAAAAGCAAAATCTAGTTGCATCCTCTTTTGTGAAAAGAATGATTGCATTTAGCATATGTTTGAACTGGATAATCCGTTGTGATATGTTTAAAGCTGAACATATTGAAATAGCAAAAAAAAAAAAAAAAAGAACATTAATTGATGCAAGGAAATACTATATGCAAGTTATGTCATTTGTGAGTTTGATTATCATAAATGGCATAACTTAATACCATGGGAGTCGTAACTACTACAAAAAAAAATAAAAAATAAAAAATAAATAAATTGAGTTCTAACCAAACATCACATGAAGTATAACCAAACAACTCTTGGATCATAAGTAAAATAATGTCATAACCAATATCACAATATGTCATAACTAACAACACTATAGTTCATAACAAATGACACATAAATCGTAGCTAAAAGTACATATAGTACACACTACCATAAAATTTCTGTGCTTAGTATTCCTCAAAAATAAAGTTAATTGGTAAAAACACAAAGAACTAAAATTTTGTGCAATGACAATTTTGTGTGTGTGTATCAATAGGATATGCATGCAAAAACCTTTCCTCTAACGAGTTGATAATCTGCAATTGCTAATACCTGACAATGCTGATCATCGTCATCGTCATCAACGTCAAAGTCAAAGTCAAAGTCAATCTCAATGCCAACAAACTCAAAGTCAATTTGCAATTGTTAATACCTGACAATGCTGTTCATCGTCATCATCGTCAACGTCGAAGTCAAAGTCGAAGTCAAAGTCAAAGTCAAAGTCAACTCCATCCTTGTTGCCTATGTAGTAATTAAAGAGAAACTAATGTTAATATTTGGCAATGTTGTTGAAGTAAAAATCACTTTGTTTGTAAAATAATGAACCTAGCCACATCTTCTATATTGGGGGTGTTTGGTGCAACTTATTTTAAGCTAAAAGTTGATAATTAGAAAGTAGAAATCAAAAGCACCCCTTCCTCAACTTCTAAATAATCAGCTTTTCTCAACTTATTTAAGCTATTTTTTCCTAAAAAACTATAAGCAGAAGCTACATCAAACAGTCTGGCACAGATTTCCAAATTAAAATAAGCTATAATCACCCCGATAATCCACACCAAACACCCCCACTGTACACAATTGGCGATGGCATGAAGCATATCTGAAGCAAGGCCAGAGCTAGAATTTTGGCTCCGATGGGGTAATAGTAAAGTAAAATGTTATTTGTATAATATTGTTACCCATCCCGTTAATGATTTAATAAAAAGACTAAAATATCCTTGTATTTTCTTCATTTGTTTGAAAGGTAAGTGCACTTTAATCCCTTGTACTTTATTCCATGTGCAATTTGCCACCTTGAAATATGAAAATAAGCATATAACTATTGTGTCTACCATATGTTTTACACTTGTTAAGTTGGACATAAAGTTTAACGGTACACTTTAGTCGACAAACTATGTTGGGGTTATGTGGTTATTTCCAAACGTTAGGAGGTAAACTGCATATTACTCAAATCACAAGGAGTAAAGTGAAATTTGCTCAAAACAAAATGTTTAATTATGAATGTGTGGTTCTTAGTTATAATCAATAGTGATGTTTATTATGATTTAGGTATAATTCATTATAGTATTGGTTATGATTTAGTTATAACTTATTGTAATTGTTATTTTGGTTATAATAAAAAAAAAAATTAGTTATACCTCAAATGATATTTTTGGTTTATTGTGGTGTTGATTATGGCATATTGTGGATACTATTTTAATTATTACCAATGAGGTCTTTAGTTATGTTTCAAGTGGATTTTGGTTATGACCCATTGTTTTTTTTATTTTAATTATGACTAAAAGTGATTTAATTATGAAATTTGTAATATTAGTACCACAATTATCATAACTTTCATACAATACACGCCTAACATCATTTGTATCTCAACCATGGGATAGGGTGTGTATCATATGCATTGTTTTATGTATTTTTTTTGTATGTATATATTATGATAATTTGTGACAATTATTACGTAATTTTCTGATTGAATTACGAGAGTTTATTATTAAAAAATAAAGTCAAACATTACAAAAATGCCTAATTTTATTTTTGAATCACAAACTATTGTAATTTTATTAAAAAAATTACATAATATTTATTATAACAATATTTTTAAAAAATACTTGCACCCCCTCCAGAAAGGGATTTCCCTTGTTGTTAGACACCAATAATTATATGAACCCCACTTAACTATGCCGAATTTACCTAGAATAAGAATGTGTAGTTGAGATTGAATTTGTGTAGTGTATGGTCCATGTATAAAATTAATCTAAACTATAAAATGATAAATCTAAATTTGTAGTTTTACTGTGCTGCACACACCATGGTTGTTAGTGAGGTAGCTGTATGGTTAGGTTTAGGTCTCGTTTGGAGACTAAACATTGTAGTCAAGAAGTCAAAATGTCATTATAAATTGTTGCATCACTCTTTATTTTTCAGCATATCTTTTCGTAAAAAATTAAAAAGTTACTAACTGATTAGTATTTACCTTGTGAAAATATTTTTAGAAGTTAATTTTGTTTCACTTTTATAATTTGACTCAAATTTTGTTTTGGTCCTCATCCAAATTTTTTTTAATTTTTTCTATATGTACATTCTAAAATTGTTAATTTTAACTTCTAACTTGAATAGAAGGACCAAACTAAAACTGGATTTAAAGTATAGAGACCAAACTGTTTAATTTGAAATCATAAGGGCCAAAGTGAAACTTGGGTTAAACTACAAGAGTCAAAAGTGCAATTAACCCTAATCTAATTACTAACTTGCTACTTTCCTAACTTTATCAAAAATAAAATAAAATAAAAATAATAATTAAAAAATAAATAAATATTATCATTTTGCAAACTTATAAGCACCTAATTGTAATTTTCCCTAAAGTTTAACCATATTCATTAGTAATGTGAGAGATTGTGTAGAATATTATAAGCACCTAATTGTAATTATTCTTTGGAATTAAATGAAATAGAATGGTCATTCCATTAGAACATATATTTTCATATTTGGTGTACTAAAAATATAATATAAAATATATTATAAATAGAATTATTATTTACTATGGTAAAAGAATGATCATTTCATAAAAAAGTTAAGAAATGCTTATTTAGTTTCAATATTTTATTTCAATGAATCAAATACTACCTTATCATAACTACTTTTTTCTTAGCTGTAAGATGTGTGAAGTTGCCTTCTTGAGTTCGTCGAAAACTTGCAAATATATAATTGGAGTGTTACCTGGAAATTTGGGGCAGAGTCTTACAAAGGTACTTCTTGCTGGAATTTCAGTATTATTTACATCCGGGCCAAAACACACGAGACTTGGAAGATTTGTAAGTTCGACAAAGTAAATTCTTCGCGAGAAGATTTCATCGTTTTCCCTGGTGACAATCTTTTCTACCTTCTCGCAATGTTCAACTGTTAGATTTTGTAGATTCACAAGAACGTTGGCCATGGAAATTGTGAATATATATCTCAGGTTGTCACAGTGCTGCACTGTTAGAAATCCTAGATTTTCGTAACAATAAGTTGGTTGGGAAATATTCTTCCATATGTGTGTCAACTTGGGCAAATACTTCAATATCAATTTGCTTAACTGAGTGATTAATGTTTCTTTCTCAGCAACATCAGCACATACCCCCTCTTGGAGATCAAATATCATTTCCAGTGAATCACACCACCATACTTTTAGCTGTTGTATATTGTGCAGCCTTTGCATTAACTTGGACGAGACAACACTTGACAATTTTCCACAACACTGGACCCGCATGAATCTTACTTTGTCAAGGCATCCGACTTCAAGTTGATTGTGCCATATCTCAGTTGGCTCATCTATTCCTGTGACATCAAGCATTCCCTTGGTGCTTAAACTAAACTGCAATTGTTATCACTTCAATTGTGTTAGTGACATATTTACTAATCCATTGTTTGGTTAAAAAATGAAGATCGGATTAATAGTCAAATACACATCATTTCGAACAAAATAGTTGAGGGACTAATTATTTAGGACTAACAGTTTATTATATTGTAATCCGCCCCTATCTAGTCCTTCCAAACAAACACTCCCTTGGTGTTAACACCATTTATTTGGGAGCTGGGAACAATTGACAAAAGAATAATGATATACAAACAGAAAAAACATATAACATTTGTATACAAAATGATGTGCTTGCACCAAGACTTATCCTTTTAAAATCATGTGCCCATTAAAATGACATTTAATTACAAAAAATACCACCATTACATCATTCTAGAAAAAAAAAAAAAAAAAAAAATTAGGGAAAATATCATATCAAAAGAGTTTTGAAAAAATAATTACAAATTAGTGAGAAACTTTATAAATATTAATAATCAAAATTATAAATTACTTTTTCACGGACCTTTTTTTTTTTTCCCTTCTGACATCCACTGTGGGATGTAATAATCCCAAAAAATTATGTCTAATTTTTTTTTTTTTTTTTTTTTAAAGAATGGATTAATTTTCTTGACAAAATCTTTGACCGCATCAATGCTAAAGAGTTTATTCTCCTTGACTTTTTGTACCCAACAAGTCTTTCCTCTTCAAACATTTAGAGGTTTATCCTTAGTTTAATGGATATTGGAAATATTTTCTTTGAAAGAATTGGTTGTTAATGTTGAATTAATACTATAATTTTAAGACCACTCACTTACCTTTGTATCCAAGAGATGGTGTTGAGCTGAGTTAAAAAATTCCACTTCTCGAACATTGCGCTGCGATGCTGAAGGGATTGCCCTCATGTTGGGACAGTTGATTACTTTTATCTCCTCGATGAATGATCCTTCAAATGTGTAAGCTTGGGGACATAAACTCTTGAGGTTTGGCAGATGAAAGAGTTTGAGACTATTTAGTTGAGGGAACATGATTATATTTGCTGCGACTTCATCATCTACTTTTGGTTCCTCATTAACAATCGCTTCCAGCACACCACATTCACCTACCCTTATTTTTTGTAGTTTCACAAGAAGTTTGGCTTGAGAAGATGAGAATATATATCTCAAACTGCTACAACCCACTACTGTTAAGGATGTCAGGTTCTGAACGCTTGGAATTCTTAGTAAGTTGTTCTTCCAAATATGTGTCAACTTTGGTAGATGAAGTAGGGCCAATTCTGTTAATGAAGGGAGCACGATATCTGGATAGCCTTCTCTAACAATTATTCCTTCAAGATCAAATGCTACTTCCACAGATTGACAGCATCGCACTGTAAGTCGTTCAATACTCTGCATGCCCTTACGAATATTCAATAGCTTACGACAATGCAAAATTAACATCTTTCCCACTTTAGGTTGAAGTTCCCTAGGCCATATCTCTATCACGTTATCCATTCGAGAGATCACCAATTCCTCAATGGTAATTAATTTAACCTACAAAGTCCATTCACAGGGTTACAAATATAGATAAACACAACATATTTTATTTCCATTAAAAAAAATCCATTAAATATAGCAGAATTTTCGATTCTATTTGTGTCGAGTGTGGTTTAGATAATGAAGTTGCTAACCACTTAATCATGATCTTGAGTGAATTTCATTTTTTTTTTAAATTAAAATTATTTTCTTCAAAAACTATAAAATTAGAGCATTATTATACAAGTTCAAAAATTAGACTCACTTTTTAAGTTCAATGATGTGACAATCAATTAAGGCATTTAAGGTAACATTCTTTCTCATATCTTCTCTAATTATCAACCAATCATATTACTTACATATCATTGGATCTAAAAAATAAGTCTAAAAAGTGGATTTGTATATCATTTTTTTATAAAATTATACACGTTTTCTAATGCAAGCTGACTATACTTGAAAATCATTGATTTTGTCATTTCATAACAAGATAAGGTTAACAAGAAAAAATAGAATATATTTTTGACTTTAATAAAATATTGGCCTCCAAACACGTTTTACAATGTAAATCAGAATTTTGACAATTTAAGTAAATATGAGCAAGTAAAATGATTTAGTGGGATCTATGTTTGTTGTTGTTTGTTTGTGTTTTGTTTTTCCTTTGATTAGTCCCTCTCCAATTCTTGGGTCAAGTGCTAGCTATAAGATTGTACTTGCTTTTCAGTGTCAATCTAATTGGGATTTTCGACTCTAGCTATGATACTTTGTGCACTTCCGTCCTTTGTTGATGTAAGTTATGCTTTTAATTTTACTTCTTCATCAATAAAGTCTTTTCTTTACTGATCAAAAAATATATATTAGATACTGTAATTAAATTTTACCATATTAGAATATTTTTATTGATAGCTTTCTTGGTGACCACTCTTAGTTGATTATATATAGGCCTCTCATTGTATTGTAAACAGAGACATCATTTAATACACTTTTCTATTTCTTCAATACTGTTAACATGGTATTAGAACTATAGGTTAAGTTCTTGGTGTTCTTCTCCTTACCGATGGGCGACAACCTTTCCTTGGCCACTCGTCGAATCTCAGTCCTATCTGTTATCCTTGCATCCCAAAACCCCTCAGTCCTTGAACTTGAGTATCTCACAGCCACACATTCGTCTCTTTCTCCGGCCATCGCCGCCATTACTCACCGCAACTTCAGCAATTGCCTCCACCTCGGACGTCTATTCCATCATGCCAGCTACAGCTCCGGCCATCACGCCGGCAGTTTCGACCCATCGCCGCCATCCTTCGCCGTTGCTAAACCACCAGCCCACATTCAAGATCTTTCCTCTCCCTCTCTCGGATTTACCCCTCTCTAATCTACACTCTCATTTTTTTAAGCAAACCCATCCTGCACACTCTCCCAAACCCACAATTTTTTAATAAAACCCATCCAAATTCTCTCTCTCTCTCTCTCTCTCTCTCTCGGGGTACACCCTTTCTATTCAAACAAAACAATATGTTTTTCAACTCTATCACATGGGCTTGTCCCACTATTAAAATAAAAATTCTTTCTATAATTGTTTTTTAGAATATGATCTCTCCCTTCCGCTCCACTCTGTCTTTCCCTCTATTTCGACCTCAAATAAGTTTATATCTTCCAACCTATTTGAGTTTGAGGGGGGAGGGGAGGTAATATACTTATATCATGGTGAGCAAAGTGATACACTATGCTAACCACCCAAGCTATCACTTGGTGCACCACCCAAGTCACCTCCTTAGCGCACCACCACCTAAGCTGCCCCTTGGCACACTACCTAAGTCAGCCCCTAGCGCATTCTGTCTTAAGTTGCCCCTGGCACACTAAATTCCTACAATGGTCCGGTATAACCATAAACTGTCTTATGACATTAGCTCCAGTTGCTTTTACAACGGTCCGGTATGACCATAAACTATCTTCCGGCATTAGTTTCGACTGCTCCTACAACGGTCATGCACAACCATAAATTGTCTTCAAGCATTATTAGTTTTATTTTATTTTATTTTCTCTTTCCAAACTCTAGTTGGTCTCTTTGCAACCACCTTAAGTTTAAGGGAGACTGTTAGTGAATATTGTACATATATATATATATTATATTCACTATATATATTAGATACTGTAATTAGGTTTTACCATATTAGGATATTTCTATTGTTAGCTTTCTTGGTGACCACTCTTCCCCGCCTATATATAGGCATCTCATTGTATTGCAAAGATACATTTTATTGAATACACTTTTCTATTTCTTCAATACTGTTAACATTGAGAAAGAATAAGGTTAACAAGAATGCTTTCTATTAAAATATCAAACTTAAATTAATTAATTTTTGCTTTATTAATATTTTGAAAATCGAGAAATTACAGATTAGAGGCGAACTTATAAATTTCCTCTACTTTATCTGGGGAAAGCTCACCTAAAAACAAAATAAGTTTATCATATATACACACACACACACAGAGATCAGGGTGGCTTAGGGAGGTAGAGGTAGGGCCAGGGCCAGCCTTGAGATTTATGAGATCTTAGGCAAACTACGAAATGAGGCCCTCTTACATATACTTTTTTGGGTAAATTACAAATACATTCCATGAAGTTTGCTTAAAATATAAATTGCCTCTTGTGGTTTTGAAAATTACAGGCCGTCTCTTGAAGTTTCTAATTTCATAACAAATTGCACATTTTATTAATAAATCATCAAGCCAATTAACAGGATCTAATGATGTCATAAATTTATTTCAATTAATAATTTAGGTAATTCTATTATTGAATAAGAGAGCAATTAGAAATTTCATTTTTTCAATTAACTCTGTTAAATAAAATTTTTTGGCAATGGGATATTTGTAATTTTCTAAACCACAGGAGCAATCTATATTTTAAACAAATCTCAAGAGGTATTTATATTTTACCCTACTTTTTTTGTAAAAATTTTATAGATAAAATGATAAGTACTAATAATTTTTTAATTTGTTAGTAGTCACAAAAAAAAAAAAAAAAAAAAAAAAAAAAAAAAAAAATCACTTGCACAAATAATCGTTAAAATTATAAATTAAAATTTACTTCCATATATTAAGATAAAAAGAAATCATTGCAAAGAGTCAAAAAGATAAAAATTTGATGTTGTTATTTTATAATTTAGCAATATTTAGTTTACAATTGACTCAACTATCACATTTTAGCGGCAAAATCACTAATTAAATTTGCATAATCTAATTATTTACCAAATCTTTTTCAATAGATAATATAACTAATCCATTCAATAATTCTTGTAACATTGTTGATCAAAGGAAAGATTTATTCAATATATATATTCAATTTGGCCCAACAACACATATGAAAAAATAAAAAATTCGTTGCTGGTACAAGAATTTTTTTAGGGGCCCTTTAGACTAGGCCTCAATTAATAAAAAAAAAAATGGTAAATTACAAATACATCTTTTAAAATTTTCTTAAAATACGAATTCCCCTTGTGATTGGAAAATTATAAGTATTCTCAATTTTATTTTATTAGTTAATCCATATAATTTTAGTATTGTATGAGAGAGCAGTTAAGAATTTTAATTTTTTCAATTAATTTTGTTAAATAAAATATTTCGCTTAATAAAAAAAAAATGGGTCCCAATGTTTATTAGGTCTATTTGAATAATATAGTATAAGGTACTAATGCATTGGGTTATCTACCAGCCGGTCCTATTTTTGGATTTTATTACCATTAGGTTCTGACTTAGAATCTTATGTACACATAAGTCCTGGCCCATCTATTATTTTTCCTTTTTTATCCTTGAGTGTTTTTTGTTGCCCTAAACAATCTTTTGTTCTCTCTCTTCCTCCACCATTTGCGCAGACTCTCTCTCTCTCTCTCTTTCACACAAAGAAGAGTACTCATCTCTTTCTACCATTTCTATAGAGTTTCATCGCCACACCACCACCGTCACATTGGTTGTTCACCCACTATGGCCATCGTCATCAACCACTGCCACCACCATTGTTCACCAAACATCTCCACCGTTCTTCTCCGTTGCCATCAACGTCACCATGACAACCACTACAGTCATCGTTGAACCATCACCACCATCATCTTCCACTCGCCACCATCGTCGTCCATTCGCAACCACCATCGATCTACACTCCACCATCAAGAATCCACCACCTTGTTCACCAACTACATCAATCATCACCGATCTACACTCTACATCTCCGATCTTCACTCTATTGTCGCCAATCCATCGATTTAGCTATAGATCTACATTGACCTAGTTGTTTCAATGGTGAAATCGACTCCAAATGACTCCAAACAACACTATTTTTTCATATCTTACTTCTTCTCTTCCTCATCCTCATTTTCCTCCTCCTCCTCTTTCTCTCTCTCTCTCTCTCTCTCTCTCTCTCTCTCTCTATTTTTAAAAACAGATTTGCTACAAAAAAAATTAGAAATAAATTTATCAGTATCTAGTTTTGTTCAGTGACAAATTTATCACTGAACGTATCATTAATTTTTGTTGATTTTGTATTGATTTATGATGGATCCATTATTTTTTCAATGATAAATTTATCAGTCTCTATTGTTTATTGTGTGTGTGTGTGTGTGTGTGTGTGGATTATTGTAAATAAGTGAGTGAACATGATTAAGAGTGAATTATTCAAATTTATTTGTAATTTTTAAAAAATCTATTATCACTAATGAAAGTGTGTCTAAATATGCTGAGTAATTGAGTGGTGGAGATGGTGGAAACAATGATGTAGTGGTGATAAATGTTATTTTTGTTGAAACAATTCAATAAAATATCATTGGAGGTGGTCGCCAGCGCCGAAGGTGATCGCCAATGACCAGAGGTATCGGTGACCGGAGGTGGTTGCTAGCGGAGGGAGAGAAAGATATAATAGTGTTGCTAGGAGCGGGCAAGTTGTTGGATAGTGAGTTTTGGGCTAAGGGTAAAATTGGAAAAACATGGTTATGATTTGGTGTTAGGACCTAGTGGGCCAAATTCTGGGGGTCCAAGCCTTGCTTACTCACCCCAGGCTAGTGAGGAGGTGTCTACTGGGGAAAGGGAAGAAGGAGACAGGATATTATTTTATATCCAATAATCTAAAACCATAAAACTCATTATTAGAATATCTAAATAAAAAAAAAAAACATTGAATTAAGCATATATTCCTCAAATGAGTGATGTGAAATCTGTTTATTTTAAATCCATATCTAAAAGCACAATTATATTATTCATTTTAATGATGGTTTCAGTTGAAATTATAAGAACAAGTTTAAGAGCGAGAGAAGAGAATATGAAAATAAGAGAGAGAGAGAGAGAGAGAGAGAGAGAGAGAGAGATATAACTAGGAAGAGCCACAAAACGTCATCTTAGGGTTTCCCTCTATGACACTATGTATTTATACTAGGAGCAATAAGTACATAAAGAAAAAAAATACCCTTCATCTAACTTAACACTCCCGCTCAAGTTGGTGCATAAATATCTCATGCCCAACTTGCACACAATACGATGAAAAACCTTGCTACCAAACCCTTTAGTAAAAACATTGGCTAACTAATGTTCAAATTGCATAAAAGGCATACAAATCACACCACTACTTATTTGCTTCTTGATAAAATGTATGTCAATCTCAATGTGTTTGGTCCTATCATGCTGGACAGGACTATGAACAATGCTAATAGCAGCCTTATTATCACAATACAACCGCATTGGTCCACCATTCAACAATTCTAAGTGAGCCAATAACACTTGAAGCCACAGGAGCTCACCACAGATGCCATTTGCCATTGCCTGGTACTTCACTTCTGCACTTGATCTAGCCACAACAACTTGCTTCTTACTCCGCCAAGTCACCAAATTATCGTCTACAAAAGTGCAATAACCCGAAGTAGACCGCCTATCATCAACTACACCAGCCCAATTTGCATCAGTGAAAGCCTCTATTTTCAAATGACCATGATTAGAGAACAAGATTCCTTTTCCAAGTACATTTGAGATACCTAAGGATCTGATCAATTGCATCCAAAATGCCTTATTCGAGGATCATGCATGAATTGACTTACAACACCAACTACATATGCAATATCTGGCCTAGTATAAGAAAGATATATTAACCTCCCTACAAGTCTCTGATACCTTCCTTTATCTGCACAATCTCCATCACTGTTGCTAAGTTTGTGATTGACCTCAATAGGAGAATCTGCTAGTCTACATCCCAGCATACCTACTTTCTCAAGTAGATCCAAGATGTACTTTCTTTGAAAAATAAAGATGCCATTATCCGATTTAGCAATCTCAATCCCAAGAAAATGCCGCAAAGAGCTAAGATCTTTGGTTTCAAACTCCTTGGAAAGTTGAGCCTTGATTTGGGACATCTCCTCTACATCATTACCAATGACCACTATGTCATCCACATAGACAATAAGAATAACAATTTTATCTCCACATCTTTTGATGAACATAGTATGATTAGCATGATTTTGCTTGTACCCAAATTTGAGCATCGCCTTAGGAAACCTATCAAACCAGGCTCTAAGAGATTGTTTCAATCCATACAAAGCTCTTTAATCGACAAACATTCCCTTCAGTGACCGAAGAAGAGAAACCTGGAGGAACATCCATGTACACTTCTTCTAGATCACCATGGAGAAAAACATTCTTTACATCAAGCTGCTGTAATGGCCAACCCAGATTTGCAGCACATGAAAGAAGGGCATGAATAGAATTCATTTTAGCCACTGGAGCAAAAGTCTCCTGATAATCAATGCCATATGTCTGAGTAAACCCTTTAACAGCTAGTCTCGCCTTATATCTGTCAATAGTCCTATAGGCCTTCTGCTTGATTGTAAACACCCATTTGCAACCCACAGGTCTTTTACCCGATGGTAGAGAAACTGATTCTCAAGTGCCATTCTTACTTCGAGCTCTCATCTCCTCTGCCATAGCTTCTTTCCATTTAGGATTAGTGAATGCTTCATTCTAATTCTGAAGAATGGAGACAGAACACAAAGACGAAACAAAAGCATGATATGATGTAAACAAGGAATCATATGACACAAATTTAGAAATAGGATGTTGAGTACAAGTTTTAACACCTTTTCTAATAGCAATAAGAAGATTTGAATCATCAATAGGAATAGTATGAGAAATAACCAACGACTCCTTACCTGAGGATTCCATAAAGAATTAGGAATTGGAGTCGGAGGTGATGATTGACACGGCGGCACATAAGTCGACTGTTCTCTTTGTCTCTGAGACTAGGTCTGAGATCGGGTCTATCCAACCTACTAGACTCCTCCTGAACACAATCTAGTTTATCCAACCTACTAGACTCCTCCTAAACACACTTACTCAGATCCTTCTCACAATACAGCGGCACCTCCTCCCCCTTATAACAAATAGTAGAAAACAATGGATAAGAAGAAACAATCTCTTCCATTGAAGGAACCTCCACTTGAAGAGATTGGGCCCTGAAGAACGGCTCAGACTCATAAAAGGTGATATCCATGGTGACATACGTTTTGTGAGAGAGAGAATCATAGCACTTGTAACTTTTCTAGGTGGAGGAGTAACCAATGAAGACATACTGAAGAGCCTTGGGATCCAGTTTACTCCGAGTAGAACGAGAAATGTGAACAAAGCAAACACAACCAAACACCTTAGGAGAAAGGGAATGAGGGGGTACAGACATGGGAAGGAGGAAGGTAAGGGAATGCTGAAACTAGAGGACACTAGAAGGCATGTGGTTAATGAGATACACGGGGGTGAGAACAGCATCACCCCAGAATGGTTTAGGTACCCGCATTTTGAACATAAGGGCACGAGCAACCTCAAGAAGATGATGGTTTTTGCGTTCAGCAAAACCCTTCTATTCGGGAGTGCCAACACAACTGGTTTGATAAAGAATACCATGCCCCTCAAGATATGTGCGAAATTCACCATCAATGAACTCAGTACCATTATCACTCCGAATGACTTTAATTTCGGTTACAAACTGAGTACGGACCATCTTATGAAATGTTTGAAAGCAAGAAAAGACCTCACTTTTGGTGTGAAGTAGTAAGTAAACCTAAGTGACACGAGAATGACAGTCAATAAAAGTGACAAACCAACGATAACCAAACATAGACATAGTACGAGAGAGACCCCATAAATCAGAATGAATAACCATAAATGGAAACAAACTTCTTTTATTAATTGAAGGCTAACAAGTTCATTTATGTTTAGCAAAATTACAAACATCACAATGAAAATGATTTCTATCACAATCCTTCACAAAACTAGGACAAATTTCTGCAAAACTGAAATAGAGGGATGGCCTAAACACTGATGCCACTGATGTAATAGAGAAAGAGATAAAGTGCTGGTTGCATGAAGAGCTTGGCTGGTAACAAAAGATCCACCCTCTAGAAAATACAATCCCCCATGTACTTTACCACTGCCAATTGTTCTCCCCGTACCCAATTCCTAAAAAACACAATGAGAGGGAAAAAAGGTTACAGAACAATTTAAGGAATTAGCAATACGACTGATGGACAGTAAATTAGAAGAAAATTTGGGAACATGAAGAACAGAGGAAAGAGAAATAGAGGGAGAATAATGAATAGAACCGGTCCCAGACACAAAAGATAAAGACCCATCAGCCACTCTTACTTTATCATTGCCATAACAAGGAAAGTAGGAGTGGAAAAAGATGGACAAACCTATCATATAATCTGTAGCACTGGAGTCAATAATCCAAGGGAAGGAAGAGACAACACTCAAAGCATGTGTAGGAATACCTGTAGAAACAAAGTTAGAGGAAAGATGATCAGAAGCAGAAGCAGAAGCAGGAGAAGAATCAAGCAGAGCTATCAGACGCTGGAGAGTATGTAACTCATCATATAGTGTTTCTGGTTTAAAACTAACCCATTTGACTTATGGATTTAAGTTTCTTTTCCTTATATAGTTGTTCTTGCATTATTTTCCATTATTTCTCCTTGAGTTGGGCTATTGGGTTGTGTTTATTGCGTTTGGAACAGGTTGGTAACTTGTTTTTCAAACTTTTGGTTGCCCGGAATTTTATTCCAGCTCGAGCAAAGCTTCTTGCGCTTGAGCGGTCTTCACGAACATCCAGTATTTTTGCAAGTCTGTAAAACTATTGAGATTTTGTATTCTTCGCTCGAGCGAAGATTCTTGCGGCGCTCGAGCAACGACCTCTGTCTGCAAAACTACTGAGAGTGTGTCTTCTGCGCTCGAGCGAAACAACTTATTGTGTTTAGTCGCTCGAGCAACAACTCTTGCACTTGAGCGAATTATGCGTCTATCAATTCGTAAACAGCCCATTTTAAGTCACTTTTTTATCTCTCTAAACATTTCAAAACCTTAATATCTCTCTCTCTCTCTAAAATTCATCTTTAACCCTCCAATACACTATCGTCCATTGATCTCTACACCCTAGTCCCTTTATTAAAAAGGTAGAGCTCACCTAGAGCTACCATTTGATCGAAGCAAAGTCCATTTTCGACTCCATTGAAATTTCACCTTTGGTCTTGCTTGTCTTGTAACTTGAGGTAGGGATACTTTCCACACTTTTTTATGAGTTTTAACTTAATTATTTGTCATTCCTAAACCATATTGCGAATTTGGAAGAATTTGATCAAATCTAGGATTTTGGATAAAAATCAAAAGAGGGGTTTTTCAAATAGGTTCTTGGAAATGGTTTTGATGTTGGAAATAATGTTGAGTTGGGTGGAAATGGTTAATTTTGATACTTGAGGTTGGTTTTGAAAAGAGTAAGAATTTTGCACTAAATACCTCAAATGTTGGTTTTGCACAAGTAATGAAATTGATGTTGAAATTATGAAATTGGATTGATATTGATAAAGATGGTAGAGTTGGATATGTATTATCACTCACCTCTTGGAAATTTGGAAAGTGTATCTTTATGAAATATAAATTATCTATTTAGAAATATTTGTTTTGGGCTATCGGTGGAGGATAGCTATGAGTGTTGTAGAAATCGCATGTGAATTAGGAGACTTGAAACTATTTTCTCATTTATTTGTATTGAGCATTATTTCACATTTATACATTGAAAATGTTTATCATTTTGAGAAAAAAATGTGAAATTGGGAAACATGAATTGTATTGTTGAACTAAGTTGGCTTGAGTGTCCTAGGTGAAAGTTCCGAAAATCGCGCGTGTACATGGGTGTCAATCCTGCAGACGAAATTTTCGTGAAATGGCAATAGTAGTGCTTTCATAGCCTACGTTTACATGGGTCTCGACTTACGGTTTCCTTCCGACGAAATTTCCAAAAAAGGTTGCATTTGTTTTGAAATTCCCAGATTCACTACCCTATTTTCTATTGTGATAGAAATGATTTTATGAATCAAGACATCAACTTCGCATTGCATAGTTTTGAAAAGAGGTATATAAAAATGTTTTGGCACAAGCATTGCATATGCATCCACCTTATAGCTTTGTTAAGATTTATATATTGGGTTAGATTATTTCTACTGGGCTTTAGCTCACCTTACATGGGCAAAACATTTCAGGTGCTGATGATATGCCTCCGCCAAGGCAATAGCTTGGGAGGACTTGGAATGAGAGCTTCTTTTTTTGTGCGTGTATTTATTGTATTTATTTTGTACAAGCCAAGGGCTTTAACTGTATTGAACTTAAGTTCACTTTTGTTGTAGCCAAGCATCATCTTGGAAATATATAAGCCCTTAGGACATTCTTGTCTGTTTATCTTCCATTCTTTCTTTTAACTTGCAACATATGCTATAGATTTAGGGCTAGGTATTATGAATGTATGCCGTATATGTTTCTCTTTTGTAAATCACATTGGACTTAATGGAAGATACTTCTATTATTATTGTTGTCATAAGTGGACATTGTGGATGGATTATTGTAATTATTTTGGGATGTTACAAGAGAGCTACAGAATCACCTAAACTACTAGTAGAGGATTCTGACAGGTGTGCATGAGAGTGGACAGTACCACCTCAACCACTAGTACCACCACGGCCACTACCTCTCCCACGATTAGGTCTACCATGTAACTTTTAACAGTGCTCCCGATCATGCCTTTCTTTCCCACAATAATCACAGATAATTTGATTATGAGCACTAGAAGGACCTTTACCCCCTGACGGAGATAGACCAAATCTCCCATCCTTAGGAGTAGAGCAGACTGGTTTTGAAGAGGCTGATGAACCATAGCACTCCATTGACTCTCTTCTTGGAGAACATAACCATAGTCCTCACGGACAGTAGGAAACAGCTGGCGACCGAGAACCTGAACACGAATCTGGTCATATTCCAAGTTGAGACTGGCAAGAAAGTCATAGACTCATTCCTTGGACACCATCTGCTGAAAGGTAGCGACATCTTGAGAATAGGCAGCTTGGAAGTTATAATAATAATCAAGTTCTTGCCACCTATCTTTCTGATTAAATCCCTGAATCTTTTTTCGTAGTTCATATGTTTGAGCATCATCACCTCGTTGAGAATACATCTGAGAGGCTGCAGTCCAAATCTTATAAACAATATCCATCAACATAAAGGATCGGCTAATGGTAGGGTGGATGGAATTGATTAGCCAAGTCATAACAAGTGCATTCTCCTTATTCCATTTGTCATGTGCTGGTCAATCCTCACTAGGAACCTTAGTAACTCCAGTTATGTAACCCAACATACTATGAGTAGTAATGGCCAACTGAAAAGAACGTGACCAAACCAGATAGTTGCTACCATCTAACTTGACAGAAATCAGTTGAATAGAAGAGATATCACCCAGAGATATAATAAGACCAGACCCTTTGGCCTCACTGGTCATAAGGTTCTTGTTATCATCAGCCATGGACTAAGAACACAACTATATCAAAACAATAGAGAGAATGGTGGAACAGCCCTAACAAACCTCAAAACCAATCCCACAAGAGCCAAAAACAATCCAAAAAATGGCAAAACAGTAAAGTAGATTGAAAAAACACCCAGAACTGGACTTAGAGTCCAAAAAACAAGCCCAGAACAACAACTAAAGTCAAGGAGGGCAAGAGAGGGTCTAGTAGGCTCCTAGGGATTAGGGCCCAAGCCACGAATCCAGCAAAAAACTCATAGAACAAACAGATCAAAAAATAGGGTCAATTTTTTCTGAAAAATAGAAAAAAATTCAAAAAATAGGCAACGACCATCAAGAAAAATATGAAACTTTTTTTGGGAAATCCGGAGCCCTAGGCGAGCATCCTAGATATATTTTTTTTCTTTTTTTTACATTTTTGAATTAAAAAAAAAAAAGAAGAACGAACAAGAACAGAGAATAATAGAAGATTACCTCTGCACAGCTCTAATACCAAGTTGAAATTATAAGAACAAGTTTAAGAGTGAAAGAAGAGAAGAGGAAAATAAAAGAGAGAGAGAGAGAGAGAGAGATAACTAGGAAGAAGCACAAAACCTCATCTTAGGGTTTCCCTCTATAACACTATGTGTTTATACTAGAAGCAATAAGTACATAAAAACAAAAAAACCCTTCATCTAACTTAACAATTTCGAAGGTTGATAAGAATGAATATAAAAGGCGCATTACACACAAGTTCCCTTTTGTGAACTTATACTTCATTAAGTCTTAAATAAGATTTTGAGTGTAGTTATTAGCACCTATTTAATTTTTTTGGACCCTCCAATTCTCACCTTTTTTTTTTCAATTACAATTATACCTTGAAGTAAAATTACATTAAAGGACTACTTTTAATGGAACACCTACCTACCAAATGAAAACAATTAGAATGGCACTCTATAATATTGGACACCCATCTTCATCCTTATCTATACATATTCCTTACCAATCTAAACCCTAATCGTATTATCCTAAACCCACGTATTCATCTTTAATGAAAAACATTTGAAACTACCTAATCAATTACCGTTTTGTTCGGTGGTTTCAAATGTGTTTGGTATTCCAAATCAGTTAATGTTGCAAACAATCCTATTACAGACTCCAAGTTTATACATTTGTGGTCGTTGTCACCATTCGTTGATACTTATAGAATAATAGAGGACGATGACAACAACTCTGATGAGGTTAGCATTGTACGGGTAAGTTTATCTATCTTGCATTTATGATTCTGGGTTGTTTTCGTTTTGGTACTGTTTGCCAACTGTTAAGGTTCTGTTCTGTAATACAATACTGAATAGAAACATTTAGTTTAGTAATACAATGTTGAACATAAACAATTTGTTCGGCACTGGAATACCTAACAATTCCATTTTGTAGAATTTTCCTGCTATTTCTATTTTTTTCTAAGGGTTTTTCCCTCTAAAACCCCCTGTACCGAGGGTTTTACCCTGAAATAAACAAAAAAATAAATAAATAAAATGTGATAGGGAGTTGGAGGTTACCTAAAAGAAAAAGAAAGAGACCGTCGAAGAGATTTCCGACTAAGATACTGTTGTTCACGGTGACAAGGAGAAAGAGACCACCATTTATGAGAGAAGGAGAAGAGAGAGACAGTCAATTCGTCTCTCAATCGTTTGTTGCTCTCAATCGTTTCTCAATTGTTCATCGTTTACTGAGAGAAGAAGAATAGAAGGTGTGCAAAATTAAGTGGGTGTGCACTTGGGTGTAATGATATTAAAATTGGTATTAAGTGGGGTGTTAAAAAAAAAATTCTTATTCCAAATAAATGGGGTTTCCAAAGAAATTAGGTAGGCGCCAATAGCAGCCCTCATAATTTTTGTTCCTTCAAGTCCCATTAATTTTTAATAGATAAAAATTATCCTTCAAACAATGGTTGTTAATCATTTGTAATTGTTTATAAAAAAAAGAATGGTGATGTAACATTTATTTTGATTTTCAAAACTTCAAATCATCATAATTTTTACAATGTATATTTATTTTTGATAAAATTTATATTTTTACAATCAACAAAATGAAATCTATCAAACCAGATTAATATTAAATACAAAATTATATAAAAATTAAAATATGTTTTTATTACAAATTTACAATTTAAACCATTTTTAATAGTAAGTTTTAACTTACTTAACTAATTATATTTTTTTGGTCTAATTTTGTCAATTTTTTTCAAGTTTGAAAAACTAAGTTTTAAAACTGGAAAAAAATGAGAAATTTCTCAAAAACTGAGAATATTTTTAATTAATACTGGAAAAAAAAGAGAAATTTCTCAATTTTACTGGATAATTTCGCAAATTGAGATATGATTAGTTTTGTATGGCTAAAAAAATAATATTTTATTTTTATAAAATTTTATATTCGATATTGGTCTTATTTGATAAATCTCGTTGTGTATACTCCAAAAACATAAATTTTATTAATTATGAAGTTTTTAAGTTTTGAAACAAGAAAATAAAAGTAAAATGCCACATCAACAATGTGACGACCGGGTGCGTAGCTCGCCTTGTTTTTCTTTTGATTGTGTTGAGCTTACTCATGTTAGAGTGTTGGGGATTAACTTGAGGCGTTGTCGACCGTTTGGATTCACCGTTCTTGAAACCTTCTTCAGGTTCTTGTCTTTATTTTATTCCAGAGTCGAGTTTTGCTTGTTTCGGAAGGCACGAGGTTGGATCCGGGGTGTCTTGGGTCCAACTAGTGAAATTTTTGGCTGGGAGGTAGAACCGCACGCGCGAGGCTTGGGCCACACGTGCGGAAAGGGGGTCGCATGTGCGAGAGACGAGGCCGCACGTGCGGTGAGGAGGGAGTGTCGATGGTGCAAGACTACTTTTATTGCACGAGCAGAGGTTAGGTGTGGAGGGATAAACCGCACGTGCGAGGGTGAGTGCAGCACGTGCGGCACACATGTGGAAATATGTTGAGTCTGAAAATCTGCCTTTTTTCTTCTTCTTGGGCTGAGTGCATCTCATTTTTTACACACCTCCCTCTCTCTCTAAAAATATCTTTTCCTCTCCCTTCTCTCTAAAAACATCCACCAAACACCATAAACTCTTGATTTCTTCCAATCCCTTGGAGTTTTGACCCAACACCCTTCATTAATTTTGGAGAGCTAACCGAGGGCTTCGTTTTGTGCAGTGGAGGTTGGATTTCAATGCCGCCAAATTTTGGGGTTTCTTCTCTTTTCTTCTCCAAAACTTGAGGTAGGGATTTTCTTTGATTTTTTTCAATACCTCATCTATAGATAGACATGTGGTAGTTTTATTACATAAAAATCATGTTTGTTATGGATTTTTCGAAAATCATGAAAGGGGATATTTGAGATTGAGATTTGTGAAATTGATTGTTGTTTGGGCTAATTAGGGAGTGGTTTAACATGTTCATATTGTGAAAGAGGTAAAGCCCTAGTTTTTGTAATAATGTCTAATAGGTAAAAAGGGTTGAAATTGTGAAATAATCATGTAATGAATTAAGGAATTTGATTAATGATTTGGTAATTAATTTAAGATTAAATCGGGTCTCATGATTTTAGCATTAACTTTGTGTTGGGTTGATTATAGTTGAGTATAACGAATTGGTAGTTTGTTAATTGCTAAAAAGGGGATTAACCATGAGATATGAATCATTGGGTTACACTTTGTTGAGTTGAAATTGAATGGATTATGACTTTGTTATCCATGGATTGGGTTTTTGGTTAATGAAGGAAATGAGTTTTTTTTTTTTTTTTTTTTTTGAAAATATAGTTGATGTATTGTGAATTAGGAATTGTGGAAATTGATTTTGGAAAGAAGAGGTAATTATTACTCTTTTGCAAATTGAGAAAGAACTTTAGGTAGAAGTTGAAAATCTTTGAATATTATTGTTGTTGGACTTAATGCCTCATAAGAATTGGATAATTGTATTACGTATATTTAATACATATTGTTTAGAGGTTTTGCCTATAGCGATCCCGATTTTCCTTTCCTTGTATATTGTATTCCGGACTTGGTTCCGTGATTGTGTTGTTGTCTCATTCTCATTTCCTTCCCTTACTCTTTGTATTTGAGTCTTGGGTTGTGTTAGGCAGGTTTGAAATAGGATTGGTTGTGCTTTGAAACCTAGAGTTGATGCCCAGATTTTGGCTTTCACGCTCGAGCGGGGCTTTTGACGCTCGAGCAGGCCCTTTGTTGTTGCTTCTCCGCTCGAGCGGGCGTTTTGACGCTCGAGCGTGGTTTTCCATCTCCCAGTACTTTTGTCTGCAGGTCTTCAGACGCTCGAGCGGGAGTTTTGACGCTCGAGTGTGACCCTTTGTTTTGTTCCTCCGCTCGAGCGGGGAGTTTGATGCTCGAGCGGGGACCGTGTCTGCAAAACTTCTGGAAGTGCGTAATCTACGCTCGAGCGTGAGTCTGTGTCTGACGCTCGAGTAGGGGTTTCCACGCTCGAGCGGGGCAATTTTTATAGCAGTCCGAGATTTCACTTTTTGGATCACTTTTTGATTTCCTTTCTCTCTCTTACTTTTTCAAAACCTCCATTGGAGAGCTTCTCTCTCTAAAACCTCCATTTCTCTCTAAGTATTGATCTAGCTAGAGTAGTCTCTCACTCTTTAGCCTTTACGAAAAGTGTGTTGATCGTCGAGGGCTACATTTTAATCCGAGAAATTGTTGATTTGGAGCACTTTGAATTTCTTCATCTTCTCCGTTTGAGCTATAACTTCGAGGTAGGGATATCCTACTCCATCTTATGAGCTTTGTTTTTGAATTTTGGTATTTCGATATGTTGGGGGTTGTTGGGTAATTTTGAGAAAGTTTGGGGCCATTGTGTAATTTTCAAAAGAAGGGTTTTCAAAGTTTAAAACCTTTATGTATGTAATACATTGGAAAATGGACTTGGGGTTGGATTTTTGATGGAAATGGAACCTTAGGGTTGGTGTTGTAAGTATGGGAAAAAGCCCTAATTGTTGATAAATTAATTGGTATAATTAACTTCGGGAAATGGAAAATTGAATTGGAAATATTCAAATTGGAATGGTATGGGATTAAAGGGTATAGTTGGATTAATTTATCGCTCACCTAGGCAAATGTTGATAATTTATCCATTTGGTGCATTTATTTTCTGTTTAGAAATAATTACTTTGGGCTATCGGTGGAGGATAGTCTTGATTGTTGTAGACAATGCATGATGATTAGGCAAACTAAAACTAATCAATTGAGTAGGCTATCGAATATAGCGGCTGGTTTAATACATCGAAATTGTGTATTCAATGATTGAACATGTATATGATAATTGTTTATATACATTGTGTTGTGTGGGAAGAGATAGGGGATGTACTCCACGGTTAGGGGAAGATAGGGGATGGACCTCTACACCGAAATTTGTGTGACAATGATACAGCACTACAATGTGTATCATGGTGAAGCATGGAAGTGTTTGTTTGATTTGATATAGCACTAAAATGTATATCATTATCAATTGTGAAGTATAGAAGTGTTTCTATGTTATATTGATACAGCACCAAAATGTGTATCACTTGTGAAGTAAGGAAATGGTTTATGTGTTATTGATACAACACCAAAATGTGTATCCATCTTGAATTTCAAAAGTGTTTTAGTAATGAGTTATAATCCCATTAAATTATTTGGCTAGGTTTTGAGCCTTGTTTTCAAATTCAAAGTTGAATAAGAAATGGAAAGTGAAATGTAACATGGATATGATTGTCATGAAACTGTAATATGGCATGAGGTGGAATATAAGTATGGACCAGCGGTTGAATGCTATTATTTTAGTCATTGTTTATAGTTGGTTTAGTATATTTCTACTGGGTTGTGGCTCACCCTATATGGGACATCATTTTCAGGTACAGGTAGCATGCCACCTCCAAGGACGTAGCTTGGAAGGCTTAGTGGCTGGGACTCCTTTTGTTATTTTGTCGTATTACATGTATATTAAGTCAAGGGCTTTCTTTGTATAGAGTTAGCACTCTCTTTTTGTAACCAAGTGTTGACTTGGAAAGTTGTAAGCCCATAGGGCATTTACTTTTGTTGTCAACATGTAATACATTTTGTAATGATTACTCTGATGGAATATTTTTATGCTTCATTCCCTTATGTCTAAGCATGCTGTTGTTGGATGATTTATGGGTTTATTTTGAGGGCATTACATTGCCCTTGGTCATCAGTGGACGATGACATTGTGATGTTGAAATGATTATGTATGTGTAGTACACTCGAGTTATTTATGCTTGTTGTACAAAGTGATGGTTGGAAAATGTGCATGCGCTGAGAATATGAGGTACCAGTACCTTCCAATTAGCGCTTAGAGAACTTGGCTGCACTGGGAATAAGAGGTACCAGTACCTTCCAGCTAGCGCCTGGAGAACTTGACAGAGGTACCATCACCTTCCAATCGGTGTCTGGAAAATTGGCATTTTGTTGAGAAAAGATGTACCGTTGGCTTACCGTGCTTAAGGAAGATAAAGCAAAGTTGTTTATTATTATTGTTACAGTGTGACTGTGATATGTCATGTGTTATGATGATTGTGGTTCTGGGAGACTGAGTTGTCTTAAAAGTTAAGTATGTATTGGTTGAGTGTGTGTTGTTTTCACCTCTTGAGCTAAATGGTTATGTGTACACGTGGGTGTATCAAATTGATTGTTGATAGTATTTTCCTCAACATTGGTTTTACGGCATCGAAAAGTGATGAATGTATTTATGCATTGAGGTTGGAAGAAACAAGGAAAAGAAAATCGGATCTTTGTGATTTGTTTCAAAGGCAAGGCAATTATTATGTAATACTTTGTTAAAGATGGGAAAATGAGAAGTAAATGTGAACAAGTTGTGTTATTGAATAAATCGGATGATTTTGAGAAAAGTATCTATATATGTATACTTTGGTTATAAACCGTCACAATATGTATATGATATGATGTGAATCATTCATAATCATAGCTATCTATATGTTGCTATTGTTTAGGATCATGTTGGGATCCCTACTGGACTTTATGTTCATCCCACGTTACTAATTCTTTTTAGGTGATGTTAAGAAGTGCTCGAGATCGAGGATCATCCTCAGTTGTCGGCCACGGGGCCTTTTTATTTGTGGGCGGAATGCCGTTATTGTAAAAGGGTTAAACCATTTCTTTTACTTTTAAAGATGTAAGCCTACGGGCAATTTATTTAGTTATACTCTTATTGCATTCATTTTGTATTCAGATGAGGGAATCTTTATTTATTATTCCTCATTGCGGGAATCTTGAATTAATTTAATGATTTTGGTAATGGATGCCGAGTAATAAAAAGTGGGGCGCTATAAACAATACCATTTGAATAAGAGAAAATATATGGTACTTTCAAGGCACAGTTAGGTGATTACCAAAAGTTGTGTATGTGGAGAGGGTGGGGCCCAATTTATATTGGAGCATGAAACATAATGATGGGTGATTGGTGGATAATATTGTCATGTATTACACTTATAACACCAAATAATTTTTTATTAGAACTTCATGAATTGTTGCTTCTCAATGCCTTCCACCTTTTAATAAGGGTAAAACAATCATATATACATAAATATTTTGAAAATAGGACTTTGTGTTAAAAAAAAAAAGAAAATTCTAATTACACCTCAATTACTCTCAGTTCACACCATTATTTATAATATTTTAATTACAATTTTATCCTTTAATAAAATATCCAAATTGCCCTCATCTCGATTTCATCCCTTCATCAACAAACCCTAACCTAACCTAGTGATAGCCACCACCACCGATTGGCCAACCACCACCATCAGAAAGTCATCTCCACCGTTGTTGTCATCGCTCTCCTTCTTCTTCCTTCATTCCGTCGTTGCAGCCATCACCACCGTTCTTTGTAACTTTTCTCCGTTGCTACGCCATCGTTGCCATTGCCGCTTCGCCTTCCCAGTCCATCGCTACCGCCACCATCCCGTAATCACCACCATTACAATGACCTATCACCATGATGCCTCTCATCACGTTGAGACCACCACCATTGCAACTCGCCTACATCTGATGACCAACCATGTGTAGTCCGTATAGAGAGATTTGTGGGATTGCGACGACTGTGCATCACTTCAATGAGGGTTGCGATGGTGGTAGGGCAGTGGTGGTAGGGGCGAAGATGAGGGTTGCGACGAGAAGGGGAGAGGGGTGGAGGTTGGTGGCTGACGACCAGCGATGGACAAGGTTTTGGGTTAGGGTTAGGGTCGGAGACGATGAGAATAATTTGGTATTATTTAAAAATTAGTGGTGTGTCTTGAGAAAAAATTAAAAGCTTTCATTTGTGTGTGGTGTGAACTGAGCAGGTGATGTGTACTAAAAGGATTTGTGGTGTGTAAATAGAATCACCCTAAAACAAAAAGAAGAAAAACTTAAATGGAATATCAACCTTTATCAATAGGACTTTTAGATGATTAACCCTACAAAATAACACTATAAAACTAATCATTTCAAAAGTTCTTCCCAAGAATTCTAAGTAAAACAAAAACCTTATAAGTTATAAAAATCTCTTTGGAACTGCTACTCAAACAAGTAAAGATCATTTGTAGTGTTTTTCCTTGTAGTGTTTTGTGTAGTGCACCAAAATGACGTCGTTTTGGTGCACATACCAAAAAAATGAAACGAAACGAAATGTAAAAGAGAAAAAAAAAAGCCAGAGAGAAGAAGACCCACAGTGCAAACACAGCACTTTTTCACCTTCCTTTCTCACAATCGACTACCATGACCACCTCTGGCAATCACCCCTTATTTCCCATTCTCTCCCCTCCCTCCCCTTTTCCAAAATCTGCTATTAACATCTCTGGCGACCCCCCGCCTACAAGATCCACCTCATCTTCCCACTGTAGACCCACCCCTACCAATCCTTTCTCTATCTCATTTCCGACGAGCCTCTCTAACCCGTTTCTACCCCCACCCGCCCCTGCTTGGTCAGCATTGCCACGCGCAAGCTCTCTCTCTCTCTCTCTCTCTAGTGCTTCTATGCTTTGCTCTTGCGTTTTGTTGCAAAATTATTTTTTGGGGGGTGTGCAACAAAATGAAGTTAGTTTAGTTTTGCATGTGGCATTTATCCGTGCAAAATTCTAATGGTGAATGACAGCGAGACCACATTGCAACAAAATTGAAAATATAGGGTTTAAATTGAAACTACAGTGACTAAACTGACATTTCATTTAAACTATATGGACTAATGGTTGTTCCTTAACCTCAAAACTCTTTATTTTAAATTCTAAGGATAATTACCACAAAAAAAAAAAAAAATTCCAATGTTTGACCCTTGCAACAATATAAACTCGGAGTTTTCAATTTTATCAATTTAAACCATAATCTTTTAATTTGTTTTTAATCTAAATCATTTTTCTACTTTTGTTAACTAAAAATGATCATAACAAAATAGTATTTTAGTTATTAAACTCAATGTAGCTACATAAAATGTCCAAAATACCCATTTTCATTGAGTTTAATGACTAATATTTCCATTTTTCTATTGATTGTACTTAACAAAAATAGACAAATGATTCAGATTAAAAACAAATTAAAAATTTAGTTTTTAAATTGATAAAATTAAAATTCATGGTTTATTTTGTTACAAGGGTCATTTTTTGTATTTTCTGTTTTTTGTTGTGTGTGTGTGTGTGTGTGTGTGTGTGTGTAATTTCCCCTAAATTCTTCCATCCAAAATACAATCTTAGTATTTTTAAATAAGAAACTTACGTGTAAGTCTTAATATGTAGACTTATTGTCCAATATGTCATGTGAGAATTAATAGCCTTTTTCATCAAACACTGTTAAAAAAAAAAATCATTAATTGTTAATTTCCAGCAACTGTTTAAAAATTTTGTCTCAAAAAATTATCATAATTATAAGTTTTAACAACGGTTTAAATAAATCATCACAAAAAGTCACTAATTTTAAACTTTCAATGACAGTTTGAAAAATTCGTCACATAAAAATGTCACTAATTGTAAGTTTCAGAAACAATTTATAAAAAAACGTAACCAAAAAAAAATCACTAATTGTTAATTTTTAGCGACATATGCAAAAAATAGTCAAAAAAATTATTTTTAGCGACGATTTTACTAGGACTTATTTTCAATAGTACTTGATAGAAATTAAGGCCAACTATTAGGACTAATTGGTATTTTACCCTTTAAATAATTTGGTCAAAGTTCGCAAAATCACAGCCCAATTCATAGTTTAGCAAAATTTTTAGTCAAAAGAAATAGGGCAAATTATACCTATAGTATTATACCTATAGTCTCTATACTTGCCTCTCATGTCAATTTGGTTTATGTAATATTAATTTTGCCCTTTAATTTTTCAAATTGTGTCAATCTAGTCTAAGCGATAATAGCCGTTAAAAAATTGAATAAAAATCAAAGGCAAAATGAACTATTAAAAAGACAACGAATCATTTCAAATTGGATGCGAATCATTTCAAATTGGATGCGAATCCTTCAATAACTTTGAAGGGAATTAAAAAAACCATTTTGTCTCTTCATTTTAGTCCAATTTCTAAATGAAATATTATCAATTAGACTAAATTGATACCATGTGCAAAATCGAAAGGTAAAATTGATGCATTAAAATTACAAGAACCAAATTGATATAAACAAACTAGAAGAATTAAATGTAATTTGTCTAAAGAAATATGACTCATAAAAAGAGAAATTTGTTCCTAAATACTAATTAATTTCAAGTGTAGTTTGACGTTCTTATCTTTGCATCCAACAACATATTCAATCCAAAATATGTTGTGTTCTCATTATAGCCCAAAAGGTCAAATGAAAATAGCAAAATAATAACTAAATTTATAATCGCCCCACAGCAATGAAGCTTAAATAAATAAATAAGCTTAAGTCAAAGAAGCATACCTTATTGAAAAGAGGTTGAATAGTATCGTAATTGCTATCCGAAGTATTACAAAAACTATTGAGCTTTGACATCTGGCTGAGTTTCAGCTTTTTCAATTGCAGCAACTCAATTCCATTCATAGCCTTGCAGATTGCAGTAAAACTGGCAGGTGATGGAGATACAAGTCCACAAGTTTAGGAAACACAATTTTATCTGTTGCTTCTGTTGTTGTTGATGCTATCTCATTTTCATCTCCTTCTTCTTCACTCGAAATAAGTACTTCCAACTTACGACAATCAGATACACGAAGTATCTCTAGTTGCATCAGATCTCTGGCTATGGATAATGAGAACATGCTTTCCAGTTTATCACATCTCTCCAGTTCTAGAAAAGTGAGGTTGCGGAGCTGTACAAGTTGAGTAGGACCCTTCCACAAATGTGTCAATTTGGGCATGTCCCATATTTCTAGCGTTTTCAACGCACTGAAGGCCACCTGTAATGCTCCAATTTTCATAAAATCCGATGAAACAAATCAAACTCATATTCCTTATTTATGTTCAGATCAAATCAAATTAACATGCAGAAGCCAAAAATCTTATCAAGATTCAACAATAATCATATACAAAATAATTCTCTTTTCTTGTTATACTTCATTTCATTAAAGTTTGAGATTTACAAAAGAGGTTACATACAATTACACATTCACAATTTCCAAAGCATGGATCTATAACATGTGATATAATACTACATAAATATTCAAAATTTAAATGCCTAATGGATTACAAGTTACAATGGTTAGAACTCTATTACAAAAAGAATGGGTCTCTACCCAAACATATAAACCAATGCTTTACAAAAATAAGCAAACAAAATGAAGGAGCATTCATGCTCCAAAAATCACATCACGAGCCTTCAACAAGGCGGACGCAAATCACCAACAACTAAAAATGATTTTCCACGAAGGGATGAACACTGATGCCCAGTAGATATAATATTAACAATGTATATGAGATTAGCAAGATTATGATCATGAATGCAATGATGTGTGCTATGCTTAAAATATAAGCTTTTTTTTTTTTTTTTTTTCAATAGGATGCTCAATGCACAACTTTCAAAATAATATTCATTTCAACATTTTCATTTCAAAACATCAGGCCAGTAAGGCCTTGTTTGGCAAAGGCTAAAATTGGCTTTTTAGGCTAAAATTCATAAAAAGACAAATGGCTAAAATAGCCAATAAGACAAAATGTCACATCAAACTCATAATCATTTCACTTTTTCTCTCACAAACATCACATCTAACTACAAAAAAATCCAACCATCTTCCCAAACACAAAAATTTTAGCCTACTAAAGTAGTGAAAAACTAAAATATCCTACTAAAATAGCCAACTTCCCAGACAAGGCCTAAATAAGACATTGGAATTTCCTAGTACGTGTCTGCAAGTAGGCTCTCAAGCACTACCAAATACTACTTTAACGGCTACTAACCAGAAGGAAATTGATACCTATTCCGCTCGTGTTTTAGGACTTTTACCATGACTCAAACCAACTTAATTCTCAAATCCACAATTACATCTCCTATTCAAATTTACCACGTTATCAACATTTCCAATATTTTCAAAATAATAGCACAATCTCATTGTAAGGCCATGGAAGTGCAATGGATGCATGAAACAGTAATCTGTAACAAAATATTCCAATAAGAAAATATAGTTACAGCATAACTCAACATTCTCAATAATTCCAAAATAGTATGAGATTCCTATAAACTCATTAGTTACTCACAACATATATCCCATATTTCATAATATCTATTATTTCCAACAAATCCAATAAATTCAAGATAACTAATATCTCCAAGGAAATTCACAATCTCCATAATAAATCACCAATTTTCACATTATTCCAACAATTTAATCCTATTCAAAATCACATTTTTCATTTCTCAAATTTTCTAGGGTTTGAAAAAAATTTAGAGTTTTCTTAATTTAAATATAACCAAAGTTTTAAATAACGGTGGCGGTTACTGAAATGGTAGCGGTAATACAGACCCGGTTGCGGGGTGTAACTATCATTGTGTAACTGTGGCGGCAACTGGAGCCGTGAATTTTTTAATTCTTCGCACAACTTTAAGAAAGCATACCGATATGCATGTTTTATTTCAGAATCACATTTAGTGAGGCTCAAAATGATTTTTAGTATTTTTATTTTGTTTTAAAAAATGATCCAATATATATACTAATTTTTATGTTAGTTTTAAGTTGCTCTGAAAAATTTTACTATTGTTGAATTTATTTAATTTTTCATTACTTTACTAATTATAATTATGGATAACTTTTCCGATTTGTTAAAAAAAATGAATATTAAAAACAATAGTCTCATAAATAGAAATTCAAAATACAAAATGTCGAACATAATAATGTACAAGTACGTAACATGAAATCTAAATTTTGTTTAATAAATTTAACTTAAGAGAAATATATCAAGTTCATATTCAAATATAATTAAGTAAAAAAGTAATTAAACCCTGTAGAACTTGAAGATTGGACATTCAAAATATATATAGATAAGATTTTTACTTAAATTTTACATAACTAGAAAATAAAAAGAGAAAATAGCAATATTCGCGAAATTTATATAAAAATAATATATATATATATGTGTGTGTGTGTGTGTATGTGCGTAACGACTGTAACAGTACTGTAGCGGCAATGTAAAGGCTGCTACAACCTTTACGTAATAGCCGCAACAGCCTTTACGTAACGGTGGCGGCCGTTGCGGTCATGAATTTTTGTCACACCACTATAGCGGTCATAACGGGTAGCGATGATAACCACCACAATCATTACATAACGACGTTAGTAATGGTTGCGGTTGCTTTTTAAATCTGGAATATGACACTTTGAAATTTATATACCATATATCATTTTGGGTAGAGAATTTTAAACATTTGATAAAATATGAGCAAATCCTAATTTTTATACAATATATGTATATATATATAAATAAATAAATGACCTCAATTTCTTCAAAATCATAACTAACAAAAAATACCACACAATCAAGGTAAAACAAATATACAAAGAGGAGAAGAAAAGTCTCAAAATCAAATGCATCAAAAACGCGATCGGCTCAGGTCAAACGAAACCCCCAACACACTATATTTCGTATCAAAATAGCAAGGTGTGATTTGTTTCAAAGGCAAGGCGATTATTATGTAATACTTTGTTAAAGATGGGAAAATGAGAAGTAAATGTGAACTAGTTGTGTTATTGAATAAATCGGATGATTTTGAGAAAAGTATCTATGTATGTATACTTTGGTTATAAACCGTCACAATATGTATATGATATGATGTGAATCATTCATAATCATAGCTATCTGTATGTTGTTTATTTAGGATCATGTTGAGATCCCTAATGGACTTTATGTTCATCCCACGTTACTAATTCTTTTTAGGTGATGTTAAGAAGTGCTCGAGATCGAGGATCATCCTTAGTTGTCGGCCACGGGGCCTTTTTATTTGAGGCCGGAATGCCGTTATTGTAAAAGGGTTAAACCATTTCTTTTACTTTTAAAGATATAAGCCTACGCGCAATTTATTTAGTTATACTCCTATTGCATTCATTTTGTATTCAGATGAGGGAATCTTTATTTATTATTTCTCATTCATTTAAAGAGTTTCCGCATGTCATCTCTGAAATTGAATTAATTTAATGATTTTGGTAATGGATTCCGAGTAATAAAAAGTGGGGCGCTATAAACAATACCATTTGAATAAGAGAAAATATATGGTACTTTCGAGGCACAGTTAGGTGATTACCAAAAGTTGTGTATGTCGAGAGGGTGGGGCCCAATTTATACTGGAGCATGAAACATAATGATGGGTGATTGGTGGATAATATTGTCATGTATTACACTTATAACACCAAATAATTTTTTATTAGCACTTAATGAATTGTTGCTTCTCAATGCCTTCCACCTTTTAATAAGGGTAAAACAATCATATATACATAAATATTTTGTCAATAGGACTGTGTGTTAAAAAAAAAAAAAAAATCTATTTACACCTCAATTACTCTCAGTTCACACCATTATTTATAATATTTTAATTACAATTTTATCCTTTAATCAAATATCCAAATTGCCCCCATCTCTATTTCCTCCCTTCATCAACAAACCCTAACCTAACCTATTGACAGCCACCACCACCGATTGGCCAACCACCACCATCAGAAAGTTGTCTTTACCGTTGTTGTCATCGCTCTCCTTCTTCTTCTTTCATGCCGTCGTTGCAACCATCACCACCCTCCTTTGCAACTTTTCTCCGTTGCTCCCCCATCGTTGCCGTTGCCGCTTCGCCTTCCCAGTCCATCGCTACTGCCACCATCTCGTAATCACCACCATTACAATGAACTATCAGCGTCATGCCTCTCATCACGTTGAGACCACCACCATCGCAACTCGCCTACATCTGATGACCAACTTGTGTAGTCCGTAGAGAGAGATTTGTGGGATTGCGACGACTGTGCATCACTTCAATGAGGGTTGCGATGGTGGTAGGGCAGTGGTGGTAGGGGCGAAGATGAGGGTTGCGACGAGAAAGGGAGAGGGGTGGAGGTCGGTGGCTGACGACCAGCGATGGACAAGGTTTTGGGTTAGGGTTAGGGTCGGAGACGATGAGAATAATTTGGTATTATTTAAAAATTAGTGGTGTGTCTTGAGAAAAAATTAAAAGCTTTCATTTGTGTGTGGTGTGAACTGAGCAGGTGATGTGTACTAAAAGGATTTGTGGTGTGTAAATAGAATCACCCTAAAACAAAAAGAAGAAAAACTTAATGGAATATCAACCTTTATCAATAGGACTTTTAGATGATGAACCCTACAAAATAACACTATAAAACTAATCATTTCAAAAGTTCTTCCCAAGAATTATAAGTAAAACAAAAGCCTTATAAGTTATAAAAATCTCTTTGGAACTGCTACTCAAACAAGTAAAGATCTTTTGTAGTGTTTTTCCTTGTAGTGTTTGTGTAGTGCACCAAAATGACGTCGTTTTGGTGCACATAACAAAAAACTGAAACGAAACGAAATGTAAAAGAGAAAAAAAAAAGCCAGAGAGAAGAATACCCATAGTGCAAACAAAGCACTTTTTCACCTTCCTTTCTCACAATCGACTACCATGACCACCTCTGGCAATCACCCCTCATTTCCCATTCTCTCCCCTCCCTCCCCTTTCCCAAAATCTGCTATTAACATCTCTGGCGACCCCCGCCTGTGAGATCCACCTCATCTTCCCACTGTAGACCCACCCCTACCAATCCTTTCTCTATCTCATTTCCGACGAGCCTCTCTAACCCGTTTCTAACCCCACCCGCCCATGCTTGGCCACATTGCCACCGCAAGCTCTCTCTATCTCTATCTCTATTTCGATCTCGCCAGTGCTGGTGTTAGTGGGGTTAGTAGGGTGGTTAGATAGTGGAGGGGTAGTATCGGTCAAGCACCTCTCTCTCTCTCTCTCTCTCTCTCTCTCTCTCTCTCGCCTGTAGGGCTTCTCTCTCGTGCTTCTACGCTTTGCTCTTGCGTTTTGTTGCAAAATTATTTTTTGGGGGGTGTGCAACAAAATGACGTTAGTTTAGTTTTGCATGTGGCATTTATCCGTGCAAAATTCTAATGGTGAATGACAGCGAGACCACATTGCAACAAAATTGAAAATATAGGGTTTAAATTGAAACTACAGTGACTAAACTGACATTTCATTTAAACTATATGGACTAATGGTTGTTCCTTAACCTCAAAACTCTTTATTTTAAATTCTAGGGATAATTACCACAAAAAAAAAAAAAAAAAATCCAATGTTTGACCCGTGCAACAATATAAACTCTGAGTTTTCAATTTTATCAATTTAAACCATAATCTTTTAATTTGTTTTTAATCTAAATCATTTTTCTACTTTTGTTAACTAAAAATGACCATAACGAAATAGTATTTTAGTTATTAAACTCAATGTAGCTACATAAAATATCCAAAATACCCATTTTCATTGAGTTTAATGACTAATATATCCATTTTTCTATCGATTGTACTTAACAAAAATAGACAAATGATTCAGATTGAAAACAAATTAAAAATTAAATTTTTAAATTGATAAAATTAAAATTCATGGTTTATTTTGTTACAAGGGTCATTTTTTGTATTTTTTGTTTTTTGTGTGTGTGTGTGTGTGTGTGTGTAATTACCCCAAAATTCTTCCATCCAAAATACAATCTTAGTATTTTTAAATAAGAAACTTACGTGTAAGTCTTAATATGTAGACTTATTGTCCAATAAGTCCTGTGAGAATTAATAGCCTTTTTCATCAAACACTGTTAAAAAAAAAATCACTAATTGTTCATTTTCAGCGACAGGTTGAAAATTGTCACAAAAAATTGTCATAATTATAAGTTTTAACGACGGTTTAAATAAATCATCACAAAAAGTCACTAATTTTTAACTTTCAATGACAGTTTGAAAAATTCGTCACATAAAAATGTCACTAATTGTAAGTTTTAGAAACAATTTATAAAAAAACGTAACCAAAAAAAAAGTCACTAGTTGTTAATTTTTAGCGACATGCAAAAAATAGTCAAAAAAATTATTTTTAGCGACGATTTTACTAGGACTTATTTTCAATAGTACTTGATAGGAATTAAGGCCAACTATTAGGACCAATTGGTATTTTACCCTTTAAATAATTTGGTCAAAGTTCGCAAAATCACAGCCCAATTCATATTAGTTTAGCAAAATTTTTAGTCAAAAGAAATAGGGCAAATTATACCTATAGTATTATACCTATAGTCTCTATACTTGCCTCTCATGTCAATTTGGTTTATGTAATATTAATTTTGCCCTTTAATTTTTCAAATTGTGTCAATCTAGTTTATGCGATAATAGCCGTTAAAAAATTGAATAAAAATCATAGGCAAAATGAACTATTAAAAAGATAATGAATCATTTCAAATTGGATGCGAATCCTTCAATAACTTTGAAGGGAATTAAAAAAACCATTTTGTCTCTTCATTTTAGTCCAATTTCTAAATGAAATATTATCAATTAGACTAAATTGATACCATGTGCAAAATCGAAAGGTAAAATTGATGCATTAAAATTACAAGAACCAAATTGATATAAACAAACTAGAAGAATTAAATGTAATTTGTCTAAAGAAATTCGACTCATAAAAAGAGAAATTTGTTCCTAAATACTAATTAATTTCAAGTGTAGTTTGACGTTCTTATCTTTGCATCCAACAACATATTCAATCCAAAATATGTTGTGTTCTCATTATAGCCCAAAAGGTCAAATGAAAATAGCAAAATAATAACTAAATTTATAATCGCCCCACAGCAATGAAGCTTAAATAAATAAATAAGCTTAAGTCAAAGAAGCATACCTTATTGAAAAGAGGTTGAATAGTATCGTAATTGCTATCCGAAGTATTACAAAACTATTGAGCTTTGACATCTGGCTGAGTTTCAGCTTTTTCAATTGCAGCAACTCAATTCCATTCATAGCCTTGCAGATTGCAGTAAAACTTGGCAGGTGATGGAGATACAAGTCCACAAGTTTAGGAAACACAATTTTATATGTTGCTTCTGTTGTTGTTGATGCTATCTCATTTTCATCTCCTTCTTCTTCACTCGAAATAAGTACTTCCAACTTACGACAATCAGATACACGAAGTATCTCTAGTTGCATCAGATCTCTGGCTATGGATAATGAGAACATGCTTTCCAGTTTATCACATCTCTCCAGTTCTAGAAAAGTGAGGTTGCAGAGCTGTACAAGTTGAGTAGGACCCTTCCACAAATGTGTCAATGCGGGCATGTCCCGTATTTCTAGTGTTTTCAACGCACTGAAGGCCACCTGTAATGCTCCAATTTTCATAAAATCCAATGAAACAAATCAAACTCATATTCCTTATTTATGTTCAGATCAAATCAAATTAACATGCAGAAGCCAAAAATCTTATCAAGATTCAACAATAATCATATACAAAATAATTCTCTTCTCCTGTTATACTTCATTTCATTATAGTTTGAGATTTACAAAGGAGATTACGTGTGATTACACATTCACAATTTCCAAAGCATAGATCTATCACAAGTAACACAATGCTAGATAAATATTCAAAATTTAAATGCCCTAAGGGATTACAAGTTACAATGGTTAGAACCCTATTACAAAAAGAATGGGTCTCTACCCAAACATATAAACCAATGCTTTACAAAAATAAGCAAACAAAATAAAGGAGCATTCGTGCTCCGAAAATCACATCACGAGCCTTCAACGAGGCGGAGGCAAATCACCAACACCTGAAAATGATTTTCCACGATGGGATGAACTCTAATGCCCAGTAAATATAATATTAACAATCTATACGAGATTAACATGATTATGATCATGAATGCAATGATGCGCTATGCTAAAAATATAAGATTTTTTTTTTTTTTTTTTTCAATAGGATGCTCAATGCACAACTTTCAAAATAATATTCATTTCAACATTTTCATAGCAAAACATCGGGCCAGTAAGGCCTTGTTTGGCAAAGGCTAAAATTTGGCTTTTTAGGCTAAAATTCATAAAAAGACAAAAGGCTAAAATAGCCAATAAGACAAAATGTCACATCAAACTTATAATCATTTCACTTTTTCTCTCACAAACATCACATCTAACTACAAAAAAATCCAAACATCTTCCCAAACACAAAAATTTTAGCCTACTAAAGTAGTGAAAAACTAAAATGGCCTACTAAAATAGCCAACTTCCCAGACAGGGTCTAAATAAGACATTGGAATTTCCTAGTACGTGTCTGCAAGTAGGCTCTCAAGCACTACCAAATACTACTTTAACGGCTACTAACCAGAGGGAAATTCATACCTATTCCGCTCGTGTTTTAGGGCTTTTACCATGACTCAAACCAACTTAATTCTCAAATCCACAATTAAATCCCCTATGCAAATTTACCACGTTATCAACATTTCCAATATTTTCAAAATAATAGCACAATCTCATTGTAAGGCCATGGAAGTGCAATGGATGCATGAAACAGTAATCTGTAACAAAATATTCCAATAAGAAAATATATTTACAGCATAACTCAACATTCTCAATAATTCCAAAATAGTATGAGATTCCTATAAACTCATCCGTTACTCGCAACATATATCCCATATTTCATCTATTATTTCCAACAAATCCAATAAATTCAAGATAACTAATATCTCCAAGGAAATTCACAATCTCCATAATAAATCACCAATTTTCACATTATTCCAACAATTTAATCCTATTCAAAATCACATTTTTCATTTCTCAAATTTTCTAGGGTTTGAAAAAAATTTAGAGTTTTCTTAATTTAAATATAACCAAAGTTTTAAATAATGGTGGCGGTTACTGAAATGGTAGCGGCAATACAGACCCGGTTGCGGGGTGTAACTATCGTTGTGTAACCGTGGCGGCAACTGGAGCAGTGAATTTTTTAATTCTTCGCACAACTTTAAGAAAGCATACCGATGTGCATGTTTTTATATCGGAATCACATTTAGTGAGGCTCAAAATGATTTTTAGTATTTTTATTTTGTTTTAAAAAATGATCCAATATATATACTAATTTTTATGTTAGTTTTAAGTTGCTCTGAAAAATTTTACTATTGTTGAATTTATTTAATTTTTCATTACTTTACTAATTATAATTATGGATAACTTTTCCGATTTGTTAAAAAAAATGAATATTAAAAACAATAGTCTCATAAATAGAAATTCAAAATACAAAATGTCGAACATAATAATGTACAAGTACGTAACATGAAATCTAAATTTTGTTTAATAAATTTAACTTAAGAGAAATATATCAAGTTCATATTCAAATATAATTAAGTAAAAAAGTAATTAAACCCTGTAGAACTTGAAGATTGGACATTCAAAATATATATAGATAAGATTTTTACTTAAATTTTACATAACTAGAAAATAAAAAGAGAAAATAGCAATATACGCGAAATTTATATAAAAATAATATATATATATATGTGTGTGTGTGTGTGTGTATGTGCGTAACGACTGTAACAGTACTGTAGCGGCAATGTAAAGGCTGCTACAACCTTTACGTAATAGCCGCAACAGCCTTTACGTAACGGTGGCGGCCGTTGCGGTCATGAATTTTTGTCACACCACTATAGCGGTCATAACGGGTAGCGATGATAACCACCACAATCATTACATAACGACGTTAGTAATGGTTGCGGTTGCTTTTTAAAATCGGGAATATGACACTTTGAAATTTATATACCATATATCATTTTGGGTAGAGAATTTTAAACATTTGATAAAATATGAGCAAATCCTAATTTTTATACAATATATGTATATATATATAAATAAATAAATGACCTCAATTTCTTCAAAATCATAACTAACAAAAAATACCACACAATCAAGGTAAAACAAATATACAAAGAGGAGAAGAAAAGTCTCAAAATCAAATGCATCAAAAACGCGATCGGCTCAGGTCAAACGAAACCCCCAACACACTATATTTCGTATCAAAATAGCAAGGTGTGATTTGTTTCAAAGGCAAGGCGATTATTATGTAATACTTTGTTAAAGATGGGAAAATGAGAAGTAAATGTGAACTAGTTGTGTTATTGAATAAATCGGATGATTTTGAGAAAAGTATCTATGTATGTATACTTTGGTTATAAACCGTCACAATATGTATATGATATGATGTGAATCATTCATAATCATAGCTATCCGTATGTTGTTTATTTAGGATCATGTTGAGATCCCTAATGGACTTTATGTTCATTCCACGTTACTAATTCTTTTTAGGTGATGTTAAGAAGTGCTCGAGATCGAGGATCATCCTTAGTTGTCGGCCACGGGGCCTTTTTATTTGTGGCTGGAATGTCGTTATTGTAAAAGGGTTAAACCATTTCTTTTACTTTTAAAGATGTCAGCCTACGCGCAATTTATTTAGTTATACTCCTATTGCATTCATTTTGTATTCAGATGAGGGAATCTTTATTTATTATTTCTCATTCATTTAAAGAGTTTCCGCATGTTATCTCTGAAATTGAATTAATTTAATGATTTTGGTAATGGATTCCGAGTAATAAAAAGTGGGGCACTATAAACAATACCATTTGAATAAGAGAAAATATATGGTACTTTCGAGGCACAGTTAGGTGATTACCAAAAGTTGTGTATGTGGAGAGGGTGGGGCCCAATTTATACTGGAGCATGAAACATAATGATGGGTGATTGGTGGATAATATTGTCATGTATTACACTTATAACACCAAATAATTTTTTATTAGCACTTAATGAATTGTTGCTTCTCAATGCCTTCCACCTTTTAATAAGGGTAAAACAATCATATATACATAAATATTTTGTCAATAGGACTGTGTGTTAAAAAAAAAAAAAATTCTATTTACACCTCAATTACTCTCAGTTCACACCATTATTTATAATATTTTAATTACAATTTTATCCTTTAATCAAATATCCAAATTGCCACCATCTCTATTTCATCCCTTCATCAACAAACCCTAAGCTAACCTATTGACAGCCACCACCACCGATTGGCCAACCACCACCATCAGAAAGTAGTCTTTACCGTTGTTGTCATCGCTCTCCTTCTTCTTTTTTCATGCCGTCATTGCAGCCATCACCACCCTCCTTTGCAACTTTTCTCCGTTGCTCCGCCATCGCTGCCGCTGCCGCTTCGCCTTTCCAGTCCATCGCTACCGCCACCATCCCGTAATCACCACCATTACAATGACCTATCACCATGATGACTCTCATCACGTTGAGACCACCACCATCGCAACTCGCCTACATCTGATGACCAACTTGTGTAGTTCGTAGAGAGAGATTTGTGGGATTGCGACGACTGTGCATCACTTCAATGAGGGTTGCGATGGTGGTAAGGCAGTGGTGGTAGGGGCGAAGATGAGGGTTGCGACGAAAAGGGAGAGGGGTGGAGGTCGGTGGCTGACGACCAGCGATGGACAAGGTTTTGGGTTAGGGTTAGGGTCGGAGACGATGAGAATAATTTGGTATTATTTAAAAATTAGTGGTGTGTCTTGAGAAAAAATTAAAAGCTTTCATTTGTGTGTGGTGTGAACTGAGCAGGTGATGTGTACTAAAAGGATTTGTGGTGTGTAAATAGAATCACCCTAAAACAAAAAGAAGAAAAACTTAATGGAATATCAACCTTTATCAATAGGACTTTTAGATGATGAACCCTACAAAATAACACTATAAAACTAATCATTTCAAAAGTTCTTCCCAAGAATTATAAGTAACACAAAAACCTTATAAGTTATAAAAATCTCTTTGGAACTGCTACTCAAACAAGTAAAGATCTTTTGTAGTGTTTTTCCTTGTAGTGTTTGTGTAGTGCACCAAAATGACGTCGTTTTGGTGCACATACCAAAAAACTGAAACGAAACGAAATGTAAAAGAGAAAAAAAAAAAGCCAGAGAGAAGAAGACCCACAGTGCAAACAAAGCACTTTTTCACCTTCCTTTGTCACAATCGACTACCATGACCACCTCTGGCAATCACCCCTTATTTCCCATTCTCTCCCCTTCCTCCCCTTTCCCAAAATCTGCTATTAACATCTCTGGCGACCCCCCGCCTGTGAGATCCACCTCATCTTCCCACTGTAGACCCACCCCTACCAATCCTTTCTCCATCTCATTTCTGACGAGCCTCTCTAACCCGTTTCTAACCCCACCCGCCCCTGCTTGGCCACCATTGCCACCGCAAGCTCTCTCTATCTCTATCTCTATTTCGATCTCGCCAGTGCTGGTGTTAGTGGGGGTAGTAGGGTGGTTAGATAGTGGAGGGGTAGTATCGGTCAAGCACCTCTCTCTCTCTCTCTCTCTCTTTCGCCTATAGGTCTTCTCTCTCGTGCTTCTATGCTTTGCTCTTGCGTTTTGTTGCAAAATTATTTTTTGGGGGGTGTGCAACAAAATGATGTTAGTTTAGTTCTGCATGTGGCATTTATCCATGCAAAATTCTAATGGTGAATGACAGCGAGACCACATTGCAACAAAATTGAAAATATAGGGTTTAAATTGAAACTACAGTGACTAAACTGGCATTTCATTTAAACTATATGGACTAATGGTTGTTCCTTAACCTCAAAACTCTTTATTTTAAATTCAAGGGATAATTACCACAAAAAAAAAAAAAAAAATTCCAATGTTTGACCAGTGCAACAATATAAACTCTGAGTTCTCAATTTTATCAATTTAAACCATAATCTTTTAATTTGTTTTTAATCTAAATCATTTTTCTACTTTTGTTAACTAAAAATGACCATAACGAAATAGTATTTTAGTTATTAAACTCAATGTAGCTACATAAAATATCCAAAATACCCATTTTCATTGAGTTTAATGACTAATATATCCATTTTTCTATCGATTGTACTTAACAAAAATAGACAAATGATTCAGATTGAAAACAAATTAAAAATTCAATTTTTAAATTGATAAAATTAAAATTCATGGTTTATTTTGTTACAAGGGTCATTTTTTGTATTTTTTGTTTTTTGTTGTGTGTGTGTGTGTGTGTGTAATTACCCCAAAATTCTTCCATCCAAAATACAATCTTAGTATTTTTAAATAAGAAACTTACGCGTAAGTCTTAATATGTAGACTTATTGTCCAATAAGTCCTGTGAGAATTAATAGCCTTTTTCATCAAACACTGTTAAAAAAAAAATCACTAATTGTTAATTTTCAGCAATTGTTTAAAAATTTTGTCACAAAAAATTGTCATAATTATAAGTTTTAACGACGGTTTAAATAAATCATCACAAAAAGTCACTAATTTTTAACTTTCAATGACAGTTTGAAAAATTCGTCACATAAAAATGTCACTAATTGTAAGTTTTAGAAACAATTTATAAAAAAACGTAACCAAAAAAAAAGTCACTAAGTGTTAATTTTTAGCGACATATGCAAAAAATAGTCAAAAAATTTATTTTTAGCGACGATTTTACTAGGACTTATTTTCAATGGTACTTGATAGGAACTAAGGCCAACTATTAGGACCAATTGGTATTTTACACTTTAAATAATTTGGTCAAAGTTCGCAAAATCACAGCCCAATTCATATTTAGTTTAGCAAAATTTTTAGTCAAAAGAAGTAGGGCAAATTATACCTATAGTATTATACCTATAGTCTCTATACTTGCCTCTCATGTCAATTTGGTTTATGTAATATTAATTTTGCCCTTTAATTTTTCAAATTGTGTCAATCTAGTCTAAGCGATAATAGCCGTTAAAAAATTGAATAAAAATCAAAGGCAAAATGAACTATTAAAAAGATAATGAATCATTTCAAATTGGATGCGAATCCTTCAATAACTTTGAAGGGAATTAAAAAAACCATTTTGTCTCTTCATTTTAGTCCAATTTCTAAATGAAATATTATCAATTAGACTAAATTGATACCATGTGCAAAATCGAAAGGTAAAATTGATGCATTAAAATTACAAGAACCAAATTGATATAAACAAACTAGAAGAATTAAATGTAATTTGTCTAAAGAAATACGACTAATAAAAAGAGAAATTTGTTCCTAATATACTAATTAATTTCAAGTGTAGTTTGACGTTCTTATCTTTGCATCCAACAACATATTCAATCCAAAATATGTTGTGTTCTCATTATAGCCCAAAAGGTCAAATGAAAATAGCAAAATAATAACTAAATTTATAATCGCCCCACAGCAATGAAGCTTAAATAAATAAATAAGCTTAAGTCAAAGAAGCATACCTTATTGAAAAGAGGTTGAATAGTATCGTAATTGCTATCCGAAGTATTACAAAAACTATTGAGCTTTGACATCTGGCTGAGTTTCAGCTTTTTCAATTGCAGCAACTCAATTCCATTCATAGCCTTGCAGATTGCAGTAAAACTTGGCAGGTGATGGAGATACAAGTCCACAAGTTTAGGAAACACAATTTTATATGTTGCTTCTGTTGTTGTTGATGCTATCTCATTTTCATCTCCTTCTTCTTCACTCGAAATAAGTACTTCCAACTTACGACAATCAGATACACGAAGTATCTCTAGTTGCATCAGATCTCTGGCTATGGATAATGAGAACATGCTTTCCAGTTTATCACATCTCTCCAGTTCTAGAAAAGTGAGGTTGCGGAGCTGTACAAGTTGAGTAGGACCCTTCCACAAATGTGTCAATGTGGGCATGTCCCGTATTTCTAGTGTTTTCAACGCACTGAAGGCCACCTGTAATGCTCCAATTTTCATAAAATCCAATGAAACAAATCAAACTCATATTCCTTATTTATGTTCAGATCAAATCAAATTAACATGCAGAAGCCAAAAATTTTATCAAGATTCAACAATAATCATATACAAAATAATTCTCTTTTCTTGTTCTACTTCATTTCATTAAAGTTTGAGATTTACAAAAGAGGTTACATACAATTACACATTCACAATTTCCAAAGCATGGATCTATAACATGTGATATAATACTACATAAATATTCAAAATTTAAATGCCTAATGGATTACAAGTTACAATGGTTAGAACTCTATTACAAAAAGAATGGGTCTCTACCCAAACATATAAACCAATGCTTTACAAAAATAAGCAAACAAAATGAAGGAGCATTCATGCTCCAAAAATCACATCACGAGCCTTCAACGAGGCGGAGGCAAATCACCAACAACTAAAAATGATTTTCCACGAAGGGATGAACACTGATGCCCAGTAGATATAATATTAACAATGTATATGAGATTAGCAAGATTATGATCATGAATGCAATGGTGTGTGCTATGCTTAAAATATAAGCTGTTTTTTTTTTTTTTTTTTTTCAATAGGATGCTCAATGCACAACTTTCAAAATAATATTCATTTCAACATTTTCATTTCAAAACATCAGGCCAGTAAGGCCTTGTTTGGCAAAGGCTAAAATTCGACTTTTTAGGATAAAATTCACAAAAAGACAAAAGGCTAAAATAGCCAATAAGACAAAATGTCACATCAAACTCATAATCATTTCACTTTTTCTCTGACAAACATCACATCTAACTACAAAAAAATCCAACCATCTTCCCAAACACAAAAATTTTAGCCTACTAAAGTAGTGAAAAACTAAAATGGCCTACTAAAATAGCCAACTTCCCAAACAAGGCCTAAATAAGACATTGGAATTTCCTAGTACGTGTCTACAAGTAGGCTCTCAAGCACTACCAAATACTACTTTAACGAATACTAACCAGAAGGAAATTGATACCTATTCCACTCGTGTTTTAGGACTTTCACCATGACTCAAACCAACTTAATTCTCAAATCCACAATTACATCCCCTATTCAGATTTACCACGTTATCAACATTTCCAATATTTTCAAAATAATAGCACAATCTCATTGTAAGGCCATGGAAGTGCAATGGGTGCATGAAACAGTAATCTGTAACAAAATATTCCAATAAGAAAATATATTTACAGCATAACTCAACATTTTAAATAATTCCAAAATAGTATGAGATTCCTATAAACTCATCAGTTACTCGCAACATATATCCCATATTTCATAATTTCTATTATTTCCAATAAATCCAACAAATTCAAGATAACTAATATCTCCAAGGAAATTCACAATCTCCATAATAAATCACCAATTTTCACATTATTCCAACAATTTAATCCTATTCAAAAATCACATTTTTCATTTCTCAAATTTTCAAGGGTTTGAAAACAATTTAGAGTGTTGTCAATTTAAATATAACAAAGGTTTTAAATAACGGTGGCGGTTACTGAAATGGTAGCAGTAATGCAGACGCGGTTGCGGGGTGTAACTGTCATAGCGTAACGGTGGCGGCAACCGAAGCCGTGAATTTTTAAAACTTCACACAACTTTAAGAAAACATACCAATACGCATGTTTTTATTTCAAAATCACATTAAGCGAGGCTCAAAACAATTTTTAGGATTTTTGTTTAGTTTTAAAACATGATCCAATATATATACTAATTTTTATATTAGTTTTAAGTTGCTATGAAAAATTTTCCTATTGTTGAATTTATTTAATTTTCTTTACTTTACGAATTATAATTATGGATAACTTTTCCGATTTGTTAAAAAAAATGAATATTAAAAACAATAGTCTTACAAATAGAAATTCAAAATACAAAATGTCAAACATAATAATGTAAAAGTACGTAACATGAAATCTAAATTTTGTTCAATAAATTTAACTTAAGAGAAATATATCAAGTTCATATTAAAATATAATTAAGTAAAAAAGTAATTAAACCCTGTAGAACTTGAAGATTGGACATTCAAAATATATATGATAAGATTTTTACTTAAATTTTACATAACTAGAAAATAAAAAGAGAAAATAGCAATATACGCAAAATTTATATAAAAATAATATATATATATATGTGTGTGTGTGTGTGTGTGCGCGCGCGTAACGGCTGTAACAGTACTGTGCGGCAATGTAACGGCCGCTACAGCCTTTACGTAATAGCCACTACGGCCTTTACGTAACGGTGGCAGCCGTTGCGGTCATGAATTTCTGTCACACCACTATAGCGGTCATAACGGGTAGCGATGATAACCACCACAATCATTACATAACGATGTTAGTAATGGTTGCAGTTGCTTTTTAAAATCTTGAATATGACACTTTGAAATTTATATACCATATATCATTTTGGGTAGAGAATTTTAAACATTTGATAAAATATGAGCAAATCCTAATTTTTATACAATATATGTATATATATATAAAATAAATAAATGACCTCAATTTCTTCAAAATCATAACTAACAAAAAATACCACACAATCAAGGTAAAACAAATATACAAAGAGGAGAAGAAAAGTCTCAAAATCAAATGCATCAAAAACGCGATCGGCTCAGATCAAACGAAACCCCCAACACACTATATTTCGTATCAAAATAGCAAGGTGTGATTTGTTTCAAAGGCAAGGCGATTATTATGTAATACTTTGTTAAAGATGGGAAAATCAGAAGTAAATGTGAACTAGTTGTGTTGTTGAATAAATCAGACGATTTTGAGAAAAGTATCTATGTATGTATACTTTGGTTATAAACCGTCACAATATGTATATGATATGATGTGAATCATTCATAATCATAGCTATCTGTATGTTGTTTATTTAGGATCATGTTGGGATCCCTACTGGACTTTATGTTCATCCCACGTTACTAATTCTTTTTAGGTGATGTTAAGAAGTGCTCGAGATCGAGGATCATCCTTAGTTGTCGGCCACGGGGCCTTTTTATTTGTGGCCGGAATGCCGTTATTGTAAAAGGGTTAAACCATTTCTTTTACTACGCGCAATTTATTTAGTTATACTCCTATTGCATTCATTTTGTATTCAGATGAGGGAATCTTTATTTATTATTTCTCATTCATTTAAAGAGTTTCCGCATGTCATCTCTGAAATTGAATTAATTTAATGATTTTGGTAATGGATTTCGAGTAATAAAAAGTGGGGCGATATAAACAATACCATTTGAATAAGAGAAAATATATGGTACTTTCGAGGCACAGTTAGGTGATTACCAAAAGTTGTGTATGTGGAGAGGGTGGGCCCCAATTTATATTGGAGCATGAAACATAATGATGGGTGATTGGTGGATAATATTGTCATGTATTACACTTATAACACCAAATAATTTTTTATTAGCACTTAATGAATTGTTGCTTCTCAATGCCTTCCACCTTTTAATAAGGGTAAAACAATCATATATAAATAAATATTTTGAAAATAGGACTGTGTGTTAAAAAAAAAAAAATTCTATTTACACCTCAATTACTCTCAGTTCACACCATTATTTATAATATTTTAATTACAATTTTATCCTTTAATCAAATATCCAAATTGCCACCATCTCTATTTCATCCCTTCATCAACAAACCCTAACCTAACCTATTGACAGCCACCACCACCGATTGGCCAACCACCACCATCAGAAAGTCGTCTTTACCGTTGTTGTCATCTTTCTCCTTCTTCTTCTTTCATTCCGTCGTTGCAGCCATCACCACCCTCCTTTGCAACTTTTCTCCGTTGCTCCGCCATCGCTGCCTTTGCCGCTTTGCCTTCCCAGTCCATCCCTACCGCCACCATCCCGTAATCACCACCATTACAATGACCTATCACCATGATGCCTCTCATCACGTTGAGACCACGACCATCACAACTCGCCTACATCTGATGACCAACCATGTGTAGTTCGTAGAGAGAGATTTGTGGGATTGCGACGTTTGTGCATCACTTCAATGAGGGTTGCGATGGTGGTAGGGCAGTGGTAGTAGGGGCGAAGATGAGGGTTGCGACGAGAAGGGGAGAGGGGTGGAGGTCGGTGGCTGACGACCAGCGATGGACAAGGTTTTGGGTTAGGGTTAGGGTCGGAGACGATGAGAATAATTTGGTATTATTTAAAAATTAGTGGTGTGTCTTGAGAAAAAATTAAAAGCTTTCATTTGTGTGTGGTGTGAACTGAGCAGGTGATGTGTACTAAAAGGATTTGTGGTGTGTAAATAGAATCACCCTAAAACAAAAAGAAGAAAAACTTAATGGAATATCAACCTTTATCAATAGGACTTTTAGATGATGAACCCTACAAAATAACACTATAAAACTAATCATTTCAAAAGTTCTTCCCAAGAATTATAAGTAAAACAAAAACCTTATAAGTTATAAAAATCTCTTTGGAATTGCTACTTAAACAAGTAAAGATCTTTTGTAGTGTTTTTCCTTGTAGTGTTTGTGTAGTGCACCAAAATGACGTCGTTTTGGTGCACATACCAAAAAACTGAAATGAAACGAAATGTAAAAGAGTAAAAAAAAAAAAAAAGAGAAGAAGACCCACAGTGCAAACAAAGCACTTTTTCACCTTCCTTTTTCACAATCGACTACCATGACCACCTCTGGCAATCACCCCTCATTTCCCATTCTCTCCCCTCCCTCCCCTGTCCCAAAATCTGCTATTAACATCTCTAGCGACCCCCCGCCTGCGAGATCCACCTCATCTTCCCACTGTAGACCCACCCCTACCAATCCTTTCTCCATCTCAACTCCGACGAGCCTCTCTAACCCGTTTCTACCCCCACCCGCCCCTGCTTGGCCACCATTGCCACCGCAAGCTCTCTCTATCTCTATCTCTATTTCGATCTCGCCAGTGCTGGTGTTAGTGGGGGTAGTAGGGTGGTTAGATAGTGGAGGGGTAGTATCGGTCAAGCACCTCTCTCTCTCTCTCTCTCTTTCGCCTATAGGTCTTCTCTCTCGTGCTTCTATGCTTTGCTCTTGCGTTTTGTTGCAAAATTATTTTTTGGGGGGTGTGCAACAAAATGACGTTAGTTTAGTTCTGCATGTGGCATTTATCCATGCAAAATTCTAATGGTGAATGACAGCGAGACCACATTGCAACAAAATTGAAAATATAGGGTTTAAAATGAAACTACAGTGACTAAACTGGCATTTCATTTAAACTATATGGACTAATGGTTGTTCCTTAACCTCAAAACTCTTTATTTTAAATTCTAGGGATAATTACCACAAAAAAAAAAAAAAAATCCAATGTTTGACCCGTGCAACAATATAAACTCTGAGTTTTCAATTTTTTCAATTTAAACCATAATCTTTTAATTTGTTTTTAATCTAAATCATTTTTCTACTTTTGTTAACTAAAAATGACCATAACGAAATAGTATTTTAGTTATTAAACTCAATGTAGCTACATAAAATATCCAAAATACCCATTTTCATTGAGTTTAATGACTAATATATCCATTTTTCTATCGATTGTACTTAACAAAAATAGACAAATGATTCAGATTGAAAACAAATTAAAAATTAAATTTTTAAATTGATAAAATTAAAATTCATGGTTTATTTTGTTACAAGGGTCATTTTTTGTATTTTTTGTTTTTTGTTGTGTGTGTGTGTGTAATTACCCCAAAATTCTTCCATCCAAAATACAATCTTAGTATTTTTAAATAAGAAACTTACGTGTAAGTCTTAATATGTAGACTTATTGTCCAATAAGTCCTGTGAGAATTAATAGCCTTTTTCATCAAACACTGTTAAAAAAAAAATCACTAATTGTTCATTTTCAGCGACAGGTTGAAAATTGTCACAAAAAATTGTCATAATTATAAGTTTTAACGACGGTTTAAATAAATCATCACAAAAAGTCACTAATTTTTAACTTTCAATGACAGTTTGAAAAATTCGTCACATAAAAATGTCACTAATTGTAAGTTTTAGAAACAATTTATAAAAAAACGTAACCAAAAAAAAAAGTCACTAGTTGTTAATTTTTAGCGACATGCAAAAAATAGTCAAAAAAATTTATTTTTAGCGACGATTTTACTAGGACTTATTTTCAATAGTATTTGATAGGAATTAAGGCCAACTATTAGGACCAATTGGTATTTTACCCTTTAAATAATTTGGTCAAAGTTCGCAAAATCACAGCCCAATTCATATTAGTTTAGCAAAATTTTTAGTCAAAAGAAATAGGGCAAATTATACCTATAGTATTATACCTATAGTCTCTATACTTGCCTCTCATGTCAATTTGGTTTATGTAATATTAATTTTGCCCTTTAATTTTTCAAATTGTGTCAATCTAGTTTATGCGATAATAGCCGTTAAAAAATTGAATAAAAATCATAGGCAAAATGAACTATTAAAAAGATAATGAATCATTTCAAATTGGATGCGAATCCTTCAATAACTTTGAAGGGAATTAAAAAAACCATTTTGTCTCTTCATTTTAGTCCAATTTCTAAATGAAATATTATCAATTAGACTAAATTGATACCATGTGCAAAATCGAAAGGTAAAATTGATGCATTAAAATTACAAGAACCAAATTGATATAAACAAACTAGAAGAATTAAATGTAATTTGTCTAAAGAAATTCGACTCATAAAAAGAGAAATTTGTTCCTAAATACTAATTAATTTCAAGTGTAGTTTGACGTTCTTATCTTTGCATCCAACAACATATTCAATCCAAAATATGTTGTGTTCTCATTATAGCCCAAAAGGTCAAATGAAAATAGCAAAATAATAACTAAATTTATAATCGCCCCACAGCAATGAAGCTTAAATAAATAAATAAGCTTAAGTCAAAGAAGCATACCTTATTGAAAAGAGGTTGAATAGTATCGTAATTGCTATCCGAAGTATTACAAAAATTATTGAGCTTTGACATCTGGCTGAGTTTCAGCTTTTTCAATTGCAGCAACTCAATTCCATTCATAGCCTTGCAGATTGCAGTAAAACCTGGCAGGTGATGGAGATACAAGTCCACAAGTTTAGGAAACACAATTTTATCTGTTGCTTCTGTTGTTGTTGATGCTATCTCATTTTCATCTCCTTCTTCTTCACTCGAAATAAGTACTTCCAACTTACGACAATCAGATACACGAAGTATCTCTAGTTGCATCAGATCTCTGGCTATGGATAATGAGAACATGCTTTCCAGTTTATCACATCCCTCCAGTTCTAGAAAAGTGAGGTTGTGGAGCTGTACAAGTTGAGTAGGACCCTTCCACAAATGTGTCAATGCGGGCATGTCCCATAGTTCTAGCGTTTTCAACGCACTGAAGGCCACCTGTAATGCTCCAATTTTCATAAAATCCGATGAAACAAATCAAACTCATATTCCTTATTTATGTTCAGATCAAATCAAATTAACATGCAGAAGCCAAAAATCTTATCAAGATTCAACAATAATCATATACAATATAATTCTCTTTTCTTGTTATACTTCATTTCATTATAGTTTGAGATTTACAAAAGAGGTTACATACAATTACACATTCACAATTTCCAAAGCATGGATCTATAACATGTGATATAATACTACATAAATATTCAAAATTTAAATGCCTAATGGATTACAAGTTACAATGGTTAGAACTCTATTACAAAAAGAATGGGTCTCTACCCAAACATATAAACCAATGCTTTACAAAAATAAGCAAACAAAATGAATGAGCATTCATGCTCCAAAAATCACATCACGAGCCTTCAACGAGGCGGAGGCAAATCACCAACAACTAAAAATGATTTTCCACGAAGGGATGAACACTGATGCCCAGTAGATATAATATTAACAATGTATATGAGATTAACAAGATTATGATTATGAATGCAATGATGTGTGCTATGCTTAAAATATAAGCGTTTTTTTTTTTTTTTTTTCAATAGGATGCTCAATGCACAACTTTCAAAATAATATTCATTTCAACATTTTTATTTCAAAACATCGAGCCAGTAAGGCCTTGTTTGGCAAAGGCTAAAATTGGGCTTTTTTGGCTAAAATTCACAAAAAGACAAAAGGCTAAAATAGCCAAGAAGACAAAATGTCACATCAAACCCAAAATCATTTCACTTTTTCCCTCACAAACATTACATCTAACTACAAAAAAATCCAACCATCTTCCCAAACACAAAAATTTTGGCCTACTAAAATAGCCAACTTCCCAAACAAAGTCTAAATAAGACATTGGAATTGCCTAGTACGTGTCTGCAAGTAGGCTCTCAAGCACTACCAAATACCACTTTAACGGCTACTAACCAAAAGGAAATTGATACCTATTTCGCTCGTGTTTTAGAACTTTTACCATGACTCTTAAACCAACTTAATTCTCAAATCCACAATTACGTCCCCTATTCAAATTTACCACGTTATCAACATTTCCAATATTTTCAAAATAATAGCACAATCTCAATGTAAGGCCATGGAAGTGCAATTGATGCATGAAACAGTAATCTGTAACAAAATATTCCAATAAGAAAATATATTTAGAGTATAACTCAACATTCTCAATAATTCCAAAATAGTATGAGATTCCAATAAACTCATCAGTTACTCTCAACATATATCCCATATTTCATAATTTCTATTATTTCCAATAAATCCAATAAATTCAAGATAACTAATATATCCAAGGAAATTCACAATCTCCATAATAAATCACCAATTTTCACATTATTCCAACAATTTAATCCTATTCAAAAATCACATTTTTCATTTCTCAAATTTTCTAGGGTTTGAAAAAAATTTAGAGTTTTCTCAATTTAAATATAACCAAAGTTTTAAATAACGGTGGCAGTTACTGAAATGGTAGCGGTAATGCAGACGCGGTTGCGGGGTGTAACTACCATTGTGTAACGGTGGCAGCAACTGGAGCCGTGAATTTTTTAATTCTTCGCACAACTTTAAGAAAGCATACCGATATGCATGTTTTTATTTCAGAATCACATTTAGTGAGGCTCAAAATGATTTTTAGTATTTTTGTTTAGTTTTAAAAAATGATCCAATATATATACTAATTTTTATATTAGTTTTAAGTTGCTCTGAATAATTTTCCTATTGTTGAATTTATTTAATTTTTGTTACTTTACTAATTATAATTATGGATAACTTTTCCGATTTGTTAAAAAAAATGAATATTAAAAACAATAGTCTCACAAATAGAAATTCAAAATACAAAATGTCAAACATAATAATGTAAAAGTATGTAACATTAAATCTAAATTTTGTTCAATAAATTTAACATAAGAGAAATATATTAAGTTCATATTCAACTATAATTAAGTAAAAAAGTAATTAAACCCTGTAGAGCTTGAAGATTGGACATTCAAAATATATATAGATAACATTTTTACTTAAGTTCTACGTAACTAGAAAATAAAAAGAGAAAATAGCAATATATGCTAACAACAATGGTAGAGGGCCCTAATTTTTGTGGCTCAAATGGCTCGAATTTGCCAAAACGACGTCGTTTTGAGTACAAAACAACATCAAAATTTGCCAAAACGACGTCGTTTTGGCAATTTTGAGCCATTTGAGCCACAAAAATTAAGGCCCTCAAACATTTTTCATGTGCTAAATTTATATAAAAAATATATATATATATATATGTTTAACGGCGGTAACAGTACTGTAGCAGCAATGTAACGGCCGCTACAGCCTTTACGTAACGGTGGCGGCCGTTGCGGTCATGAATTTTGTCACATTACTATAGCGGTCATAACGGTAGCAATAACCACTACAATCATTACATAACGACGTTAGTAATGGTTGCGGTTGCTTTTTAAAATATTGAATATGACACTTTGAAATTTATATACCATATATCATTTTGGGTAGAGAATTTTAAACATTTGATAAAATATGAGCAAATCCTTATTTTTATACAATATATATATATATATATATATAATAAAAAACCTCAATTATAAAAAACCTCAATTTCTTCAAAATCATAACTAACAAAAAATACCACACAATCAAGGTAAAACAAATATACAAAGAGGAGAAGAAAAGTCTCAAAATCAAATGCATCAAAAACGCGATCGGCTCAGGTCAAACCTCAACACACTCTATATTCCGTATCAAAATAGCAAGGTGAGATTCTAACTCTAGATATGGTGGATCGAATGTTTTGTGTGATAATAAAAAAATTATTTAAAAAAGGGAGAGACAGAAGAAAGGAAGAGAAAGAGATACGGACGGGGAACAAAAAAATGGAAGGAAAGAAAGAAATGATTGGATTTGTGAACTTCACATTATTGGGCAAAAAAAGGCCCATCATTGATCTACACAGCAAGAGTTTCTTTCTTCAACACCATTCAGCTTGTTTGGTTCCACTGAAATTAATTTTTTTTAATTTTTTGTTTTTTATTATTTTTATTTTCACTGAATTTTTTTTATATTTTAAGTAATTTTTTAATTTTTAAATACACCTAACATAAATACACTTAAAAAGTAAAATATTTGTGAAAAAAATCTTTAAAAAAATCACTAAATAACAAATATTTTTAAAAAAATACGAAAATTCAGTATATTTTTATATTCTTGTGTATTTATAGATTTTTTAAAAATATTTTATTTTTTAAATATATCTAAGTAAGGTACATCTAAAAATGTATAAAAAAAAAATTGTTTAAAATTTTAAAAATATTCACTAAAAATTAAAAAATACGAAAAATAAAATATTCTATTTTTAAAAAATTAAATTTAGAAATAAAATCAAACACAGTGATTAGCTTTGTCTAGTTTGATTGCGGGAGGATAAGCAAGTTTGTTTGCTTGATCTCTCTAGTAGTTAATTGTTAGCTTTTGTTTTCTTTTGTTTTCTTTTTTCTTTTTTTGAACTAAGGTCTCATTTGACAACAAGTCGATTTAGTCAAAAAGTCAAAAAGTTACCAAAAAAATCAAAAAGCCAACAACCCATATCAAAAAATCAAAAATTCTTTTTTTTCTCTACTTTTTGCACATCTTTTCGTAAAAAGTCAAAAAGTCATCCCAAACATATTAATTTTTTTTAGCTCATATTTTAGCTAAATAGCAAAAAAGTTACTAAATTAGCTTGTTCCCAAACAAGGCCTAAGCTTTTGTTTTCTTGGCTTGGGCCCTATCTTACCACAAAAATAAATAAATAAGTAAATTACACTAACACCCCTAAGATTTATGTTTAATACAAATCCCTTCCTCACATTTGAAAAATTATGTTCTTCTTCTGGAGATTTGTAATCTCATAACAAATTACCTCTTAAATTGTTGCTGTTATGCTTTAAAATTTTCTAAATGACAATCTTGTCCTTTTTCTTATCATTTTTTCTTCTCATTTTTTCTTCTTATCATTATGACTACATTCTACAACTTTTCATCATTAAATTCTACGTAAACATATTCTTATTCAATAATAATATACAAACATAAATTTTATATAGAATTTTCAAGCACAATGATAGCTCAGCTTACACTTTAAAACAAAACACTCATAAACATGATTTATATTTATAACAACATCATTATCATAACATTTTTTTTTTTTTTGTATAAATTTTTATATATGAATATAATTTTTTATTTTTATTTCCACCACTATACTTAGATTAGATCAATTTAATCTACATATATTTAAAAGTATAAAATTTATATAAGAAAATCAAAAAAAAAAAAAAAAAACATTGAATACAACAAAATAAGATAATGTATTAAATTTTTGTTTTTATTTTTTATTTTTTTGTATTTGGTGAATTTTTTTAAAAAAAAATCACAAAATATTATACTTCTGAAGTATATCTAAATTAGGTGTATCTAAAAAATTAAAAAAAAAATGGTTAAAATGTTAAAAAAATTCAGTAAAAATAAACAAACTTAATTTTTTATGTGAGTTAAATCTAAGAAGAAAATTGTTATTTTCTTTGAAATAACATGAACAAAATATCTGTATTATTTTATTATTTTATATATATAAAGGTTAAAAGACAAATATGTCATTTTAATTTGACAAGAAAGTGAGTGTAATTTTTCAAATATAAAAAAATCTATATTAAATAGAAATCTCGAGGGTATCAGTGTAATTTAGCCAAAAAAATGGGAGCACCCCACGTGGTCTCTGCTCTCCCATCCAAACTTTATTTATTTATTAATTATTATTATTTTTTATAATATCTATCTCAATATCTATATCTATATCTATATGTACCTATATATATATAATAACAAATACAATTTAGTAACACTATAATATTGTGACGTAAATAATAAAATGATATAATTATTTTCTCATTACAAAATATATTTTGTTTGATGATACACATTATAAATATCCATAACTCTCTCATAGTAGTAAATAAATAAAGCCGATCAAAAAAAAAAGTAGTAAATAAATAAATAATAATAATAATCTAGAGAGCCTCCTAATTTTATTCGAAAATTTATCATAATCCACTTGTCACAACCTTGGGCGCTATTTTATTTAAAAAGAAAACAAACAAACAAAGTGCTCCATAAGATTTTTTTTTATTTAACTTTTTTTCTTTTTTTTTTTTCTTTCGTTTAGTATAAATAAACTTAGATCTCTTCGTCTGCGCATGGGATACATTATTAGATAAACTTTATTTGGTTGCGTTATTTTAAACTTTTTTTTAATTAATTTTTTCAAAAATTAAAAATTAGTTTGATAAAAATAATTACCAAAATTAAAATTTTAAAATTTCCAAAACTATTTTTCACCCAAAAAGAGAACCATATCAAAATAATGAGTTTTTTTTCTTTTTTTTTCACCAAACTAATTTTTGATTTTTTTCAGAAAAAAAATTATGAAAATTGAATAAGGGGATTATGAAATTTTTAATGGTAAGAAAAGGCAAAAAAAAATGTTGATATTTAAAAATAAATTTATTCTTTTGCATATCAATAATGTTTTAGAGCTCTAAATTGAGAGTACTAGAGCATCACTAATGATGTGGCACAGGGGGCCCCACCAAAGTGATGTGATGTTTTGGCTTGAGTTTGTTTTTTTTTTTTTTTTTTTTTTTTTAGTTCATTAGTGCTATTAGTGGTCCAAAAATTAGTAAGATGAATCACCACCCTTTGCATATTGTTCTTTGCAAAATAGGGTTGTAGCACAAGTTCCAAAAAAAAGTTTAAAAACACATAAATTACAACATCTGATAAAATCCTCTCAAGTGATGGGTCACATCTTTTGTAAATTTCGTACTTACATAAAGTATATGAGAAAAGTTAGGGATCATGAAAATGATCATGAAATATTTATGATCATTGGATTATCTCGATTAGTGTGTAGTGCTTTATTCTAAATGTAATCCAAAAGTCACAAAACTTTCATGATTATTTTCATGAAAGATTTTTCATGATACCTAGCATTAGTTCTATAATTAATTTTTGTACAAGAAAAAGAATTATTCCTACTAAACAAAAACAAAAACAAAAAAAAAACAAACAAAAAAGCGTTTAAATAATAATAAATAAATAATCCTTTACGGTGCACTGTTTTTTTTTTTTTTCCCTTTGTTTTTGTTTATTTATTGTTTGCTTTCAAATAAAAGAATCCCCACGTTAAGGTGGCTGTCATGTGGATTATGATAAATTTTCGGATAAATCTGAGAAGCTCTCTAGACTTATTGACAATAATAAGTACAACTAGTAATTATAAATGAGCTATGACTCAATCAATTAAGTTCAAAAATAAATAAAATTTAATAATTTAAAATAATTTATTAAGTGAGACTAGAGTATGAAATAATTTTAAAAGGACTCAAGGTGATCCCATTGTTCATATAATTAAATATGAGCCAAAATAATTAAGTGTGGACAAATCAAATAAAACTCAAAAATTAAATTTTTATTCAAATCTAGTATCTTTTTGAACGAAGATTTAATACTCAAGACTCAAGAATAATTAAAAATTAAAAAAAAAAAAACTGTCAACCAGGCCTCACGAAGTTGAAATAAAAAAATAATATAATTTATTTTTATCAATTTAAATAGAATGGTCCACCACACAACAAACATAATTAAGCAATTTAAAAATTCATATCAATCTAACTCTAAATAATATCCGAACTCAAAAACACACGAAAGAAATTATTAAACAAACATCGATAAAAAAATAAATTGAGTTTAGATTCAACTTGTTACAATCTGAAGTCAAAGAAGCATACCTTATTGAAAAGAGGTTGAATAGTTGTTGATGCTATCTCATTTTGATCTCCTTCTTCTTCACTCGAAATAAGTACTTCCATCTTACGACAATAAAATACATTAAGTATCTGTAGTTGCATCAGATCTCTGGCTATGGATAATGAGAACATCCTTTCCAATTTATGACAGCTCTTCAGTTCTAGAGAAGTCAGGTGGCGGAGCCATACAAGTTGAGTAGGACCCTTCCACAAATGTGTCAATGCGGGCAAGCTCCGTAGTTTCAGCCTTTTCAAGGCACTGAAGGCCTCCTCTGGTAGTTGGCCATGACAAACCTCTTTCAAATTATCTAAATTATCGAGACATAGCGACTGCAACACAGGGAAGGCTATTTGTGGAACTGGAACCCCATCTGTTGTGTCAATGATATATTCCAGATCCTGACAATCTTTCAAGGACAATTTTGTTAATTTTTTGAAACCATCTTTGTCTAAATCATAGCCAACATTCTTCACACCTACTGCTCCTGTTATTTTTACAATTTTAGTGATCTTGAGAAGATTCTTGAACTCACTCTCCATAAGATCGCTCTCGTGAAGATCCTCGAGACTCAACTGGTTTTGTAACTGATAATCACGACAATCTCTTGTGCCAATCATCCTCCGAGTCACAGGTAATCTAGAACGGGACCCAATGGTTATAGCGAATGCTTTTAGATTCGTAAGGACCAAGTCTCTTGGCCAGTATGCAAAATGTGGTAGGTAAATGACCAAAGTTGTAAAATTAGACAACCCACACAGCTCAGTGAAAGTCGCTTTAGCTTCTTCTATCCTGTTTTCATCATTAAAGTTATACCCAAAATACAACTCTTCTAGCTTTGATAAGCTCGACAGAACACCTGGGCAAATCCTCTTCACACCACATCGCAACAAATCCAGTAGCTTCAAGTGACTAAGCCGACCTATTTCTTTTGGCAACTCCTCTATTTTGGTGCCTTCGAAACTCAAAATTTCTAAATTCTCTAACGCTCCTATTACAGATACATCATTGATCAGTCCGCATTCGTATAGTGACAAGCTTCGGAGGTTGGTCAACCATCGCAGGGATGTCGGCAGTGATCCTTTTATGTACACATTCAACATGCTTAAAGCTTTGAGTTCCTTCATCCCTCCGTAGAAACTATCTGGGAGATTTGGTAGTTTTGATGCATAATTGTACCCATAATTGTCCTCTAGCCGTAAAAGATGGAGTTTTGGAAATTCTAGATTATCAGGCAGCTTGCTCATACCAGTGCATCGCAATGAAATTACAGCATAATTTTTGTGTCGTTCTTTCTCCGGCCATTCTTTCAATGCTTTGTCACATCTTACCATAAATGAATGCTCCTCCCTAGATGCTATTGATATAGCAACATCACGAACTACATCATGGATTTTAACACAACCTTCTCGTTCACCATCCATCAAGAGATAGTCTTTTTTTAAGTCATCGACAAAGGCATGTACTCTGTCTCTTGCTTCCTTGACACTATCAATGGCCTCAAACATCTCTATCCCAACTCCATATCTAACGAGATCTTCAATTGGAATATTAAAATCTTCAGCATATAAGGAGCAGAGCAAAAAGCATTCCTTAATTTCCCTACTTCCTAAGAAGTTGTAACTCAACTCCAGAGATTTAAACACATTTTCTTCTACTTCCCTGATGTTTTTTACCATGGACTTACGTAACTGTAGAAGGGCTGAATTCCATGACTGCTCATCTTTACCTTTTAGTGCCCTCGCAACTGTAACAATAGCAATCGGCAAACATCCACATTCATCCGCAACTTTCTTCTGTGTGATATACAAATCAGTACTTTTGTGACTTGTGTGACTTGGGTCATTGGAAATTCCGGCCATCTCCTCAAAGAGATTCCATGCTTCTTCTTTGGTTAAGACTTCAACTGTAAATTTCTTTTGAGCATTCATATCGTTGCATACATTATCTAATCTAGAAGTCAGCAAAATTTTGCAACCTCTATGACCATCTCCAAATGGAATTCCTATGTCATTCAGTTCGAGACGTTTCCAAACATTGTCCAATATGACAAGGATTCTCTTGGTGCCCCTTAGTCTTTCACACAATCGATTTGCTCTTCCACGTTCAGTCTCCTCCTTAAATTCCAAACCCAAATTATCTCCAATTTCACCTTGAATCTTCCTTTCATTAGGACTTTGGGACACTACAGCCATCACAACCTCATCGAACAATTTCTCTTCTTTTGCTCTTTTGGCAACTTCTTTCACCATTGTTGTCTTACCAACACCTCCCATCCCACATATTGCAATCATGTGGAATCCATCTTCCTTCAGTGCCTCCATGACATCGTTCATAATCAATCTTCTAGATTCAAAAACCTTAATACCTTCAGTGGATGTGGATTCCATCCCAGGTAGAGGCTCATTGTAGGCCACTTTCGTCAGTTTCCTCTCTTCGTGCAACTGAGCCACCTCTTTTGCCTTGTTGGTTGCTTTCTTACTGAGCGAGTAACGTAACGGCAGGTTTGGACACCACCCATATAGACACCCTTTGTTTGCTTCAACTTCATCTTCATCTTCTAGAATTTCTCTGGCCTCTTCGAGGCATTTATCAACCCTTTCCAGCCACCCCTTAACATCAGGTCCGATACCTTTTACATTTCTTTTTGCTTCATCAACGAATAGCTGCATTGCACCTCTTTCCTCATCCAACTTCTTGACTTCATCTTTCAGATTCTTGACCTTGCTTTTATAGGAAAATAGATAATCGAAATGACGGCCAACTGGAGCCATTAGAAATTCTCCAATCTTGCCTACAATTGGACCAACAAAACCAACCCAACCAGTAGCCATTTCTCACTTCTATTTCAGTTATGTACCTCTCTCCCTATTTCTTTTCTTTTTCTTTTTCTTTTTTTTTCCCTTTTTCTAGAATGCAATATGTAAAACTAGAAGAAAACAAACAACTATTGAAAACAGAATAGTAATTGTTGAACACAGACTTAAAATAGAGTGGCAGAGGAAGAGATTACAAAGATTTCTAGAACAAAAGAAGATATACAGAGATTTCTTTATCCTGGTAAGTAACAGTTGAACAAAGAGAAATACAATTTTGTAGAGGACATGAAGATATCAAAGGAACACTTTGCAAGAGGGGATCTAAAGTTTTTTTTTTTTTTTTGACAAGCAAGGTTGACTATAGAGAATTACAATATAATTGGACAAAGAGAACTTGTATTGTAAAACAGAAATTGCAAAGAAGAAAGTGAGCTTAGTAAAATGAAAACAGAATGCAGAGAATACTGATTTGGTAATTGTTCAACACAAAGTAAATAAAATAGAGTTGCAGAGGAGAAGATTACAAAGTTTCCTAAAATCAAAAGAGAATACAGGAATTTTTTTTTTGTTTTTTCTGGTAAGCAACAGTGGAACACAGATTTATAATGAAACTGAAGACAGAAAGTAAGCAGAGATTTAAACAGAGAGAAATAATAGAATTGAAGTGGAAGTGGAAGTGGAAGTGGAAGTGGAAGTGAAGAAAGAAAAACCTTGGAAACTTTCTAGAGTGTCTTAGAGATGAAACATGCACAGCCTTAACAACTCAGTCGACGGTGAAGAGAAAAGCTTTTCACCAAAGACAAACAAGACCATTAACATCCATCAAAGAGAAACAATCAGATTCAGAGAGGTTTTGAAGGAGAGTTTGAGGAGGAGAGAACATTTTGAGATCAGTACTATGCTTTTACATCTAAAATTTATTTTTTTTTGTCGGTGGGGGAACTTTCCTCGTTGCTTTGGTGTTTTGACTCGGTCCTTTCAAAATTTGCTTTGTGATATTTTTTAAAAAAAGTTTTTTTGGTTATTTACCGCACTGTAATCAATTTAGCGAAGGGGAGGAAAGCAATGGCGGACCCAAGGGGGGTAGCACTGCCCCTGCGAACTATTTCAAAATTTTAGGTAATATTATGCATTTACCCTGTAGGGCATGTCAATCAAATTTTGATACTTTTTTGTTTTTATGAGAACACAAGATTAAAATTATTTATTTAAGCTTGTACAAGTGTAAAAAATTTATCCTGTGTTTATTGAAACAATATTTGTTTAAGCTTGAATCTGTGGATTGAATCAATAAATATTTATCCTGTGGAATCAATAATAATATTTATTTAAACACAAGTAATAAATATTTATTGAATCAATATTTATTCTGTCACAGGTACAAGTGTAAAATTATTTATTTAAGCTTGTACAAGTGTAAAAAATTATTGAATCCACAAATACTGTGTTTACAAAGTGAATAAACACAGGTAATAAATAAAGTTTGTACAAGTGTAAAAAATACTTTATAATCCAATTTTGATACTTTTTTGTTTTTATTAATGAGTATTAGATATTCATGAAAAAAATTATTTGCAAATTTAATGATAATGTTCAATTTTTTGTTTATAAATATGAAACTTTGGTAAAAATGCACAAAAATTAATGTATAATTAATTTTTAATTGTATAGAATTTGGCCTCTCTTAACAAGATTTCTATATCCGCCACTAAAAGTGAGACTCAAAACCTGGACCTAAGGTCGTAAAGGGGGTCCTTACAACTCGGGCTACCTTATCTCTTAAAAAAAATAAATAAATAAATAAAAAATTACTCATGGCATGCTGTGAATAAAAACCATAATGTTAAAATATTTATGATCCCTCCATACGATATAATTTTTATTATATAAATATATTATAAAATAAAATTAAAAAATAAATTCAAAATATTATGATCAATTACATTGACCTATTTGAGATTTTAAAAAAAAGGTAAATTACACTGACACTTCTTGAGGTTTAATCTAATTCAATTTCACCCATGTGTTTAATATTCTCATTTCACAAATCCCTTCCTTATATAAAAAGTAACAACTCTTAATAAAAAAATAAAAGAAATTACATTGGAAAAAAAACAAATAAATAAAATAAGAAAAGAGAGAGTACATAAACTTAATATTTTTATTTTGTTTAAATAATTATAATAACTAGAAGGTCAGTGTAATTTTTTAAATATCAAAAAATAATAAATATTAAACATAAACCTTTAAGGGTAATATACCTTGAAAAAATAAAAATACTAAACCCGGCTCTTTGGATTGAGATGCTTTTCATGGTTCAAACGCATTATTTAATCTCTACATCTATTCATTCGACAAAGTTAAATACTTTTTTGCTTTCATGGAACACATCCCATGTGATGCGGTGTCCCACTTTGCTTTTGTTTTACTTTTTGCTTTTGTTTTTCCTTTTCCATTTGATTAATTATTACAGTATTGACTAGGGCCGAGTAAGGTTTAATTTGGTTTGATTTAACAATAAAATTTTGTTTAGAAATATATTATTTTAATAATTTTAAAATTTTTATAAAATATATATATAAAAAAAAATAGAAAATAATATAATTTAAAAAAGATAATGTATGTGATTTTAGATTGTTCTCAAACAATCCGTAAATTAAAATTAAAGTCAAATCATTATTGATTATTTTAGGAAATTTAGAATTAAATTAAATTATGAAATTTTTATAATCAAATCAATGCTATCTTGATTGTTTCAATTTAAAATCACGAATTTTTATAATCTTGTCATTATTCATAAAATGATTATAAAACGTTATTTATAATTTTAGGAATGCAATGGCGGAGCCCGGGGGGATTTACCCCCTTTAACGCATGTTTGAGGTAATATTATGCATTTACCCCCTTTAAGGCATGTTTGATTGACAATATTAAAATATGATATTATAGTTATTAATTTGTGAATTCAATAATTTTGTGTTTGTTTTGAAATTTTGTTTTAAGATTATTAATTCACTGAATAATTAATCTAATAAATTTGTAGGGTTATTAATATTGAGGTAGGGGCGGGATTATATATCCTGATCTAAGAAATAAAATAAAAAGACTCTTTTACCTACTAATCCAATGCAAATCAAACAATAGACAAGATGATAATTTATCCTACTAATCCAATTGGATAGTGAATACCATATTAATTTAATGAAATTATTAATACCTTCACTATTAGTCTTCTGAATCAAACATGGCCTTAGTTTACAATTTGTGAAGGGTTGGCCCCTTAGGAAAAAAAAAAAAAAAACCCTTCTTCAAAGCCTCAGATTGTTTCTATTCTTCAATTAGAGTCATCTTACAATACTGTATATAGCATGTAAATTATGGTCCAAATGGATGTTAGTTTCAAATCATTGTGTCTATGAGACCAACAAATTATCAAATCAAATTAGTTACGTCTTATTATGATGTTTGATTATATCTAGAATAGTATTAGTTATGATTCATTGTGATTTTTGGTTACTACTAAAATAATCATTAATTATGACTCAAATTGGTTTTAGTTATGATCCATATTTGTATGTTATTATTTTTTAATTTTTTTAGTTTGTACAAGTGTAAAAAATACTTTATAATCCAATTTTGATGCTTTTTTGTTTTTATTAATGAGTATTAGATATTGATTAAAAAATTTATTTGCAAATTTAATGATAATGTTCAATTTTTATGTTTATAAAGTGAATTAAAATACATATGAAACTTTGGTAAAAATGTACAAAAATTAATGTATAGTTAATTTTTAATTGTATATAATTTGGCCTCCTCTTAACAAGATTTCTATGTCCGCCGCTGAAAGTGAGACTCGAAACCTAGATCTAAGGTCGTAAAGGGGGTCCTTACCACTTGGGCTACCTTGTCTCTTAAAAAAATAAAAATAAAAATAAAAAAATTACTCATGGCATGCTGTGAATAAAAATCATAATATTAAAATATTTATGATCCCTCCATATGATATAATTTTTATTATATAAATAAATTATAAAATAAAATAAAAAATAAATTCAAAATATTATGATAAATTACATTGACCTATTTGAGATTTAAAAAAAGTGGTAAATTACACTGACACTTCTTGAGGTTTAATCTAATTCAATTTCACCCATGTGGTTAATATTCTCATTTCACAAATTCCTTCCTTATATAAAAAATAACAACTCTTAATAAAAAAATAGAAGAAATTACATTGAAAAAAAATAAATAAAATAAAGAAAAATAAATAAACAAATAAAATAAGAAAAAAGAGAGTACATGAACTTAATATTTTCATTTCGTTTAAATAATTATAATAACTAAAAGGTTAGTGTAATTTTTTAAATATCAAAAAAATAATAAATATTAAACATAAACCAAGAGTGTAAAGGTAATATACCTTGAAAAAATAAAAATACTAAACCCGGCTCTTTGGATTGAGATGCTTTTCATGGTGCAAACGCATTATTTTAATCTCTACGTCTATTCATTGGACAAAGTTAAACACTTTTTTGCTTTCATGGAACACATCCCATTCCCACGTGATGCGGTGTCCCACTTTGCTTTTGTTTTACTTTTTGCTTTTGTTTTTACTTTTGCTTTAGCTTTTCCTTTTTCATTTGATTAATTATTACAGTATTGACTAGGGCCGAGTAAGGTTTAAGGTTGGTTTGGGTGTCTTAAAAAAGTGTATTTTTTGTCTTTTTATAAAAAGATGTACAGAAAAGTAGAGAGGTGATGTGATGGAAAAAAGATAAAAAGATAAAAAGATAGATTATATAGTATAACCCAAGCCTTAATTTGGTTTGATTTAAGAATAAAATTTTGTTTAAAAATATGTTATTTTAATAATTTTTTAATTTTTATAAAAATATATATAAAAAATAGAAAATAATATAATTTAAAAAAGATAAAAAGATAATGTATGTGATTTTAGATTGTTCTCAAACAATCCGTAAATTAAAATTAAAATCAAATTATTATTGATTATTTTAGGAAATTTAGACTTAAATTAGATTATGAAAATTTTATAATCAAATCAATACTATGTTGATTTTTTCAATTTAAAATCCCGAATTCTAATAATCTTGTCATTATTCATAAAATGATTATAAAATATTATTTATAATTTTAGGAAAGCAATGGCGGACCCGGCGCGGGGAGGGGGGGGGTTTAGGTAATACGGTTGTGATTTGTAGTACTAAATTCATGGGTACTAATAGCACTAATTTCTATATCAGGTAAGAAAAAAAAAAAACAAAAAACAAAGTTACCAAAACAGGAAATTAGTGCCATTAGTGCCAGCAGTTTTAGTGCCACAAATCATTTTTCTTAGGTAATATTATACATTTGAAAATTGCTTGAGAGCTCTAAAAGAGTGGCTCTAAACTAGCATTAATTTGTCCTTTTATGCCCACTGTTTTGTCTTTTTCTGTTTTTTTTTTTTTTTTTTTTTTTTTTTTTTTAAGTTGGCTGCCAGCTCAGTAGAGCTCTTTTTAGAGCTCTACTTTTAGAGCTCTGTAGCATGGTTGTTATACATTTACCCCCTTTAAGGCATGTTTGAGGTGATATTATGCATTTACCCCCTTTAACGCATATTTGATTGACAGGATTAAAATATAAGATTATAGTTATTAATCTGTGAATCCAATAATCGTGTATTTATTTTGAAATTTTGTTTTATGATTATTAATCCAACAAATTTGTAAAATAATTAATATTGAGGTAGGAGTGAGATTATATATCCTGATCTAAGAAATAAATAAAAAGACTATTTTACCTACTAATCTAATGCAAATCAAACAATGAACAAAATGATAATTTATCCTACTAATCCAATTGAATTGGAAATATCATAGTAATTTAATGGAATTATTAATACCTTCACTATTAGTCTTGTGAATCAAACATGGCCTTAGGAGGATTGCCCCTGCAAACTATTTCAAAATTTTAGGTAATATTATACATTTACCCCCTTTAAGGCATGTTTGAGGTAATATTATGCATTTACCCCCTTTAACGCATGTTTGATTGACAGGATTAAAATATGATATTATAGTTATTAATCTGTGGACTCAATAATCTTGTGTTTGTTTTGAAATTTTGTTTTAGGATAATTAATCCAATGGATAATTAATCCAACAAATTTGTAGGATTATTAATATTGGGGTAGGGGTGGGATTATATATCCTGATCTAAGAAATAAAATAAAAATACTGTTTTACCTACTAATCCAATGCAAATCAAACAATGGACAAGAGGATAATTTATCCTACTAATCCAATTGGATAGTGAATACCATATTAATTTAATGAAATTATTAATACCTTCACTATTAGTCTTGTGAATCAAACATTGCCTTAGTTTACAATTTGTGAAGGGTTGTCCCCTAGAAAAAAAAATAATAAATAAATAAATAAATACTCATGGCATGCTACGAATAAAAATCATAGTGTTAAAATATTTATGATCCCTCCGTATGATATAATTTTTATTATATAAATATATTATAAAATAAAATAAAAAAATAAATTCAAAATATTATGATAAATTACATCGACCTATTTGAGATTTAAAAAAAGGTTAATTACACTGACACCTCCGAAGGTTTAATCTAATTACATTCCACCCATGTGGTTAATATTCTTATTTCACAAATACCTTCCTTATATAAAAAGTAACAACTCTTAATAAAAAAAATAGAGGAAATTACATTGGAAAAAAATAAATAAAACAAAGAAAAGGAAAAAATAAATAAATAAAATAAGAAAAGAGAGATTACATGAGTTTAATATTTTCATTTCGTTTAAATAATTATAATAAGGGCAAAACACCAATAAATTCTAAATTTTAATATGTTAAACCATTTTGTCCTGCCTTTTATTTTGTAGACTAATAAGTCGTATTTGAATGTTAAAAGCTCACTATAGGCCTTTTTTAGATTTCCCTCCTTTCCGAACATCAGCAACATTAACTATACCAACAACATCATCAAACATCAACTACATCATCAAACATCATCAACATCACCAACATCATCAAACATCAACTACATCATCAAATATCAACTACATCATCAAACATCATCAACAACACCAACATCATAAAACATCATCAACATCATCAAACATCAACTACAACATCACCAACATTGTGAACATTATCAAATATCAATTACATCTTCAACTTCATCAAACATCATCAACATCATCAACATTGTGAACATCATCAAACATAAACTACATCTTCAACCTCATCAAACATTATCATACACCAATATGGGATATAATATATTGATGTTTATACAGTATAACAAACAAAGATACCATACCAAATATAAAATATAACAAACAAAGATACCATACCAAATATAAAAAGGACTAAATGGTTGTCACGACCCAAACCCGGCCCTATGGGTTTAGCACCGTAACCGGCCAGTAATCCGAGATTACCGAAGGCCTGCTTAACAGTAATACAGTAAATCAGAGTACAGGGCCTGGCGGAAGCCAATACAGTAAATAACTAGTGTCCATTGAGCTGTGAAAATCAGTATGCCAAAAACATTTTCCATGCATTCATACAGTTCAGAACAGTACAGTCTATATACTGTCTATACGATCATATACAAACATTCAGTACGGGGACCTAATCCCTCGATAACAGTACAGTAAACATTCAGTCTATACAATCCGTTCGGTCATTACAAAACAGTGAGACAGTACAAAAAGGGGAAATACTAAAACACTCCTAAGCCTTAGCATAACAGGCTCGGAACCTCGCAGTGAGGCACATTGGCTGGCTTGACAAAACTGGGACTCTACCTCGACGCCTCTAGCTTTGATCCGGTGCCTGTACACCTACATATATATATGAGCAGTGAGCTAAAGCCCAGTGATTAACATAATGTATAAAGAGGTTAAGAATGTAATATCCTTACAGTAATGAAAACAGTTCATTAAACAGTATTTCAGTCTTTCAGTCAGAACAGTTATACAGTCATATGTGGTACATCCATTAGCATAACAGTAAACAGTAGGTCTTAAAGACCGAACAGTAATGATGGCCAGTCATTCAGTAAACAGTATGGTTCCACAAGGGAACCGACAGAGATCTCTGTAACAGTAACAGTAACGGTGGGTGCTAAGGATGCCACAGTACAGTTCAGAAATAAAGGACATACATTCATTCAGTAAATAATTACATTTCAGTAAACAGTTCAGTTGCAGTTCCATTCAGTAGACAGTTCAGAAGATAATCAGTTTTTGAACATATCTTTACACAATCGTTACTCACAGAGATTGGGCTAATAGCAGCTAGAGCGCGTCCCCGAGAGCCAACCCTAAACAGTTAACAAATAGAACACACACTAAGTTTCACAGTCGGGAAGGATGATAATTAAATCCCTAAATTTCCTCGGTGTGGTTCTACGTCTAAATCCTCATTAAGATGTCATAAACTAGGCCTAAGAATGCCTAGGATGGGATGAGGATGCAAAAATACACTTAGAAAACATTTTCAGAATTTCAGTGAAACAGGGTCCCGCTCGAGCGCAGGTTTCCCCGCTCGAGCGGACAAGAAAACAAAGGTACCCGCTCGAGTGTCCACTTAGCCGCTCGAGTGGACCAAAAAGTACTGGATAGGTGAAATCTCCGCTCGACGCTCGCTCGAGCGTGTCACCCAGTCCTCCGCTCGAGCGCAACTTCTTCCGCTCGAGCGGACTGATGTACAGTGCAAGATGCTGGGAGCTCGATTTCCCCGCTCGAGCGCTACTTTCCCCGCTCGAGCGGGACTCAAAAATCTGGAAAACCCAGATTCGAACTCCAAGTTCAAAACCAAGTTTTCAACCACCAAAATCGATCCTCTTGGGCCCATTTTCTGGAAAACTCTTGTAAACACATAGAATAACATGTTTTAAAGCTCAATTTGTAAAATCAAAGCCCAAGGGTGAGTTAATTAAAACCAAATTCAAACCCATTTCAAGAATAAATTTCAAACCATGCAATGCATGAACTTTAAACCAAAATCAAGCTTCAATTCTTGCTCAATGAGCTCAATAGTTGGAAAACAAAATGAAAACATGGGCTTTAACAAAAACATGAGCATGCATGTACAATCCATCATGAATTCCACTTCAAAATGCACCAAAATGGCCATGCATGCATGAATTCAAGCATAATTCAACCTCTATGCACTAAATCATGGCTTGATTCTACAATGGAGCCTAAAACATGCAAGATGAAGCTCAAGACCACAAGAAGAAGATGGATTCTCTTACCTAAGTCTCAATTACAAGTCTTGCAAGCTCAAATTCGCAATCTATGTTACAAATCTTCAAGTTCTTCTAGCAATTCACAAGATGAGCTCAAATCTCTCTCTCTCTCTCTAACTAAGGTCGGCTAGATTCAAAATAGGGGCTGATTAAGTGTTTGTTTGGGTGTAAGAAGGCTCTTGAAAATCAATAAACAAATGTCCACTAACCATGGCAATTTGGTAGATAAGCTACAACTTGTAATTAATTCATTTAAATCTAATTTAATCATTCCTAATCAATTTTCAGATAAATATACCATTAAATCACAAATATTCTACTGATCCCAAAACTCTAAACGGTTCTTAATTCGGCCGCCGATAAGGCCTTCAATTAGCAGTTTAAACATATGAATTCAAACAGATAATCAATCAATCAAACAGATGCAATATGCAATTCAATAGATAAACTTATTCAATTTCAGTTTCGATTTCAATCAGTCCATTCAGTACTTCAGTTAATCAATTATCAGTCATTATCAGTTCAGTTTAGCAGTAACCAGTAGCTAATTCAGTAGTTTATCGGTAATCAGTACGAGGGTTGTTACAGTCTCCCCTCCTTATAAGGAGTTTAGTCCTCTAAACTCGAGTTACCTTCATTCTGGAAGAAAACAGGATTCAGCGGGAACAAATCAGGATATCGCCTAGCCATGTCATCTTCCCTTTCCCAAGTGGCATACACACCACCATGGTTCTGCCAGTCAACTTTCACTAGCGGGATCTCCTTTCTCAGTTTCTTGATCCGTCGGTTTACAATCTGTATAGGCCGTTCCTCGTAAGTGTAGTCATCACTCAACACGATACGGTAGGCTCAATCACATGGAAAGGATCCCGGAGATAATCTCTCAACATCGAAATGTGAAAGACATTATGCATATGCTCCATTTCAGGAGGAAGCGCAACTTGATACGCCACCGGATTGATTTTCTCAATAATCTGATACGGTCTGACGTATCTCGGCGCTAACTTGCCTTTGACTCCAAAACGAGTCTGGCCTTTCATTGGTGTCACTTTCACAAACACGTGATCACCCACTTCATACTCTCTGTCCCGTCTTCTGACGTCGCATAACTTTTCTGTCTACTCTGTGCGGTTTTCAGTCTCTGCTGTATCAGTTTGATCTTTTCAGTCGTCTCATATACAATCTCGGGCCCAAGCAAAGGCCCATCTCCAACTTCTGCCCAGCAAATTGGAGATCTACACTTTCTGCCATACAATGCCTCGAAAGGCGCCATACCAATACTCGAATGGTAGCTGTTGTTGTAGGCGAATTCAGCCAACGGCAAATGACTTTCCCAGTTTCCCTGAAAATCAAGGACACACATTCTCAGTAGATCCTCTAAAGTTTGGATGGTCCTTTCTGACTGTCCATCTGTCTGAGGATGATAGGCACTACTCAGCCTCAATTCAGTACCCAATGCAGTCTGTAGGCTTTGCCAGAACCTCGATGTAAACTTCGAATCCCTGTCAGAAACAATAGACACAGGCACTCCATGCAGTCTAACAATTTCATCAATATAGATAACAGCCAGTTTGTCCGCATTATAAATTGTCTTGACAGGTAAGAAGTGAGCAGATTTGGTCAGTCTATCAACAATAACCCAAATAGAATCCATACCTTTCCTGGAGCGAGGTAATCCAACGATAAAATCCATCGTGATATGCTCCCATTTCCACTCTGGTATGGGTAAGGGTTGCAGTAATCCGGCAGGTCGTTGATGTTCAGCTTTGACTTGTTGGCAATGAAGACACTTGGACACAAAGTCGGCAATTTCTTTCTTCATTCCCGGCCACCAGAAATTCTGTTTCAGGTCTTGATACATTTTCGTATTCCCTGGATGGATCGAAAATTTCGAATTGTGGCTTCTTGCAGAACTCTTCTTTTCAATTCAGTGTCATTCGGTACACACAGTCTTTCTTGAAATTTCAGTACATTGTTTCAAATTTGAACCCCGGTCTCGGTTTTGAATCTCTCTCTTCGATGATTTTCTTCAAGTAATCATCCAGTTGTTGTTTCTCCTTAATCTCTTCAATCAATGCTGGTTGAGCAGTAATGGCAGCTAAGGTTCCACCTTGTTCCTTCAAAACAATTTCAATCTCAAACTTTTCAAGGTCACAAAGCAACTCCTTCTATCCAGTCAGCAAACAGGCTAGGTTCCCAATCGATTTTCGGCTCAAAGCATCGGCAACGGTATTTGCTTTTCCCGGATGGTACAGAATCTGTAGGTCGTAATCTTTGATCAGTTCAAGCCATCTCCGCTGTCTCATATTCAGTTTTTTCTGCGTGAAGAAGTATTTCAAACTCTTGTGATCGGTATATACTTCACATGTTGCCCCATACAAATAGTGACGCCAAATTTTCAATGCAAAAACCACTGCAGCAAGTTCCAGATCATGGGTTGGGTAATTCTTTTCATGCGGTCTCAACTGTCGGGAAGCATAAGCAATAACTCTCCCATTCTGCATTAAAACACATCCCAAACCCTTATGAGAAGCATCACTAAAAACAGTGTAACCATCTGTACCTGAGGGTAGAGTAAGGACCGGTGCAGTTACAAGTCGAGTTTTCAACTCTTGGAATGCTGTTTCCCTCTGGTCAGTCCAGTCAAATGATATCCCCTTCTGTGTCAACTGAGTCAGTGGTAAGGCAATCTTGGAGAAATCTTTGACAAATCTTCTGTAATATCCAGCCAATCCCAAAAAGCTTCGGACTTCGGTTACATTCGTTGGTCTAGGCCAGTTCACTACAGCTTCAATTTTCTGCGGATCAACAGAAATTCCATCTTTGCTAACAACATGCCCCAAAAACATCACATGATCAAGCCAAAATTCACATTTAGACAGTTTAGCATACAGTTTCTGTTCTCTTAAGGTCTGCAGGGCAAGTCTTAGATGGTGTTCATGTTCTTCAACAGTCTTAGAATAAATCAGTATGTCATCAATAAATACTACAATGAAATCATCAAGGTATGGTTTAAAAATTCTGTTCATAAGGTCCATAAATGCAGCAGGGGCATTCGTGACTCCGAATGGCATAACTAAAAATTCATAATGGCCATACCTCGTTCTAAAAGCAGTTTTATCAATGTCTTCTGGTTTCACTTTCAGTTGGTGATACCCCGATCTGAGGTCAATCTTGGAAAACACTTGTGCACCCTGTAACTGATCAAATAAATCATCAATACGCGGTAAAGGATATTTATTCTTTACAGTTACCTTGTTCAGTTCGCGGTAATCAATGCACAGTCTCAGTGAGCCATCTTTCTTTTTACAAACAAAACAGGTGCACCCCACGGTGAAGTACTGGGTCTGATAAACTTCTTGTCTAACAGCTCTTGCAATTGCACTTTCAATTCTTTCAGTTCAGTTGGGGCCATTCTGTAAGGAGCTTTAATACAGGCTGTGTCCCGGAATCACATCCACAGTAAATTCAATTTCCCTGTCAATCAAATCCCCTGGCAGATCATCTGGAAATACATCTGGGAATTCTCTGACTATAGGAATACAATTCACATCAGTTTTAATACTATCATCAGTGGACACAGTCAGTACAGAACACAGATATCCTTTACATCCCTTTCTAATCAGTTTAACAGCTTTACAGAAGAAATCAGATACGGAGGAGGTACTACTCCAATCCCATTAAACACAAATTCAGGTAAACCCGGTGGACGAAAACAACTTGTTTTGTTCACACAGTCTATAGTGGCATGATATTTTTGTAACCAATCCATCCCCAATATTACATCAAAGTGATCAATATTCAATGGCAGTAAATCAATAAACAGATGCATATCCCCAACAATAATCTCACAAGCAGGATACATATAAGCACATGTCATGGATCCTCCTACAGGTGATGATACAGCTAACAAATAGTTCATAGGTTCTAAGGGTCTATTCAATTTCCGTGAAAAAGCATGCGACACATAAGAATGCGTAGACCCCGAATCAATCAATACATATGCATTTTGAGCACAAATAGAGAGGATACCTGACACAACAGTTTCAGTATTTTGCACGTCTCCCGGTACTAGGGCGAACACTCGGCCCTGCCTCATAGGCTCTTTCCCGGTAGCTTTGGGGTTAGGCTTTGGTGCTACATTTGATGCTGCTGCGCTCGGTGTAGCTTTACTACTAACTGGTGGAGCAGAAGGGCAGTCTTTAATTCTGTGGCCCACCTTGCCACATCTGAAACAGGCTCCCGTTATGTTGTGACAAACTCCTTTGTGCTTGTTGCCACATGTAGAGCAGGGTGGAATGAATCCACTCCCTTGGCTGGGGCTAGTTGTTGACCCCGTATTCTGTTTCTTGTTTGCAGGGTTATGCTTGCCTTTCTTAAACTTGAACCCATGCCTTTTACCATGCCATTCAGTTGTGGTGTTTCAGTTTCAGTGCTTCAATATTTGATTCGGCCATCAAGGCCCTGTCAAGAACACCCACATAAGTTGGCAATTTCAACATGTTGACTCGGTCAAGGATAGCAACATTCAGGCCGCCTTCAAATCTCCTGGCCTTCTTGTATTCAGTATCCACCATATGTGGTGCATATCGAGCAAGTCCGGTAAACTTTGTTTCATATTCAGCAACTGACATTGTGCCCTGTTTTAACTGTTCAAATTCAGTGACCTTCCTGTCCCTAACACACTGAGGGAAGTACTTTTCGAAGAAGGCTACTTTAAACTGAGCCCAAGTCATAACTGTATTATCATCACGAGTAAGCATCCACCACCTTCTCGCCTCTTCTTGCAAGGTGAAGGTAGCTAACAGTACTTTGTTTGCCTCCGAACACGGAAACACTTCAAACAGTTTCTCAGTCTCCAAAACCCATGCTTCAGCCTTCAATGGTTCAAGGCCTCCCTGAAAGGATGGCGGTTTCAACTTGCTGAATTTATGAGTCAGTGCAATAATGTCCACCTCATTAGCATTCACATTCTGTACATTCTGTTCCGGTTGCACCGGAGGAGGGGGTGGGGGCTGTTGGTTCGGTTGTTGATCTAGTCTTTCAATTATCAGTCCCATCATTTGTTCAAGTCTGGCCATTCTGGCCTCAGAGGATGATGATTCAGTTTCATTTGCAGCGTTTGCGTTATCCATTTCACTATAAGTAGTTATAACAGTTATCATTATAAGCGGTTGTATAATTAAACAGTTTAACATTTTAACATATAATCAGTCAGTCATAAGCACACACTTTTCAAGTTCATGAGATGCCCTAATTGCTTTTCTAGGACACCCTATAGCTCATTTGGACACGTGTGTGCGGTATAACTCGTGATAAGTATCGCTCTGATACCACTCTGTCACGACCCAAACCCGGCCCTATGGGTTTAGCACCGTAACCGGCCAGTAATCCGAGATTACCGAAGGCCTGCTTAACAGTAATACAGTAAATCAGAGTACAGGGCCTGGCGGAAGCCAATACAGTAAATAACTAGTGTCCATTGAGCTGTGAAAATCTGTATGCCAAAACATTTTCATGCATTCATACAGTTCAGAACAGTACAGTCTATATACTGTCTATACGATCATATACGAACATTCAGTACGGGGACCTAATCCCTCGATAACAGTACAGTAAACATTCAGTCTATACAATCCATTCGGTCATTACAAAACAGTGAGACAGTACAAAAAGGGGAAATACTAAAACACCCCTAAGCCTTAGCATAACAGGCTCGGAACCTCGCAGTGAGGCACATTGGCTGGCTTGACAAAACTGGGACTCTACCCCGACGCCTCTAGCTTTGATCCGGTGCCTGTACACCTACATATATATATGAGCAGTGAGCTAAAGCCCAGTGATTAACATAATGTATAAAGAGGTTAAGAATGTAATGTCCTTACAGTAATGAAAACAGTTCATTAAACAGTATTTCAGTCTTTCAGTCAGAACAGTTATACAGTCATATGTGGTACATCCATTAGCATAACAGTAAACAGTAGGTCTTAAAGACCGAACAGTAATGATGGCCAGTCATTCAGTAAACAGTATGGTTCCACAAGGGAACCGACAGAGATCTCTGTAACAGTAACAGTAACGGTGGGTGCTAAGGATGCCACAGTACAGTTCAGAAATAAAGGACATACATTCATTCAGTAAATAATTACATTTCAGTAAATAGTTCAGTTGCAGTTCCATTCAGTAGACAGTTCAGAAGATAATCAGTTTTTGAACATATCTTTACACAATCGTTACTCACAGAGATTGGGCTAATAGCAACTAGAGCGCGTCCCCGAGAGCCAACCCTAAACAGTTAACAAATAGAATACACACTAAGTTTCACAGTCGGGAAGGATGATAATTAAATCCCTAAATTTCCTCGGTGTGGTTCTACGTCTAAATCCTCATTAAGATGTCATAAACTAGGCCTAAGAATGCCTAGGATGGGATGAGGATGCAAAAATACACTTAGAAAACATTTTCAGGAATTTCAGTGAAACAGGGTCCCGCTCGAGCGCAGGTTTCCCCGCTCGAGCGGACAAGAAAACAAAGGTACCCGCTCGAGCGTCCACTTAGTAGCTCGAGCGGACCAAAAAGTACTGGATAGGTGAAATCTCCGCTCGACGCTCGCTCGAGCGTGTCACCCAGTCCTCCGCTCGAGCGCAACTTCTTCCGCTCGAGCGGACTGATGTACAGTGCAAGATGCTGGGAGCTTGATTTCCCCGCTCGAGCGCTACTTTCCCCGCTCGAGCGGGACTCAAAAATCTGGAAAACCCAGATTCGAACTCCAAGTTCAAAACCAAGTTTTCAACCACCAAAATCGATCCTCTGGGGCCCATTTTCTGGAAAACTCTTGTAAACACATAGAATAACATGTTTTAAAGCTCAATTTGTAAAATCAAAGTCCAATGGTGAGTTAATTAAAACCAAATTCAAACCCATTTCAAGAATAAATTTCAAACCATGCAATGCATGAACTTTAAACCAAAATCACGCTTTAATTCTTGCTCAATTGAGCTCAATAGTTGGAAAACAAAATGAAAACATGGGCTTTAACAAAAACATGAGCATGCATGTACAATCCATCATGAATTCCACTTCAAAATGCACCAAAATGGCCATGCATGCATGAATTCAAGCATAATTCAACCTCTATGCACTAAATCATGGCTTGATTCTACAAAGGAGCCTAGAACATGCAAGATGAAGCTCAAGACCACAAGAAGAAGATGGATTCTCTTACCTAAGTCTCAATTACAAGTCTTGCAAGCTCAAATTCGCAATCTATGTTACAAATCTTCAAGTTCTTCTAGCAATTCACAAGATGAGCTCAAATCTCTCTCTCTCTCTAACTAAGGTCGGCTAGATTCAAAAATAGGGGCTGATTAAGTGTTTGTTTGGTGTAAGAAGGCTCTTGAAAATCAATAAACAAATGTCCACTAACCATGGCAATTTGGTAGATAAGCTACAACTTGTAATTAATTCATTTAAATCTAATTTAATCATTCCTAATCAATTTTCAGATAAATATACCATTAAATCACAAATATTCTACTGATCCCAAAACTCTAAACGGTTCTTAATTCGGCCGCCGATAAGGCCTTCAATTAGCAGTTTAAACATATGAATTCAAACAGATAATCAATCAATCAAACAGATGCAAAGTACAATTCACTAGATAAATTTATTCAATTTCAGTTTCGATTTCAATCAGTCCATTCAGTACTTCAGTTAATCCAATTATCAGTCATTATCAGTTTAGTTTAGCAGTAACCAGTAGCTAATTCAGTAGTTTATCGGTAATCAGGACGAGGGTTGTTACAATGGTTTACAAAAAAATACTCAGGACTAGATAGGACTAAATGGTTTACAAAAAAACATTCAGGACTAGATAGAGCAACATTTCTTAATATGGGATTTATAAGTAATTTTTCCTTATAAGAAGTAGAAGGTTAGTGTAATTTTCTAAATATCAAAAAATAATAAATATTAAACATAAACCTTAGGAGTGTAAGGGTAATATACCTTGAAAAAATAAAAATACTAAACAGCGGTGCTAGAGGCCTCGAATTTGCCTCGACAACATTATTTATTTATTTTTTGGGTGGTGACTGCGTTAGTTTTTTTTTTTTTTTTTTTTTTTTTAAGGGTGGTTTTTATGTAAGAATGTGTCAAAAAAATTAGACATTCTACACCAGCTCATCGTATAAAATTATATAAAATTAACAAAATTTAACCAATAGCCTAATTGATCAGTCAATTTTTTTACTCAACCAGTCCAACCTAATTGACTGATCAGTTAAGCTGCTGATTAAATTTTGTTAATTTCATAAAATTTTGTACGGAATGTTTAATTTTTTGGCACACCCTACACATAACCACCTTTAAAAAAAGAAAAATACTAAATCAACATAACCCAACAAATAAAATAAAATTAAAAAAAACCAACATAGCCTAACAAATAGAAGGAAAAAAAAAAAAAAAAACTCAACTTATTTAGTTTGATAAGATGAGTGAGTTGGATTAGACTGTATCAAACCATACAGATTGAGTTAGTGCGAGATGTCTAATACACATAATTACCTTTGCAAAAAAGAAAAGAAAAATAAATAAATAAATAAAATAGAAACCAAACACACAGCCAAAAAAAAAATTGAATTGTGAGACAATTTGGAGGCCTCAAATTCGAGGCCTCAAGTATTAATCAATACCAAACCCAGCTCTTTGGATTGAGATGCTTTTCATGGTTCAAACGCATTATTTTAAGCAAAGTTTCCCATGTTTTCAAAAAGTCGAAAAGTTAAAAAGTTATTAAAAAATTAAAAAATTATTACTATTCATTAAAAAAAGTAAAAAATTTAATTTTTCACAGTTGAGTACAACTCAGAATCTGTAAAGTTCAGCTCTATTGATGCGTTTGTTAAGAAATATTGCATAATTTTGGTGTAATTTTTACACTGCTGTTCGACCGTGGGAGCTCATCACGGGTCCTCGTTTTGATAATCTGAACCGTTCAATGTGTAGAACTTGTCGAGTACTATATGTGTGTAAAAATCATATTGATCAGATATCGATAACTACATGATTAAATCAGTTTTGTATAAAAAAATGAATGGTGTTATAATTAATGATTGAAAAAAAACAAATCTGATCAGATAGCTATCGGTATCCGATCAACGTAATTTTTATAGACATATAGTACTCGACAAGTTTTACATATTGAACGGTTCAGATTATGAAAATAGAACCAGTGATGGCCCCCACAGCTCGAACAAAACCGTTCAGTGCAAAACCCGAAATGTAACCAATCATTTTTTTAGCATCAATTCAACTACTCAGCAAGTACGGCTGCACAACTTCCAATCATAATCTTTCCCTACACAATAATTTATACAATTTTTTAATACACATTTTTTCATAAAAAGTTAAAAAATTAACCTAAACAATCATATTTTTTCCTCAATTTTATAATTTAAAAAATTAAAAAATATATTTATTTAAGTCACCCTAAACAACCCCTCAATCTCTACATCTATTCATTGGACAAAGTTGAATACTTTTTTGCTTTCATGGAACACATCCCATGCGATGCGGTGTCCCACTTTGCTTTTGTTTTACTTTTTACTTTTGCGTTTGCTTTTGTTTTTGCTTTTACTTTTGCTTTTCTTTTTCCATTTGATTAATTATTACAGTAATGACTAGACCGGAGTAAGGTTTAATTTGGTTTGATTTAACAATAAAATTTTGTTTAGAAATATATTATTTTAATAATTTTTTTATTTTTATAAAAAAATATATAAAAAAATAATATAATTTAAAAAGATAAAAAGATAATGTATGTAATTTTAGATTGTTCTCAAACAATCCGTAAATTAAAATTAAAATCAAATCATTATTGATGATTTTAGAAAATTTAGAATTAAATTAGATTATTAAAATTTTATAATCAAATCAGTACTATGTTGATTGTTTCAATTTAAAATCACGAATTTTTATAACCTTGTCATTATTCATAAAATGATTATAAAATATTATTTATAATTTTGGGGTAGGGGTGGGATTATATATCATGATCTAAGAAATAAAATAAAAAAATTCTTTTACCTACTAATCCAATGCAAATCAAACAATAGATAAGAGGATAATTTATCATACTATTCCAATTGAATAGTGAATACTATATTAATTTAAAGAAATTATTAATACCTTCACTCTTAGTCTTGTAAATCAAACATGGCTTAGTTTACAATTTGTGAAGGGTTGGCCCCAAGAGAAAGAAAAAAACAAAAAAATAAAAACCTTCTTCAAAGCCTCAAATTGTTTCTATTATTCAATTAGAGTCATCTTACAATACTATATAGTATGTAAATTATGGTCCAAATGGATGTTAGTTTCAAATCATTGTGTCTATGAAACCAACAAATTATCAAATCAAATTAGTTAAGTCTCATTATGATGTTTGATTATATCTACAAATAGTATTAGTTACGATTCATTGTGATTTTGGGTTACTATTAAAATAATCATTAATTATGACTCAAATTGCTTTTAGTTATGATCCATATTTGTGTGTTATTACTTTTAAATTTTTTTAGTTTGTACAAGTGTAAAAAATACTTTATAATCCAATTTTGATACTTTTTTGTTTTTATTAATGAGTATTAGATATTGATTAAAAAAATTATTTGCAAAATTAATGATAATGTTCAATTTTTATGTTTATAAAGTGAATTAACATACATATGAAACTTTTGTAAAAATGTACAAAAATTAATGTATAGTTAATTTTTAATTGTATAGAATTTGGCCTCATCTTAACAAGATTTTTATGTCTGCCACTGAAAGTGAGACTCGAAATCTAGACCTAGGGTCGTAAAGGGGGTCCTTACCACTTGGGCTACTTTGTCTCTAAAAAAAAAAAAAAAAATTTACTCATGGCATGCTATCAATAAAAATCGTAGTGTTAAAATATTTATGATCCCTCCATATGATATAATTTTTATTATATAAATATATTATAAAATAAAATAAAACATAAATTCAAAATATTACATTGACCTATTTGAGATTTAAAAAAAGGTAAATTACACTGACACCTCCTGATATTTAATCTAATTACATTTCACCTGTGTGGTTAATATTCTCATTTCACAAATCCCTTCCTTATATAAAAAGTAACAACTCTTAATAGAAAAAATAGAGGAAATTACATTGAAAAATAAAATAAAATAAAGGAAATGAAAGAATAAATAAATAAAATAAGAAAAAAGAGAGTATTTGAATTTAATATTTTCATTTCGTTTAAATAATTATAATAACTAGAAGGTTAGTGTAATTTTTCAAATATCAAAAAATAATAAATATTAAACGTAAACCTTAACACCGTTTGTTTTCAGAGATAGAATGGAGGGGATTGATAGTGAGGGGATTAATAGTGAGGAATTGTTAAATTATTTTTATATAAAATAATAAAACAAATAAAAAAATATAAGAATTAAACATTAAATATTTTTTAAAAAATTCCCAATATATAAAAAAATAAAAAAATAAAAAAATTTATAATCCCTTCATTATTTTTCTAATACCATATCTACCTCCTCACTGTGAATCTCCTCTCCAAGGGTATTAGTAATACCAAAGTATTAGTAGTACCCTTCTCATTTTTCAAAACAAACAAGGTATTAATAATAGTAAGAAAAATGAGTGAGACCCCCTTTGTGGAGGACCCCCACAACCCCCTTACTGATCTACACCATTCATGATGTGTGGGGCCCACTCATGTATGTGTGGGGTCCACATCATGAATGGTGTGGATCACAAAAGGGGTTGTGGGGGTCCTCCACAAAGGGGGTCTCTATCATTACTGTAATAGTAAGGTATTACTAGTCCCAATATCCTTCTTATAACCTCAAACAAACGGGGATAAAAATACTTTTTGGATTGAGATGCTTTTCATGGTTCAAACGCATTATTTTAATCTCTACATCTATTCATTGGACAAAGTTAAATACTTTTTTGCTTTCATGGAACACATCCATGTGATGCGGTGTCCCACTTTGCTTTTGTTTTACTTTTTGCTTTTGCTTTTACTTTAGCTTTTGCTTTTCCTTTTCCATTTGATTAATTATTACAGTAATGACTAGGGCTGAGTAAGGTTTAATTTGGTTTGATTTAAGAATAAAATTTTATTTAGAAATATGTTATTTTAATAATTTTTTTAATTTTTATAAAAATATATATAAAAAAATAAGAAAATGATATAATTTAAAAAGATAAAAAGATAATGTATGTGATTTTAGATTGTTCTCAAACAATCCGTAAATTAAAATTAAAATCAAATTATTATTGATGATTTTAAGAAATTTAGAATTAAATTAGATTATGAAAATTTTATAATCAAATCCATACTATGTTGATTGTTTCAATTTAAAATCACGAATTTTTATAACCTTATCATTAATCATAAAATGATTATAAAATATTATTTATAATTTTAGGAAAGCAATGGCGGATCCCGCCGAGGGCGGGGGCACTGCCACTGCAAACTATTTCAAAATTTTAGGTAATATTATGCATTTATTCATTTTAAGACATGTTTGATTGACAGAATTAAAATATAAGATTATAATTATTAATCTGTAGGCCCAGTAATTTTGTGTTTGTTTTGATATTTTGTTTTATGATTATTAATCTACTAGATAATGAATCTAACAAATTTGTAGGATTATTAATAATAGGGTAGGGGTGAGATTATATATCCTGATCTAAGAAATAAAATAAAAAGACTCTTTTACCTGTTAATCCAATGCAAATCAAACAATGGACAAGAGGATAATTTATCCTACTAATCCAATTGAATAGTGAATACCATATTAAATTAATGAAATTATTAATACCTTCACTATTAATCTTTTGAATCAAACATAACCTTAGTTTACAATTTGTGAAGGGTTGGCCCCTAGAAAGAACAAAAAAAAAAAAAAAAATCCTTCTTCAAAGCCTCAAATTGTTTCTATTCTTCAATTAGAGTCATCTTACAATACTGTATATAGTATGTAAATTATGGTCTAAATGGATGTTAGTTTCAAATCATTGTGTCTATGAGACCAACAAATTATCAAATCAAATTAGTTACGTCTTATTATGATGTTTGATTATATCTAGAAATAGTATTAGTTACGATTTATTGTAATTTTTGGTTACTACTAAAATAATCATTAATTATGACTCAAATTGGTTTTAGTTATGATCCATATTTGTATGTTATTATTTTTAGATTTTTTTAGTTTGTACAAGTGTAAAAAATACTTTATAATCCAATTTTGATACTTTTTTGTTTTTATTAATGAGTATTAGATATTGATTACAAAATTTATTTGCAAATTTAATGATAATGTTCAATTTTTATGTTTATAAAGTGAATTAACATACATATGAAACTTTTGTAAAAATGTACAAAAATTAATGTATAGTTAATTTTTAATTGTATAGAATTTGGCCTCCTCTTAACAAGATTTCTATGTCCGCCACTGAAAGTGAGACTCGAAACCTAAACCTAGGGTCGTAAAGGGGGTCTTTACCACGAACCAGATCCTCTCCTTGCATTTCTTCTTTGCATTTCTTACTTGTTGGGCCATTGGGCCTACTTTTAGGCCCAATTTTGATAATCTAAAATTAAGTTGATCGGATATCAAAAAGTATGTGTTTGGAAAAATCGAACTAAAAACTATTTTTTTAAAGAATTTAATAAACAGTTTTCCGAACACATGCTTTCTGATATCCAATTAACTTGATTTTTTACAGGTATGATATACTAAACAAATCTTAAAATATAAACGGTTCGGATTATCAAAATTGGGCCTAAAAGTGGGCCCAATAACCAAACAAGTAGAAAATGTAAGGAGGGGATCCTGATTCCCTCGTCACTTGGGCTACTTGTCTCAAAAAAAAAAAAAAAAAAAAATACTCATGACATGCTATCAATAAAAATCATTGTGTTAAAATATTTATGATCCCTCCATATGATATAATTTTTATTATATAAATATATTATAAAATAAAATAAAAAATAAATTCAAAATATTATGATAAATTACGTTGACCGATTTGAGATTTAAAAAAAGGGTAAATTACACTGACACATCCTGAGGTTTAATCTGATTACATTCCACCCATATGGTTAATATTATCATTTCACAAATCCCTTCATTATATAAAAAGTAACACTCTTAATAGAAAAATAAAAAAAATTACATTAAAAAAAATAAAACAAAGGAAAGAAATAAATAAATAAACAAAATAAGAAAAGAGAGTATACATGAGTTTAATATTTTCATTTCGTTTAAATAATTATAATAACTAAAAAGTTAGTGTAATTTTTTAAATATTAAAAAATAATAAATATTAAACATAAAGCTTAGGAGTGTAAGGGTAATATACCCTTGAAAAAATAAAAATACTAGACCCGGCTCTTTGGATTGAGCTGCTTTTCATGGTTCAAACGCATTATTTTAATCTGTACATCCATTCATTGGACAAAGTTAACAGTAATGCTATGTCCACTAAAAGTGGTGCTTTAAAGTACCATTAATGAGTTGGCACCTACTTTTTTTAACAAAAAAAAACAAAAACAAAACAAGGCATAAAAATATTGTGACAGTAGGTGCCACATCATTAATGATAGCATTAATTAGTACTCCCACTCATTTTCTCAAAATTAAATACTTTTTTGCTTTCATGGAACACATCCCATGTGATGCGGTGTCCCACTTTGCTTTTGTTTTACTTTTTGCTTTTGCTTTTACTTGTGCTTTTGCTTGTCCTTTTCCATTTGATTAATTATTACAGTAATGACTATGGCCGAGTAAGGTTTAATTTGGTTGGATTTAAGAATAAAATTTTATTTGAAAATATGTTATTTTAATAATTTTTTTATTTTTATAAAAAAATAAGAAAATGATATAATTTAAAAAAGATAAAAAGACAATAAAGAGTTATTTAGGATGATCTAAATAAGTGCATTTTTTAATTTTTTATGAAATATGAGTTGGATATGAGTTGGGTTTGAAGTTGTGTGGTAAAGAGGCGATGTGACTTAAATAAGATGACGTGACTTAAATAGGATAATGACTTTTTAAATTTTTGATTTTTTAAAATTATGACAAATAAGACCTAAATATGTGATTTTAGATTGTTCTCAAACAATCCGTAAATTAAAATTAAAATCAAATCATTATTGATGATTTAGGAAATTTTGAATTAAATTAGATTATGAAAATTTTATAATCAAATTAGACCGAATCAATACCATGTTGATTGTTTCAATTTAAAATCACGAATTTTTATAACATTGTCATTATTCATAAAATATTATTTATAATTTGTTCAAACATTAATATATCATCATTTTACAAATAAAAATATTTTAGATAATTATTTTAGAATTAATTTTACTACTATACAAAACACACTTATAGGAGTAAAAGGTTAATAACTTATGTATAAAACTGAGATACTAATAAAATATTTGAGTGACTTATGTTAAATAAAAAGTTATATATATATATATATATATAAAGAAAAAGGGTTTGATTTTTCTCACGTTGTCATCTTAACTTGAGAGAACGCTTAGGTTTGTAAGCCCATTTTTAGATCAATTTTGGTGATTCAAACCGTTCACTTTTTAGGACTTTTTGAGTAAAAGATTCATTCAAAAAATTCAAAATAATTGGATATCGATAACTATAAGTTTTATATCATATTTGTTTTACAAAATGAATGATTGATATAACTTCAAGAATAGCCATTCATTTTTTCTAATACAAATTTGATTCAAACATATAACTATTGTTATCCGATAATCTTTATTTTTTGCATAAGTATTCTACTCAACAAGTTCTAAAAAATAAATAGTTTGGATCATTGAAATCGGTCCTAAAATAAGTCTACTAAGTTCAAACGCTCTCTTAAGTTGAGATGGCCAATTTGAAAGAAGCCAAAGTCAATGAGATGGCCAACTTGAGAGAAACCAAACTCAAAGAGAAGAAATTTGTCAAAAGTCCATCCCAAAAAGAGTAAAAGAGATTAGATCAAGGGTAAAAACTTGTTTGATGATTATTGATAAGGACATGTCGGAAAAATTAGGCTTCTTTCATATTGGTTATCTTAACTTGAGCGAACGTTTGGGCTTAGTACGTCTATTTTGGCACCGATTTTGATTATTCGAATCATTTACTTTTTAGGATTTGTTAAGTAGAATATTCATATAAAAATCATGATGATAAGAAATCAGTAATTATATGTTTGAATCAAATTTGTATTACAAAAAAATGAAAAGCTATTTTTGAAATTATATTTGTCGTTTATCTTTTAAAAACAAATATGATTCAAACATATAGCTATCAATATCCAATTATCTTTATTTTCTGCATGAATATTCTACGAAACTACTTTTAAAGAGTCAACAACTCAGATCACCAAAATCTATTAAAAAATAAACCTACCAAGCCGAAATGTTTTCTAAAGTTGTCATCTTAATGTAAGATAAGCCAAACCCTTGTTTGAAATGGGTTATTATTTAGTTATCTCTTGCCATAGTAGAAATTCAATTAAATTGTGTTTTTGACTTTGATTCATTTAAGAGTAAATTAGTGATAAATCTAAACTAATGAGGGTATTAAACATTAGGTTCAGTAGATATTTTTTATTGGTCAGAAATCCACCATTTGTGAAATAGTTTAGTGAGAAGTCCTTTTATTTGTTTTAAAAGATATTTTGTTTCCAATTTTATCCCTTAATTTATCTATTATCTTTTGTTGACTATCAGCTCAAAAAAATTTCTTATATGTTAAAATTTTTTCCCTATCTATTCAAAAAATTTCCCTATCTGTTTAATTTTTTTCTTATCTGTTCAATTTTTTTACCCTATCCGTTTAATTTTTTTTCCTTGTCTATTTAAATTCTGTGGGTTTCTCTCTATCTGTTTAAAATACGTAGATTTCTCTCTACCTGTTCAAGTTATCTTATTCAAAAAATCTATATGTTGAAATTATTTGTTGAAAAAAATCTATCTATTGCAATCTATCTATTCAAATTCTTTTATCTCTCTTCTCACTATTTGTACAAATAAAATTCAAATTCCACAACACAATAACTACAACAACAAATCTTCATGTTTTGAAAATCTATCTATTTAAATTCAACAACAACATGTCTCTTCTCAAGATCAAACAACAAAAAAAATATAAATAATAAATAAAAACTTGTACAAAGGCGCATAAACTAGCCAACACCTCAATATGATAGTAGTAAAATAGACTAATATGTAAAACAGAAAAATACTATGATCTAAGTAGAATATCGACTTTGAGTCACACTAAGTGTCATGTATTGATAACCCTGTGTGTTTGGTTACTGAGAAAAACACAGAAACACAACAAGAAAACCAAATATAATCTTATTCTCATTGTTGCTTTGATGTTCAAATAATTAATTTCTCAACTTTTCCCTCATTCTCTTGGGAACCAAAGAGAAAATAACATCAAAATCAACAATCAACAAGCACAGAACTTTAAAACACATATATATATTCACATGCAACTGATAAACATGTAAGTAGAGAAATATATATATACACATACACATATATAATATAGAACCAGATCTCCAGATCTCCTTTTCCTTTTCGACCAATTCTGGATCCACACCTAATCTCTTTGACTGTACAAAACCATATCATCGTCAGACTCTTCATATTCGTCTTTTGTACGGGAAAGAAATAAACCTTCTCGTATAATCCTGTTGATCAAGTCTGCGTTCCTCTATACGACGTCGCTTTATCACCTGAAAATACAAACGTGAGCTAGCCGGCGGTGTGTGTGCCGGAAACCTCTTCGATGCCTAAGTCAGTAAGCTTGACAAATAAACAAAAGCTCTGTGTATTCAGAAAACAAAGTTGTGTTACCTCTCCATAGGTGATATTTGTGAGCTTTTATAGGTTTAGTGTGGCACAATCCTAGTAGGACTCTTACTCCTCCATGTAGAGTCCTCATAGGATTCATACTCCTGAAAGATCATGCTTATCCTTCAACACCCCCCTCACCGCTTAAACCAAGTGAGATGGTTTTACCCCGACCGGACTACCACGTCCGGAGTAAGTGTGGCTTTACTGAGCCGCAGAGTAAGCCGAACTAACATTAGTTTGGTTCTTTCATTCATTGTTCTCCAGACCGAGCTATCGAATAATAAAGCTCGGACCGGTCTAGCCGTAATGTGTTATAACCGGACTAAATCTGAGACCGGGCTACCTTCAAGGTGTTCTTGGACCGGACTACCTCAAGCCTTTCAAGACCGAAATAACTTTGAATCCTCTTTCCGCTCAGTACTTCGCACTGTGGTCTACAACGGTCCACTTACCTAGCTCGGCCCAATTTTCCATATAAATTACCCTCTCAATTGCCCCTTAATTCCATTTGCATAGCATGATAGGGATTATCTTGTCAACCAGCCGAACTAAAAACCCTCTTCAATCCGTATATCCGAGCTATAAACTCTTAGCCTTCCCAGCCGAGCTCGAACTCTAAGCCACTCCAACCGGGCTACATTTTAACCAAGCTACCCTTATCCGGTCAAAACGTCCCTTCAGTTGCAGAAACTGAATCGATTGTCCTTCCAACGACACGTGGCATGCTCTGATTGGCCAGCATAGCTGTCACGTCGTTCTTCGTACTTCACACTTTTTGAACAGTCCCGCCAAAAAGAACCCTACACAAAGTAAAAAACCCTTTTTCCCCGAATCACTTCTTACCCTGTTCTCCTTCCTCTCTCTGAGCCTCTCTTTCCTCAGCTTCTGAGCTTGCTGAGTTCTCTGATCTGCATTCAAAGAAGCTTCGTGGTTTTGCTGCCATTTCTCACATTTTTCTTTGGTCCTGGTAAGCAACTCAAACCCGCCTTGCTTTCCTTGTTTTTGCTTTCGTTTTATCCTTTGTAGTTCGTTTCGTGTTTTTACAAAACACTGTTTGTGCTCTTTCTGGGAAAAATCTTCATAAGAACCCTATGAATATCATGAAGCAACCTGTAGACGTTGTTTTGATCCATAAACTTGTCCCAATCGAACTAGGATACTGTTTGTGCTATATGTAGATCTATCCAGACCATAACCGAACTAGTACTTGTGAATATATCAGTAGTTTCAGTAAGTCACCATCTTCTGATTTACTTTAACCGAGATGAACCGAATTAAGTTTGAACTAAGCAAACTGGAAACCTTAGCCTTCGATCGAGCTAAGTCTTCGGGGCTAAACCAGCTTTCTTAGTTTTTAAACCGAACTAAGAAAGCTGCCCCTATAGGTTTGACCGAGGTAACAAAACCCGTAGTTCAAACCGTATAAACCAATCCCATACACAAACCGAGCTATCGAACCCCTTGCTCAATCTGAGCTACTAAGTATCTTGTTGAAACCGAGGTAGATCCTGGAGCATTCCACATAGCCGAAGTAGGACTTCTTTTTCTTTGTTTTGATTTTGTAGCACGGTCAACGATCTGTGCTTAACCCCTTTGTTTTCCACTTTGCAGACTTAGGTTGCCCAGGCACCTTTGCGCGCTCAACCGAGCTACTGAGCACAGTGTTTCAACCGAGCGAATTTATTTATAGCTTACAAAATAAATGGGGAAATATAGGTTCTTGGTAGAAACACCTGGGGGTTTGGCCGAATTCCGAAAGGATTATGGCATCCCTAACGATGTACACCTTACCTTAGCAAAAAAGGATGTCATACCATGGGGGAATGAAGGCTTTGTGCCCTTCACCCTTCTTTCAATAATAGAAACCGGACTAAGATTCCCCGTCCAACCCCTGATTTGTGAATTCCTTAGGCAAACCAGATTATGCCCAACCCAGCTTTCCACCAACTCATACCGTATAATAATGGGTATAGCCGAGCTAAACCGCCAAGCCGGTCTAAACCTCGGTCTAGCCGAACTGTTCCACCAATATTCTTTAGGATCAAAAGAAGATGGATGGGTTTACTACTTGAGAATACGCCGCCGGCGTGAAAAAATAATTAAGGATACACCGGATAAAGACTTAAATGATGACGATTTTTTCTGGGTGTCTGGGAACTTTGAAGATCATCAAGCCCAGATTCCTGGCCGACGTATAAACTGGAACAAAGGGATACCTGGTATAATTACTTCGGTTTCCTTGCATTCTTCTCTTTTTACTTCGGTTTCTATTTTTAAGCCAAACTAACAGATGTATTTTTCATGCAGATCCAGCCCATATTTATTCATTGTACAGCTACCCCAACCTTGCCACTCTCCGCGCCGCACTATGTTTTCCAGAGAGAAGTTGGGCAAAACTTCTTAGTTTTGAGCCGACATACCGTTATAGCGGTCGCCGAAAAGCCAGAGTAACAGACTTCCTACTTGAAGACGCCCTAGAACCGGACCCAACCTTGCCCCAAATCAACCTCGTCCGAACCACTGAAGAGGAAGAAATGGCCAAGAGGAATAGACTACGGGCGCTTCTGGCCGAAACTAACAGATCCGAAGTACCGCCATAAAGTCAAACCCAAGAAACCGTGGTGGCTCTTCCCTCTCAACAGCCCTCAACATCTCGGGCGCACAAGCGTGCCCGGACTAGCCAAACCGAGCATCGCCTTGTTGACGAGGACGAGCCCATTCTACCACCGAGCCCTCAACCCAGCCTTCAACCGGAGCAAACTGACCGAGCTGACCCCTCCAAATGGGCTCCAATTCTCACTTTTCAAAATCGAGATATCCAGGAAACTGACTCGGTTGTTGCTGAGAAGGATTACTTGATGGCTTTTAATCTAGCCAAGAGTGTTTGCCTTCCAAAAGACATGGAGCACCACAATAAGCAACTAAACACCGAGCTGAAGGCCATCCGGTCATCAACAAAATCGATGATCCTGGTAAGTGGCTCTGTTTTCTTTGTCTAATTTTTCCCGACTGTCAGTCCGACTAAAGAGAGTTACTACTCTATTGCAGGCCATTCAGAAGAACAACATTGCACATAGGAAAGTGCTGAAGCTCCGAAAAACAACAAGGCAGGCAATGGCGGAAGCCGAAGCCAAGACTGCCGAACTAACACGATCTCAACAAAGGACGGCCGAGCTGGAGGCCGAGGTAACTTGTCTAACCGGACTAGTTGCCTCGGCTAACAGTGATAAACGGCGAGCTGTTACCGAAGAAAAAGATAAATACTTGTGGGAGATGGCCCAGCTTGAAGGCGCTAAGGACGCCGAAATATCAGTTCTGAAGAAGAAGGCTAAGGACGCCGAGCTGAAGGGTTTCAAGGATGGCGAGGCTGCATACATCCAGCAGTGTGAAGCTGCGAAGGACTTGTTCTTCAAATGCGGCTGGAGGGGTGCTGTGGAGCAGATCGGTTATGGGCCTGACACCGAGGTCTACAATGCTCCACAGTATTTCATTCCGGCCTCACTGGCGGAGTATGCTGCCGACCTCCAGAAATAATTTCTTGAAGCGTCTGACGATGAAGAAGAAGATGAGCAAACTGAGACTCCGGTTGTCAACGCGCCTGCCAATGATCAGTCAGCTCGGTTGGAGCCAGTGGTCGAAGACTTGACGACCGAAAATGTGCTTCCAACAGAGACCGGGCTTCCAACCGAGACTGCTCGAACCTCTGAAACCGGAGTCAGTGTTGATATTGAAGCCGATCTTGATGATCTTTTTAACTAATTCTATAATTTTTTCTTTCTTGGACTTGTAACCGGGCTGCGGCCCCTCATGTGTACCTGTTTTTTACTTCAATGAAAATCTTTTTTTGTGCTCAACTCTTATTCCGGTTTTGATTTGATGTTTGCACTTGAAATGAATTTTCAATGTCTTCTTGCTCCAAACTGCCATCTCGGTTTAAATCCCTGTGTTTGCTTTCTAACTGCAATTTGAAATGCTTTTGGGCCGATATACCGTATTCCGGTTTTAGCTTGGCAATCCAAGTAGGTTTGCTAGCCAACCACTCTTTTAGCCGATATACTTATTTCGGTTGAAGAGTACTAAGAGTTGGTTTAATCCAGCCAACCACTCTTTAGCCATACACTTACTTCGGCTGAAGAGTAACAAGAGTTGGTTTAATCCAGCCAACCACTCTTCAACCATAAACTTACTCCGGCTGAAGAGTAACAAGAGTTGGTTTAATCCGGCCAACCACTCTTCAACCATAAACTTACTTCGACTGAAGAGTAACAAGAGTTGGTTTAATCCAGCCAACCACTCTTCAACCATAAACTTACTTCGGCTGAAGAGTAACAAGAGTTGGTTTAATCCAGCCAACCTCTAAGTTAGTTTTGCCAGCTGACTTAGAATATAGTGTTTGGTTATTCCGACCAAACGTCCTGCAGCCTGGATCCTTATCCTAGGCTTAGGAGGGGTGTTGGTTTAATCCAGCCAACCTCCAAGTTGGTTTTTCCAGCCAACTTAGAATAAAGTGTTTGGTTATTCCGACCAAACGTCCTGCAGCCTGGATCTTTATCCTGGGCTTAGGAGGGGTGTTGGTTTAATCCAGCCAACCTCTAAGTTGGTTTTTCCAGCCAACCTAGAATAAAGCGCTCTCTCTGCCCCTAACTCACTAATTTAATAAAACAAACTTTTACAGCAAAAAAATGCTTGTACTGAAAAGAAAACTACTTGTTTTATTGAGAAAGGGAAAAAGTTACATATATGTAAAAAGAGAAAAAAAAAAAAAAACTTAAAAATAAAATAACTTGAGATTGGCCGTATTCCATGGCCTGAGAATTGTCTTGCCGTCCTCATCTTCCAAGTGGTATGCCCCTTTGCCTGCTAATTCAACCACTTTGTAAGGACCTTCCCAATTAGGCCCTAACTTGCCATCTCCTGGTACCAATGTGTTTCCCATGACTTTGCGCAGTACCCAATCTCCGATCTTGAATTGCCTTGGGTGCACGGTTTTATTATACTTTTTGGACAATTCTTGTTGGTAGGAGGTGATGTGAACCAATGCTCTGTCTCTTCTTTCTTCCGCAAGGTCAAGCTCTAATGCTATGGCTTCGCCATTTAAGTCCGGATCAAAATTCTCGCTTCGAATTGTGGGGAGGCCAACTTCCAGTGGGATTACCGCCTCCATGCCATAGGCTAAGGAGAATGGTGTTTCTCCTGTTGATCGTCGAGGTGTGGTGCGGTAAGCCCATAAAACATGAAAGAGCTCTTCTGCCCACTTGCCTTTTGCTCTCTCTAACATTTTCTTTAATCCATCCAAGACCACTTTATTCGATGCTTCTGCCTGTCCATTTGCTTGGGGATATGCCGGTGTAGAATTGTAGAACTCTATCTTATATTCTTCACAAAAGCCTCTGAAGATTCTGCCGTCGAACTGAGTGCCATTGTCTGATATGAGTGCCTTTGGTATGCCAAATCGAGTGATGATATTCTGCCAGACAAACTTCTTCACATCTTTTTCCTTGATTGAGGCCAAGGCTTCTGCTTCCACCCACTTTGTGAAGTAGTCGGTTGCTGCAAGGAAGAACTTCCTGTTGCCTGGGGCTGTTGGAAGTGGTCCTACTATGTCCAATCCCCACATTGCGAAGGGCCATGGGCTAGTTAGAGGTAGGAGTTCTCTGGCAGGTTGGTGTATTTGGTGTGCGAACTTCTGACATTTCTCGCACTTTTTGACATACTTTTCTGAATCCGCTTGCATGTATGGCCACCAATATCCTTGCGAAATTGCTCTGTATGCTAGTGATCTTCCTCCTTGATGGCTTCCGTATACGCCCTCGTGTATCTCGAATAAGAATGCTTCCATTTTGCTGGGATGAACACACTTTAGGTAGGGTCCTGAGAACGACTTTTTGTATAATGCTAAGGATGGGGAGAGCCAAAATCGCTGTGACTTCGATCTTATTCTGTTGGCCTCTTTCTTCTCTTCTGGTAGGATGCCGTCTTTTAAGAACAGGATGATGGGATCCATCCAAGAGGGGCCTAGCTCTGCGCAACATACCTCTTCTACTTCGGGGTCTTCAATGCTTGGTCTAGGTAGGTAGTCGATCAGCAATGGATGAGGAATGGAAGTATCTGCCATTGAGGCAAAGCCTGCTAGCTCGTCCGCTCTACTGTTTTCCTCCCTGCCGATTTGTTCTATCCTGACTACTTCAAATTTTTTGATCTCTGTTCTGACCAACTCTTGGTATTTGGCCATCCTGTCATCTTTTGCTTCGTAGTCGCCAGATATTTGGTTTACCACCAGCTGTGAGTCGCTGTAAACCATTAGCTCGGTGGCCTTCATGAAGAATGCTGATTTGAGACCTGCAAGAAGTGCTTCATACTCCGCTTTGTTGTTTGATGCTGGGAAGCCAAGGTCGATTGCCTGCTCCACCACTAGGCCGTCTGGAGAGATGAGGACTATGCCGAGCCCTGCTCCATGCCGGTTGGATGCTCCATCCACGAAGAGCTTCCACATCTCTCCAACGAACAACTTCCAGCAAGTGGAGGGATCAGATGATGCCTTGGGATCTTCCGTGTTGCTGGTGCCTTCTTCAAGGTCTATGCTCGCCGTCTGCCCCTTACTATTTGATTGCACCAAGTCTGTGTTTGTTGGTGAGTCTTGACTTGGTGTAGCATGGTTTGCCTCTTCCTTCCCTGCTTCGCTCTGGTCTGCCTTGGCGTCTGGCTGAGTATCCTGTACTAGGGGTTGCGCTATTCCGGCGTCAACTTCCATCCCTAGTTCGGTTGTTTCAGTCAGGTCGACTAGGTAGATATGATGACTTCCTGGTGTTAATTCTACAACAAAATCCGCCAATGCTTGAGCTTTTATTGCGGTTCTGGGTTGGAACTTGATGTCGTATTGCCCCAACTCTACTGCCCACTTTAAGATTCGCCCAGAAAAGTTTGCCCTTTCAAACAAAGCCTTTAATGGGAAGGCTGTTAGGACGACTATGGTGTGGGCGTGAAAGTAGTGTGACAACTTTCTTGAGGCCATCATCAGGGCCAATGCCAGTTTTTCCAGTGGCAAGTACCTTGTTTCGGCGCCCAGTAATGTCTTGCTGACATAATAGATGGGCAGATGTTGGATTCCTTCTGCGCGGACCAACACTGCGCTAATTGCGTGCTGGGAGACTGCCAGGTATAGGAAGAGTTCTTCTCCAGGTACTAGGGTGACAAGTAGTGGTAGAGAAGACATGTATTCTTTTAAGCTTTCCAAGGCGTGGTCGCATTCTTCATCCCACTCAAACTTGGCCTTCAAAGCGTGGAAGAATGGTCGTAGTCTGTCTGACGACCTGCTTATGAACCGATTGAGCGCCGCTGCCATACCGGTGAGATGCTGCACTTCTTTTACTGAGTTTGGTCTCTCCAACTCCTGGATTGCTTTGATCTGGGAGGGGTCTGCTTCGATACCTCGGTTGGTCACCAGGAAGCCTAGGAATTTGCCAGATCCTACTCCGAATGCACACTTGGACGCATTGAGGCGCAGCTTGTGCTTCTTCAGGATCTCAAACATCTCGCCTAGGTCCTTGAGATGGTCATTCTCATCCTTGCTCTTGACCACCATGTCGTCGATGTAAGCCTCCATTGTTTTGCCTAACAATGGTTCAAACATCTTGGTGACCATCCGTTGGAATGTCGCCCCTGCGTTCTTTAGGCCAAAGGGCATGACCTTGTAACAGTACAATCCTCTTGGAGTTGTAAAGGATGTGACTTCCTGGTCTGGTTCATGCATGGTGATTTGGTGGTAGCCTCTGTATGCATCCAGAAAACTAAGTCTGTTGTGCCCCGCCGTTAGGTCTACCAGTTGATCTATTCATGGTAGAGGAAAACTGTCTTTTGGGCACGCTTTGTTGACTGTTTTGTAGTCGACGCAGACACGCCACTTGCCATTCTTCTTTGGCACTACGACTGTGTTGGAGATCTATCTTGGGTAGTGCACCTCTCTAATTGCTTCTGCCTCCAGCAGGTTTCTTACTTCTTCCGCCACTATCTCGGCGTGGTGGAGTGCCGATCTGCGGGTGCGCTGAATGATTGGTCTGGCGGACGGGTGGACATTGAGTTGGTGACAGATGAAGTTGGGATCAATGCCTGGCATGTCGTACGGTGTCCAGGCGAACACTTCGATGTTGGAGGTCAAAAATTCCAAGACCTCTAACCTCTCGGTGCTGGACAACGACGAACCGAGCAAAAAGAACTTATCTGGGTTCTTTTTATCTATTCTTACCTCTACCAAGTCTTCCACCGTTTTCTGATCAGCTGCTTTGCTGACATCTGCGAATAGTTCATTGCTCTCAGGTTCTTCCACCGAATGAACATATCCTTTGGCAGCGCGACTGCCATTCACCGTGACAAAGCATTGCTTGGACATGATATGATCTCCATAGACTTCTTCTATTACTCCGGTGTCGTTGGGAAACCGCATTACTTGGTGGTAGGATGACGCCACCAATCGCATGGCATGCAGCCATGTTCTGCCCAAGATGATATTGTAGGTGGAGGGGACCTTCAACACCCAGAACTCCACTTGTTTCGTCACACTCCCAGCTCTGACTGGGAGGATTATTTTGCCGACGGGCCATTCTGGCATGGAGTTGAATCCAATCTGGGGAGATACGGCCTGCGCCAAGTCTTTATCTTGTAATTTCAATTGTTTAAATGTTTCGTAGTACATGATTTCACATGAACTACCCTGGTCAATCAGAATCCGCTTGACGTCAAAATCCTTGACTCGGAGAGTGACGACAAGGGCATCATTGTGAGGGCAATATATCCTCGCCAGGTCTTTATCCGAAAAAGACATGACGTTTGTGGCCTCTGTCTTCCCCTTCTTTATGGCAGGTTGGGCACTTAGCACCTCTCTTAAGTGTTCAGCCTTTTTGATTGATCCCTTGAGCTCGTATACACGCTCGGGTTCAAAGACTCCATGTATCACATTGATAGTGCCTTGAGGAGGGGCGTCGACTGGCATAACGTTGGGGTTATTGTGGTCCTGGGGGGCTGGTTGCGCCCCTCCCTCAATGTATTTATCCAGGTGTCTTGCTGCCACCAACTCCTCCAGGTGCTGCCTCAACGGCGTGCAGTTTTCAGTGCGGTGCCCCTTTTCTTTATGGAAGGTGCACCGTGACCTGTCGTCGTAGTCCTTCTGAGCCTCGCCTAACTTGGCTGGCCATCTGACGAAAGGCTCATCCCGTATTTCACTTAGAATTCGGTAGATCGGTTTTTTGAAGACCGTGGTTATGGCAGTGCGGACTCTCAACCATCTTTTATCCTAGTCCTCACCGTTGTCTCGTCTGCTACGTCCGTTCTTGTTCGGGCGATCTACCACGTTGACCTTTGCTGAGGCCTTCTTCTCTGGTACTGTGGTCGTGCCGGACTTTGCTTTGGCACGTGCGCCATCCTCTTCCACCCTGATGTGCTGATGCACTCTTTCCATCAAGGCTTCCATGGTGAGGGGCGGCGTCATGGTGATTGAGTCCCTTAGTCTGTTCCCGACTGGAAGGCCTCTTTTATACTGTGCAATGGTGAGATTGGTGGGACAGTCCCCAATCTGGTTAAAGGTCTCCCAGTAGCGACTGTTATAGGATCTTAGGGTCTTCTTGTCGCCCATGTCGATGGAGAGTAATTGGTCGATCTCCACTGGTGTTTTGGTGTTTGTTTGGAACCTTGTCACAAACGCCTCCGCCAACTGTGCCCAGAAGGCTATGCTGCCTTCTGGAAGTTTCTCAAACCAAGTCAAGCCTAGGTCACCAAGGCTTGAGGGGAATAGGATGCACATCAAGGCCTCGTTGCGCCGATATACCGCCATAACCTGGCGGAAGTGGCTTAAGTGTGAGTAAGGGTCCGTCTTCCCCTCGTACGTGGTGAATTTGGGCTGTAGGAAGCCTGAAGGTAGGGGCGCGTTCTCGATTGCTGGGACGAATGGTGAGGTGTGCAGTCTCGCTAACACCTTGTCCGTTGGTTCGTAGGCGGGGCGCGGTATTGGCATTCCAACTTTGACGCTTCCATGCGTCTGAGGAGCCAACCGCTGTAAGGCAGAAACTCTGTGTGGATCGCGCGCCCTGGCGTCCTCCTTCCACCGTGCCTCCTCTTCTAGCACGGTTCGTAGGTCGGACGATCTGGGCAACTCTGTCTGTCTGGATCTTGTTTGGTGCGTATGCGAGGGCCAATATGTGCTTCCCTCAGTGTTCGACCTGGAGTGACGAGTTTTGGAGGATCTGGATTGCGCATCGCCCGTCCTGAGGCTTCTGCTCTCTGCTTGAGAGGGTGTAGTATTCCGACTACGACTTTCTGAGTGGCGAGGGGGCGTCTTGTTTGTGCACCCCTCTCCTGTCGCCACTCCTTTTCCTTTCACCTGGCGTTTTAGAGATTCCATGTCCGCTGCTATCCGACGTATCAATTCGTCTTGTTCCCTGACGCGATCTTCCAAAGCTTGAGGATCAATCCTTCGCCTTTGTCTTTCTGGGCTCTGCGAACGAGAGTGACGAGGGCTGTTAGTCCGCCTTCTCCCTCTTGTATCCCTCCTGGGATTCTGTCTCTGTGGCTCCAAATCCCCCATAGGAGGGATAAGAGGTAGACCTTCGCGCCTCGCACCCCCTTCTGGAGTTAGTCCGTCAATGGCGGACTGTAGTAATTCTTCGTTGTGCGTCATTGATGCTTTAAAAGGAAAAGCTTGATCAAGAGGTTTGTTCTTGTCTGTAATTCCCACAGACGGTGCCAATTGTACGGGAAAGAAATAAACCTTCTCGTATAATCCTGTTGATCAAGTCTGCGTTCCTCTATACGACGTCGCTTTATCACCTGAAAATACAAACGTGAGCTAGCCGGCGGGTGTGTGTGCCGGAAACCTCTCCGATGCCTAAGTCAGTAAGCTTGACAAATAGACAAAAGCTCTGTGTATTCAGAAAACAAAGTTGTGTTACCTCTCCATAGGTGATATTTGTGAGCTTTTATAGGTTTAGTGTGGCACAATCCTAGTAGGACTCTTACTCCTCCATGTAGAGTCCTCCTAGGATTTATACTCCTGAAAGATCATGCTTATCCTTCAACACCCCCCTTACTGCTTAAACCAAGTGAGATGGTTTTACCCCGACCGGACTACCACGTCCGGAGTAAGTGTGGCTTTACTGAGCCGCAGAGTAAGTCGAACTAACATTAGTTTGGTTCTTTCATTCATTGTTCTCCAGACCGAGCTACCGAATAATAAAGCTCGGACCGGTCTAGCCGTAATGTGTTATAACCGGACTAAATCTGAGACCGGGCTACCTTCAAGGTGTTCTTGGACCGGACTAATCTCAAGCCTTTCAGGACCGAAATAACTTTGAATCCTCTTTCCGCTCAGTACTTCGCACTGTGGTCTACAACGGTCCACTTACCTAGCTTGGCCCAATTTTCCATATAAATTACCCTCTCAGTCTTCATATTTGCTGCCAGACCACGGTGGTGGTCTAGATCTAGGGTTAGGATAGGCGGATCTACAGATCTGTAGATGTCTATGAAGCACGGGTACTCCAAAAATAGTGCCGTACACGCACCGGGTACTTACCGGGTGCGAGTACGCGTACCGGGTACGGGAAAAACTAGTCGGGTACTTCTGTCTCAGTTACGTACGGCTCGGGTACGGCAGGGGTACGCCTTTGGTGCGTTTTGGGTACGGCGGGGGCAGAAACCAAATTTTCTGAAAAATTGAGCGGTACCGGAACAAATTAAGAAAAATTAAAAAAAAAAAAAGGAAAAAATGTGTATACTGCCCTAATCTCATCACTGTTGTTGCCCTAATCTCATCGAAGCAAAGAGAGAGGCGACTTCGACCATCTCCATCTCCCTCTTCTGCGACTTCGAAACAGAGATCGACCCTCACCCTCATCTTCGACCCTCACCCTCGTCTGCGACTTCGAAACAGCAGAGATCGACTTCGACCCTCACTCACCCTCATCTGCAACTTCGAAACAGCAGAGATCGATCGACTTCGAAACAGCAGAGATCGTCTTCGACTTCGACCCAGAGATTCGACCCTCGTCTTCGACTTCGACTTCGACCCTCGACCCTCGACTTCGACGCAGGTATATCTCTTCTCTTCATCTGTATTTATTTATTTATTTTTCTTGTTTCTTCTTTAGTTATTAACACTGAAAATGCTAATAAATATTAATAATAAATAATCATGATTTTTAATTTAATTATGATTTTTAATTATTATTATTCAATCATAATATTTTTAATTAATTATTATTTTCAACAGAATGTTAATAAATAATCATAAATATTATTTTTAATTTTATTTATTTGTCTTTTAGTTAATTATTTGTCTCTTATATTATTTGTCTTTCAATCATAAATATTTATTTGTCTTTTAGTTAATTATTTGTCTTTTAGTTAAATATTATTTGTCTCTTTTATTTATTATTTTCAACAAAATGTTTATCATAAAAATCATATTTGTCTCTTATATTTAATTATTTGTCTTTTAGTTTTATTTATAGTTCTCTTTTTAGTTTTGATATTTAACTTCAATTTGTAGGTTGGATCTTTTAACCATAATAAAAAAAAATTAAAAAAAATTAAAAAATATCGGCGTACCGCAGCCGTACCCGTACACTACTTTTTTGGAATTTTGCCGTATCGACGTATCCGTACTCATACCCGTACCGTATTCGTACCCGCACCCGTGCTTCTTAGGTAGATGTTGATGTTGGATTGGCGACGGCGTGAATACGACGCAGAGGTGATGGTGCGGAGAGTCGTAGGTGAGCTTTCTAATAAAACACTCTCTGACCAAACAGGTTGTCAGATAATAACCCTAATTCAAAAAGTAATTTACTTATTTATTCATTTTACTTGCTAAGGTGCTTAAAGACATTGAAAGTGTGGTTAGAGCTTTTGCTCTGGTCTGGAACAGATTTGAAGCATAGTGGGGGGCAAAAGTCAGTTGGGAATTCTGTCTGTACTCCAAAAAATGGAGTTAGGGATATCAAACGTTTTAGGTTGTGTTTGGTTCATTAATTTAAAGAATAAAAGATAAAAAGTTATGAAAGGTATGTGATTACTCATCTTTTTATTTTTCCTTTTTCTTTATAAATCTTTACTCAAATTTAGGAACTAAACACATCTTAAAGTTTTGGAACAAATGACTATTTTAGTTGATTTTTTGATTATTTTATGAGATGAAAAAAAATTGTGTTTGTTTGGGATGATTTGTGAATTTTTTTTATAGTTAAATAGATGGTTGTGAGACCCAAAAAAAAATGATTAATTAATGTGTAAAATGTGACATTTTGTCTTATTTATTATTTTAATCTTTTTTGTCTTTATTAATTATTTTAGCTTCAACCCTTGTTCACAAACATAGCCTATAAATAACAGCTTGGTTCTTGTTTGGTGTTTGGGATGAGCTAAATTAGCTAAAATAGTCAATAAAGAAAACAAAATGTCACATCCTACACACCAATCAATTACTTTTTTCTCTCACAAATATCTGCTCAGCTACAAAAAAAATTCATAAATCATCTCAAACACAAATTTTTAGAAAATACTAAAAGCCCCAACATTTAACAATTTAACGTACTTTTAGAATAATTTCCAATTAACAACACATTTCTATATGAGCATTATGACCTATTTTCACGTTTTGTCCAATCAAAACTTCACTCACCTTATATTTTAGTTGATTATATTTGATAAGCAAAGTTGTAAATTTTAGTTGATTATATTTGATAAAAAAAGTTGTAAGGAAATATATTGAAAAAACTTTTGAAAACATTTTGGATCGCTAAATTTATCATTTTGAAACGAGAGTGTACCATGTTTCAAAATGTGTGTTTCAAAACGTAATTCGCTAGCTATTAGCATTTTTTGATAACACTAATCAAAAGCTTTCAAGCATTGCTACCTCAAATCATCAATAGACTGAATGCATGAATCATCACCTAGCACTCTGTCAATTTGAACTACATAACCCTTGCCAATCATCAGAAAGACCAAGTTCTTTTACACAAGCTCATGCTGCAGTAAAGATTCCCAACCTGGAGCATGTTATTGGGTCAACCACAAATCTGACTATTTTATAAATGGGATTTTCATGTCATAATATCTCCTTAAAACTCCAGCTTCACTAGATAATGATCTCCAACAGTACATAATAACCACCCATCGGCTAATCACCGAGAACTATCCTGCAGTGAACTCTTTGCAGCACAATAACACTGAATCAGTTAATTTATAAGTGAGCCCCACATTAGTTCCCCCACTCATTAAAGCAAAAGTAATCAAACTTCCAAGATGGAGAACAAAGAGCAGAGAAACACAAGTTTTGGAAGCCACGGAATCTCCCAAGTGTATTAGAAAATAAAATAAGATATAAATTGTACCAGTCATTTCTTATCAAAGACGCCACTAAATACCAACTATACTCGGTGTGCCATAAATTTAACACCGATAATAAAGAATCTCAAGATTGTAAGGCTTCACACAATCCTCATATAAAACTGCAATGTTTTTACAGCAAAATTGAGTTCTCTGAAACAATTAAATTCCACAGAACAAGGTCCTAAGATAATTCTGCAGCTTTATTAACAAAGTACCCTAAAGTTTGCTCTCCCAATATAAACGCCAACATATAAGACACCGCAACCGGAGGCAGATGACTATAATGAAACTTGATGAGCACAACAAACTTCAGACTCAAATCTGTTTGTCAGTTGTCCAAATTACCTAAAGGGCCCTGCAATACCATTTGCAATTCAATGCTGTTAAAGAAGCAATGCTGACTATTATATCCACCACATTTAGTGTCCTATATATGGCCAGGGACTAAGTAACCAAAATTTTCAAAACTAATCTGCAACATGGCATTAGAAAAATAAGAAAGGGCAGAAAATTAAGTATTGTATGCAACCAAAGCCATGTTACCACACAGTAAAAAGGCTCAACAAAAATACACAAGAAAAAATATGTAAATCTCTAAATAAAATTAAAAAAAAAAACTCACACACACACACTTTGGGATGGAGAAAGTGGACAAAACAGACTCGCATTTCCAGAGTATAAAAGATGGGATCCTTTTGAAAACACAAATTTGTCAGATAGAAAAACAGGAGGAGAGGAGGAGGAGATAAGGTCCCAGTATCAAGAATTCTCACCTACAGATGTAAAGTAATTATGCCCTCATTCCAAAGCCTCCAATTAACTAACATTCATTACAATTACAAGAGATGTGAACAAGAATGATACACCATCAGAGTCCCCAGACCTCAAAAACTCAACTCAACTCAACAAAGCCTTAGACCACAGCTATTAGGGCCAGTTATATGTATCCTACTACATCTCCAGGGACATATCCTCCAATTAATTATACCAGCGTCTGAAAACCTGCATAATAATATCCGTCTAAACCTAGTTTCCGGAAATGTAATCTAGAGCAGTGCTAGCACCAAGAGTATGTATGTACTTGGTGAAAAAAATCAACAAAAAACAAAAGCCGCAGCAAGATGATATTACACAAAAAAATAAAACAAATGACTTGGCTATAAAATGGCACTTGTGCCATAACAAAGATGATAATAACAATTCAGATTATTTCCTTCCATAAAATTATAATCTTGGTCACTTAACACACAACTTAAATAAACTTTCATCAGTTTTCAAAATCCACACATAATGAGGAATTAATCATGGTTATTCAATACATACAAACCAACACTGCATCAATGTCCTAAAAAGAACATTCGGATCAGATAATGTCATCTAGATGTCAAATACATAGACAAGTTATACATATTTGGTAAATGATAGAAGCATACAGCACAAAAATTCCAAAAAAGGGCCCCAGTTCAAAGTCACCAGGAAAGATGAGGTTCAGTAATTTAAAGGCCAACACCCTAATTTAAAATAGAAAAATAGATCCTAACAAAAGAAGAAACTAAATATTTGTTAAGTCCTAATTAAAAATAAATAAACACAAATATTAAATACATAAAATTATAGTTATATAATTGTAATACCAAAATGGGCGCATGCGCTTTCCTCATCAGACCTCTTCCATAATTAGGGAGGGGAGAACTAAGAACAGGGAAGACAGTGAGGATGTAGGCTTCTTTGGGCATGATTTGGATAATTTGGGTGAAAGGGAATTAAAAGGTTTTTAATGGTATGGAGAAACCAATTACAGGTCAGTAGATTTATTGATCCTAGACATATATCTTGAAAAAAACTAAAAATTAATTTGGTTTAGAAAATGGAAAAAATAAATAAATAAATAAAAAATCATCTTCACATGGTTTTATCTTTTGGGGGCAGAAATAAATTTAAAAAAAAAATTAAAATATCTTTTAGGTGTTTAATAGTGTCATACAATTTATTATTATTATTTTTAAAATTTTTGAAAACAGATTCTGAAAATGAAAGCAAATAGAGCCCATATTTTTTGTTTGGTTACCATGGAAAATTGGGGAGAAAATTCACAAATTTTTTCTTGATCTTTGGATTAGAAATTACACAATCTTTACTTGAAGGGAAAGCTAGAGGAAAAGCATAGTGTGTGCAGGCTTAGCTCTTTATGGGCAATTTTTTTCTGAGAAACTTCATTGTATACATCGAGTATCGCTCATAAATGTAAAGCATAAAGCACATAAACCCAATTGACATGTGATAAGAAACGTTGGTTTTCTCTTCCGGACTTGCCAATTTGCCATTTTAGAGTAACCACAAGATATCTAGTCACGAAAGATGGATGATTGCTTAAAATAAGTAGAAGGTTTTCAAATTCATGAGTGCAAACGTGATTTTGGTATTGTCATTCAAATGACTTTGGAAATTCGGGAAGAGTGTGAAGTTAGTGAAGACTCCATAATTTCATTTTTAGATGAATGATCTTTGAGCTTCCAGGGCCATACGCATTTGACAAAATAATGAAATTATGAGTACAAGATATAATGACAAAATTTTACTAGTTGGCATGAGATCCTACCATTAAGAATGCATCATCAGTACAAATAAATGCTAGGTATATTAAAATTTTATACCCATCTTTGCTTGTCTATGGACTGTAATAGCAATTTTGTATTACTAGGGTGCCGTTTGGTAAGATTTACGTTTTCAGTTTATATTTACAAAAATTTTAAAAACTTAAATAAAAACTTGTTTGGTAAATTTTTGATTTATAAATCAATGGTCTCAATTTATAAAATTTGGCCAAAAAATATAAACTTAAAAAATGAGTTTACGTTTTGAGTTTTCAGTTTTTTTTTTACCACCCAACACTAACCACCACCCGCCACCATTTTCCACTACCGTCTTCTGCCACCACCACCCACCCACCACACCCCACCACCACCTGCCACCACCACTCACCACCCACCTGCCGCCACCACCTGCCACCACCACTCACCACCCACCTGCCACACCACCACCCACCACCTGCCACCACCTCCCACTCGCCACCACCACCACCCACCCCTCGCCACCACCACCACCACCACTCACCACCCACCCGCCACCACCCGCCACTACCATCCACCGCCCGCCACCACAAACCTGCCACTTACTCGCCACCACCATCCATCACCCGCCACCACCAACCACTCGCCACCACCACCACTACCCACCTGCCACCACACCCACCACCCGCCACTACCACCACCACCACCACCATCCACTCACTACCACCCACCACCCGCCACCGTCACCCACCCACCCACCACCACCACCACTCGCCATCCGCCACCCACCTGCCACCACCATCCGCCGCCACCCCGCACCACCCACTCGCTACCACCCACCACCAGCCACCGTCACCCACCCACCCACCACCACCACCACCACCACCACCACCACCACCACCACCACCCACTCGCTACCATTTTCCACCACCGTCTTCCGCCACCACCACCCGCCATCATTTTTCACCACCGTCATCCGCCGCCACCACTTGTCTCCACGCACCAGCCGCCACCACTTGCCATTCCTCACTCTTTTTTATATTTTAAAATTTTTTTAAACATTTTGTCTAAACCAAACACGTTTGTAATTTATGTTTTTCTAAAAATAAACAAAAATCAGTTTATAAAATTTTTGTAAATATAAGCTAAAAATATAAACATTACCAAACAGGCCCTAGATAAATCAAACGCTTGAATTTTGGGTGCTAGGTATATTAAATATTTCTACCCATCTTTGCTTATCTATTGACTGTAATAGCAGCCTTCAATTACTTGATAAATCAAACACATTATTTTTTCAGCTTAGACAAGGATTGTAACAATCCAATGCACCGTGTAATCGCCCTGGTATATTTTTTTAATGCTTCTAGCATAATTCATCATTAAGAGTATGTATTCCCAACTAAGAACGTTGTCACAATACACAGAAATCCACATGATTGGAATTTGGATTACTATGCCCTTGGCATGCACATATTAGAGGTCCTTCAGTTGAAGAGGAGGTAGCAAGACATGGATTTCCTCAATCAAATTGTGCCAAAGCCTGAGATAGACAGTGGCTACTGAACTCTTGACCAAATTGGATCAGACATACCCAAATCTGTATATGATTGCCTTTATTATTCACCACCCGTGATTAATTGCTGTTTATCACTACTTAAATTTCCTGCCCATTTCTTAACAAATTTTTAACTAAAAGAATGAATTATCCCTTGCTAAAGCATGTTACCATATTATTATTCATAGGGTCAGATTAGGATGTTCTTTAACACAGTCAAAACGACTTTCACTTTTCAATATTAACAACAAAACCAAACCATGTCAGATGATGGTGGTGAGGGAAGTTAAAGACCACGGTTAATATCATAGTTGTGGTGTACAACTACATACAGCAGAGTCAAATAGGCGGTTGATTTCCAGTTTAACTTCATACTGAAAATTACAGGTTATGCAAATTACATATATCTATGATTACACCTGTTTTGATCAACTTGAACAAAAAACGACACAATTTCTGCATTTAGGATGCTAATTCGCTCTCCTATTTTGTACAATTTGGCTGAGAAAGCAGTTTGAGAGATAAGACACAAAGCAGGACAGCAAAAACTGATCTTAATTTTGGCTAAAAGATTATTCCTTGAATTCATATGACCAGTGTAATCAACAGCCAAACAATCAAAATGAAACAAGTATTAAATAAATAAAGACAATGTGAAATTGGCTGGACCACCCATCGTTAATCCAAACAAGCTTTTTTAATAACTTTTTGCCTATTTGGCTAAAATATGATGTCAAAAAATTAGTATGTTTGTGATGACTTTTTAGTTTTTTACGAAAAGATGTGCAAAAAGTAGAGAGAAAATGGAATCTTTGACTTTTTGGTATATGTTGTTAGCTTTTTGATTTTTTTAGTGACTTTTTGGCTTTTTAGCTAAAATCACCACTTGCCAAGTCTTATTTTTTGGCTAATTTAGTTTGGCTAAATTAGTTCTGTTTAACTGTTGACCTTTTCTGGTTTGGATGTGATAGTTGTGAGAAAAAAAAAAAGTAAAATGATTATAGTTTTGATGTAATATTTTGTCTAATTAACTTATTTAGTCTATTGTGTCTTTTTGTTAAATTGTATATACAAAATATAATAAGTGAAGATTTTGTTAGGTAAGTAATCTTAAAATAATTAGAAAAAATTAGTGAGATGTTCTTGTTCAAAAGTATTTATAAGTATTTAAACTTTAGAAGTTTAAGATTCATCTTTAAGTATTTTTTAGTAGTGTTACTTTAATTAAAAAATTATTTTTATTTTTCAAACTCAATAATGTAGTAGTCTATTAGGCCATGTTTGATTCACAAGACTAATACTAAAGGTATTAATAATCCTATCAATTTAGTATGGTATTCACTATCCAATTGGATTAGTAGGATAAATTATCTCATTGTCCATTGTTTGATTTGCATTGGATTAGTAGGTAAAATAGTCTTTTTATTTTATATTCCAGCTCAGGATATATAATCCCACCTCTACCTCATTACTAATAATTTTACAAATTCGTTGGATTAATTATCCATTGGATTAATAATTCTGAAACAAAATTCCAAAACAAACACAGGATTATTGGGCCCATAGATTAATAATCTCAATCTCATATTCTAATCCTGTCAATTAAACATGCCCTTAGAATATTTACGGCAAACTCTCTTTCTTAGGTTTTTCTCTTTTTTAATTATCAACTAATCATCTCTTTTTACACATTATTAAGTAAAGAAAATTATTTAAAAAATAGATTTATATACCAATTTTCTTATTTTCAATTTACATTTATAGCTCAATGTTTCACCACTTCTTGTATATAAACACTATGGCTGTTTAGTTCATGAATTTAGAGAAGCATTTGAAAGTAAAAAAAAAATGTGTAAAACTTAAGTGAAATATAATCATATTTCGGCCTCGTTTAGTAAGTGACTTTTTTAGCCAAAAAGTCAAAAAGTCATTAAAAAAATAAAAAAGCCAACAACCCATACCAAAAAGTCAAAGATTCCTTTTTCTCTCTACTTTTTGCACATCTTTTCGTAAAAAGTCAAAAAGTCGTCCCAAACATATTAGTTTTTTTTACATCACATTTTAACCAAAAAGTCAAAAAGTTACTAAAAAAACCTGTTCCCAAACGAGGCCGCATTTTACTTATCTTTTTCTTTTTCTCTTTCTAATTTCATAAACCAAACACACCTATTATTATAAGTTTCGCAACCTTCCATTGTCCTTCCTTGAAGTAATCTCAACCTTCCATTGTCCTTCCTTGAAGTAATCTCGTTCATGTAAGGCCATTGAGTTCACCAAGCAACACGTATATAACATGCATAAATAACTCCAACAAACATTTTATAGAAACAACTATGATAATATAAAACTACCGATTACTTGAAGTTTGATTTGTATTCGCTTTGTTGAAAATTTCTTTAATATTGGCTCGTTATGTGAACAAGTGATGTGTGAATATAATTTTAAACTGGTTAAATTTCAAGTCAAGATTGAATAACTTACTACTCGACTCAAGAAATTTATATATACTATATAAAAATCAAGCTACTTAAATTCAACTCATATTTGACTCGGTAAAAATCAACTTGTTATGTGAAAAAACCAAATTTCAACGTAATTTTAAACTCTTTAAGTTATCAAATCAATCTTAAATAACTTATTACTCGACTTGACTCAGCTCATTTTTAGCCCTATATAAAATTTGCAAACTTTAGTGATTTGAAAAAAATATGTAAAAGGAATCAAGGCATTTAGTCTAATAATTATTTAACACCTAAGTGTAAGATTTCAGATTCAATTTCGATAAAGAGCAGTTTAATATACCCTTTATGGTGGTGGTGTAGTAGAGAGAGTGGTAGGTTTAGATTTGGCTTTGTTAACTTTCCAGGTCATATAATTGCTCTTATTGATTTGACCCCCAAAAAAATTTGAGAAAAAAAAAAAAAAGAAGTGAAAGTGGATGGTTCTATTTTGTTGTCCTCAATTTTGCAATTTTTAAGTCATAATTTGTGAAATTTATTTATTTGAAAATAGTGAAAATTCATTACTTTGTACCAAATAATTTTTCTATTTTGTTGTTTCAAAGGCCTCAAATTGAAATTGTTAGGTTTTTATTCTTGGCAATTCCGTTTGACAAAACTCCTTTCAATTGTAATTTTATTCAATCTTTTATTTCAGTGAGACTATGAGTTTTAGATGCGAATCCAACCTGAATTGTGTCTATGCAAAGGAGTTTGTGATCTTAATCCTATCATGTTTGCCATTTCGCTGACTATATTGGGGATGGAGTTACCTGGTCAGCTCGCAGAGATCCAGGAGGCAGCGCCCCTTGGCGGGTCCGAGGCAGCGCCCAGGCGGGATGGAGGGGCAGTGCCCCCGAAGCAAAAACAGAAAATACAGTAGAAGTTGCTTGTCCGCTCGAGCGGAGAATCTTTAGTTCTAGAAGTTTGAGCTGTCTGCAAAAGTACTAAAAGTTGTGTTTTTGCGCTCGAACAGAACTTCTTGTGCTCGAGCGTCAGTTCGCTCGGGCGGCATTCTTGCGCTCGAGTGGAGATAGCAGAACAGTTTGCTATAAAAGGTGCGAATCAGTCAAATTTTAGGGTACGGCTTCTAGATTTTCTTCTTGGGTATTAGGGTTTTCATCTGGTGCTTCTTTGCTAGTTTCTCTGATGTTTGTTTGAGTTTAACTCATGGTTTGAAAAGTATACATCAAAGGATTGTTTGTTTCGTTCCATACAAAATATAGCGATCCTGGTTTATCCTCTCTTTATTTATTGTATTCCGGACTCGGTTCCGTGGATGTGTTGTTGTCTCATTCTCATTTGAATCCTTTACTCCTTGTATTTGAGTCTTGGGTTGTGTTGGGTAGGTTTGAAACAGGTTGGTTGTGCTTTGAAACCAAAGGTTGATGCCCAGAATTTGGCCTTCATGCTCGAGCGGAGCTTTTGAAGCTCAAGCGGGCCCTTCATTGTTGCTTCTCCGCTCGAGCGAGAGTTTTTACGCTCGAGCGTGAATATCCATCTCCCAGTATTTTTCTCTACAGGTCTTCGTACGCTCAAGCGTGAACCTTTTGATTTTGTTCCTCCACTCGAGCGGGGAGTTTGACGCTCGAGCGGGGACCATCGCCTGCAAAACTTATGGAAGTGTGCATTTGGCGCTCGAGCGGCGCTTTTCATGCTCGAGCGTGAGTCTGTGTCTGACGCTCGAGCAGGGGTTTCCACGCTCGAGCGGGGAGATTTCTATATCATTCCGAGATTTCACTTTTTGGATCACTTTTTCAACACTCTTTCTCTCTTTTACTTTCCCAAACCCAGATTTGAGAGCTTCTCTCTCTAAAACCTTACCTTCTCTCTACGGATTGATCTAGTAGGAGTTGTTTCCTCACCTTGGGCCTTTGTAAAAGTTGTGGGGTTGTTGAGGGCTACATTTGGATTCGAAAAATTTGGTGTTTGGAGCACTTTGAGTTTTCATCACCTTCTTCCTTTGAGCTCCGAATTTGAGGTAGGGATTCCTACTCATTCTTATATGCTTTAACATAGATGTTGAGCTATTTGTATAGATGTTTTGATTTGGGAAGCTAGAGTTTGAGTTATGTAATAATGAAAAGAGGGGTTTTATTCTTTTGGCTCATATATAATTATTTTGGGTCTAAAAAGGAGGTTATTGATGTTAGTTGTTGATATTTGGACCATTGGGTCAATATTGGAAAAAATGGGGGAAAATGCCATGTTTGGGTATAATGGGGTCATTTAAGTAATTAATGACATTTGTTATGAGAATATGAAATTGAGTTGAATATAATGAAATTGGCTCATTATGAGATGGAATAGTGAAGTTAGATTTATTAATCGCTCACTTTTGAAAATGTTGATAAACTATCTGTTGATGCATTTATTATCTGTTTATAAATAATTGCTTTGGGTTATCGGTGGAGGATAGTCGTGATTGTTGTAGACAATGCATGATGATTAGGCGAACTGGAACTAATCAATTAAATATGTCATCGAATATGACAATTGGAATAATACATCGAATTTGTGTATTGATTGAACATGTATATGATAGTTGTTTATATACATTGTGTTGTGTGGGAGGAGATAGGGGATGTACTCCACGGTTTAGGGGAAGATAGGGGATGGACTCCTAAATCGGATGTTATGTGGGAGGAGATAGGGGATGGACTCCATCGATACAGCAATTCTGTGTATCTATTGAAGTGTTGACACAGCAAATTCGTGTATCACTTGTGAAGGAAGGAAGTGTTTTTATGTGTTAATGATACAGCAAATATGTGTATCTGTTGAGACTTATGGAAGTATTTTGTTATGAGTTGTTATCTCATTTGAATTATTGGAATGGAAGAACTGTTGACATGAGATGAAATCTCTGTTAAAGTATATGGCCAGGTTCTGAGCCAGGGTTGTGGATTGGAAATTTGGATAAGAACTGGAATAAAACATGGACACTTGGTCATGTAATTGAAATGGGTAATGAATTGATTTATGCGAGTGAAACATTTATCGATTGCTAATGTCTTAGTCATTGCTTATATTATGTTTAGCATATCTCTACTGGGCGTTGGCTCACCCTATATGGGACATCATTTTCAGGTACAGATAGCATGCCACCTCCAAGAACGTAGCTTGAGAGGCTTAGTGGCTGGAACATCTTTTGTGATTACGTTCTTGTATTACATGTATATCAAGCCAAGGGCTTATTTTGTATAGAGTTAGTACTCTTTTTTTTGTAACCAAGTGTTGACTTGGAAAGCTGTAAGCCCGTAGGGCATTTGCTTTTGTTGTTAACATGTAATATATTTGTAAGAATACTCTGATTTATGAAATTATGCTTTATTCTCTTTTGTCTAAGCATGTCAAGAATGTATGATAAATGGGTTTATTTTGAGGGCGTTACAACTTGGTATCAGAGCGTACCGGGTTCGAATACTTTGGGTACGTGGGAAGTGATTAGTATCACAATGGGTTTGTCTCGCTTGTTAGAGACTTAGATGTAATGTTATGTGCTTATGTGATAACATGTTTATGTGACTATATGGGTATGGGATTTAGTTTCTAGGATGTTGATTGGATCCTTGGGTTTCTGTGAGTCTTATTGGAAAAGCACTTGATCAATGCTGTTTCTAATCGGAACTCTAGTAACGCCTCGGGACTATCATTATCCGGAAATGAAATTTGTAGGTGCTTATTTGATTATGTGCTTACGTGGAGTGAATTACCGTTGTTTATGTATTAGGACGTGAGTGTTGTAGCTTCGGCACATTTATGAATGTGCTAATGGTCTTCGTTACTTCTATTAGGATGTCAGGACGAGGACGTAGTGGTAGGCGAGGTAGGCCTAGGAGGCAGGAAATGCCTATACCGGATAAGATTCCGGAGCAGCAGGAGGGTGTTGGTCAGGCCAATGTGGCCGAGCCAGTGGGGCAGCAGGCCATGGGTGCCTTAGCCCGCGAGATAGCAGGGGCACTGAGGGAATCTATGGGCATTCTCAGAGCTGAGAACCAAGCCCAGGCCTAGGTTGTTGATGTAGGGCCTTCCTTTCTGAAGAGGGAGTTCTTCCGGTCTAACTCGGATGAGTTTGTTGGAGATCCGAAAGAGTCGCTGAAAGCTGATGAATGGCTCGAACAAATAACGAAGACGTTCGGAATGCTTGGCATCGAGGACGGGTCATTGAAAGTGACCTTGGCATCTTTCCAGCTTAAGGGAGATGCGGGTCAGTGGTGGAAATTCATGAGGGGTCGCATTGGAGGTACTTGGGAGGCTTTCGTTGCTGCCTTCCAGGAGAAATTCCTGTCTCCAGCTGTCAGGGAGAAGCTGAGAGATCAGTTCTGCCAGCTTAAACAGCTGAGTTCTTCAGTGGCCGAGTTTGAGGCCGCATTTACTAGTTTGTCCAGGTTTGCACCTGAGCTTGTGGCGTCCGAGAAACGCCGTTGTTTAGAGTTTGAGAAGAAGTTGAGGCATGGCCTCAAGATGAGAGTTAGGGGTTCTATGACCCAGGAGTATGGGCGCCTTGTAGATGCCGCAGCCCATATGGAGATTATGATGCAAGAGGAGGAGGAGAGGCAGATGGGCTCCGAGAGGAGCCAGGATGGTCAGGGTGATGGCAGGAGACAGAGGGGTTCTAACCCTCAGCAGTCTCAGAGTGGTTTTTCTAGATCGACCTTTTCAGTGCCAAGTGCAGGCCTTGGGAGAGGCAGTCAGGGAGACGTGACCTGTTACAAATGTGGTCAGCTAGGCCAAAAGTCTCCAGCTTGCCCGCAGAAGGGTGGAGGACAGAGAGCAGCTTCATCTTCGGCTCGACATCAGAGCCAGAGTCAGGGCAGAGGTCAGCCACTGTCTTGTTATCAGTGTAGTCAGGCGGGGCACCTGAAGAGGTTTTGCCCGCAGTTGAGTGGCATTTCTGATGCATTTGGGTAGAGGCAGAGTTTTCAGCCAGCTCAGTTAGTTCAGGCCTCGAGGGCCAATCTGGGGGCTTCATCGTCTCAGTCTGTGCAGCAGTCTTTTGCTTCTAGAGGTGAGCAGGTAGATCAGGGGCCTTTAGGGCGCGTGTATGCTGTTACCGCGCAAGATCTTGTACCGGCTCCATCTGTAGTGAGAGGTACCTTTGTATTTTGCAATTCGGTTGCCAATGTGTTAATTGATACGGGTGCATCTCATTCCTTTATATCTGCTGCATTTGCATCTGTTTTGGGGTTGGAGTTGGCATAGTTAGCATCTCCTATATGTGTTGTATCGCCTCTTGGGGGTGAATTGATTTTGAAACAAAGATGTAGAGGCTGCGACATAGAGGTCGCCGACCGCCGACTTCCATTTCCTTTTGTAGTTATGCCTATGTCGGGTTTTGATGTTATTGTGGGTATGGACTGGCTATCGTCATACCGGGCTGTTATCGATTGTTACCGCCAGAGGGTCACAATATGTACCCTGAGCGGGGAATGTTTCCATTTCTTGGGGGATCGGGTTGGTACTGTGTTACCACCAGTGTATGATCTGCGAGGGCGGAGTGAGCTTAGTAGTCTTCTCGCTAGCCTTATGTATGGTGAGTGTGACGAGACCGGGGTTGAGTTGCCGAGAGTGGTTTGCGAGTATTCAGATGTTTTTCCTGAGGACCTTGTTAGTTTGCCACCTCATCGAGAGACCGAGTTCTCTATTGATTTAGTGCCTGGCACGGCGCTGATTTCTATGGCACCATATCGTTTTGCCCCAGCCGAGTTGAGTGAGTTGAAGATTCAACTCCAGGAGTTGTTAGATAAGGGTTTTGTTCGACCTAGTGTTTCGCCGTGGAGAGCACCGACCCTCTTTGCTAAAAAGAAAGATGGTGCCTTGAGACTTTGTATCGATTACTGGAAATTGAATCGGCCTACGGTTAAGAATAAGTACCCTATGCCCCGTATAGATGATTTGTTTGACCAGTTGAAGGGTTCCCGTTGTTTCTCTAAGATAGACTTGAGATCGGGTTATCACCAGTTGAGGGTCAGGGAGGAGGATATTCCGAAGACGGCATTCCGTACGCGGTATGGCCATTATGAGTTTCTGGTGATGCCATTTGGGCTCACCAATGCACTGACAGTGTTTATGGATTTGATGAACCAGATTTTCTGGGAATTCTTGGATCGTTTTGTAGTCGTTTTCGTGGACGACATTCTGGTTTATTCACCTTCGGAGGAGGAGCACGAGGAACACTTAAGAGTGATGCTTGAGTTGCTTAGAGCCCATAGGCTGTATGCCAAGTTTGGGAAGTGTGAGTTCTGGCTGAGGGAGGTCAAGTTCTTAGGCCATGTGGTTTCCGGGGAAGGGGTGTCTGTTGATACATCCAAGATAGAGGCAGTGCAGGATTGGGCACAACCTAAGAGTGTTTTTGAAATCCGCAGTTTTCTGGGATTAGCTGGGTATTACCGTCGGTTTGTGAAAGATTTCTCCAGGCTAGCTTCGCCATTGACTAGATTGACGCGGAAAGGGGTCAATTTGTATGGAGTGAGACTTGTGAAAAGTCGTTCCAAGAGTTGAAAGTTAGATTGACCACCGTTCCGGTCTTGATTATTTCGGAGAGAGGTTTGGGTTATGCGGTTTATTGTGATGCCTCACGAGAGGGTTTGGGTTATGTGTTGATGCAAGAGGGGAAAGTGGTAGTTTATGGCTCACGTCAATTGAAAATACACGAGAGGAATTACCCTACACATGACCTAGAGCTAGCAGCTGTGATTTTTGCCCTGAAGATTTGGAGGCACTACCTTTATGGTGAGAGGTTCGAGGTGTTCTCGGACCATAAGAGTCTGAAGTATCTGTTTACACAGAGAGACTTGAATTTGAGACAGAGGAGGTGGATGGAGTTCATTGAGGACTATGATTTTGAGTTGCACTATCATCCGGGAAAGGCCAATGTTATGGCCGATGCCCTTAGTAGGAAATCCATTAGTGATGTCGCTTGTATAGCCACCCGGGAGTGGGAGATGTTGGGTGCACTTGGGGAGTTTGATTTGCTTCTGGACGAATCCGTTGAGGCTGCGGCCTTGTTTTCTGTTGTTGCGCAACCTACATTTGTGAATCGAGTGTTAGAGGCACAGAGAGGTGACCTTGAGGTAGAATCCCTTCGAGAGAAGATCTCCAGTGGGAAGGCTAAGCAGGGTTTGTCTGTGTATCCTGACTTGAGTGTGAGATACCGAGACCGTTTGTTTGTACCGGAGTCTTGCCGAGAGAAAGTACTCCGAGAGTTTCACCATTCACGCCTTGCAGTGCATCCGGGAGGCACCAAGATGTATCGTGATTTGGGTCGCCAGTTTTGGTGGCGGGGTATGAAGAAGGACGTGGCAGTTTTCGTATCTAAGTGCCTTACTTGTCAGCAAGTGAAGGCCGAGCATCAGAGGCCAGCGGGTTTGTTACAACCCTTGCCTTTTGCCGAGTGGAAGTGGGAGCATGTCACTATCGACTTCGTTGTAGGTCTTCCGAGGACTCATGGGGGTAGTGATGCTATTTGGGTGGTTGTAGACCGGTTAACTAAGTCGGCGCACTTTATCCCTATGCACGTGAGAGATTCGGTAGATCATCTTGCCGACTTGTATATTCGGGACATAGTGAGGTTGCACGGGGTCCCAGTGTCGATCGTCTCAGATAGAGACTCTCGTTTTACTGCTAGGTTGTGGCAGAGTTTGCAGAGTGCCTTGGGTACTAAATTGACCTTTAGCACTGCTTATCATCCTCAGACTAACGGGCAGTCCGAGCGTACTATTCAGATCCTTGAGGATATGCTTCGAGGTTGTGTGCTTGACTTTAGTGGGTCGTGGGAGAGGCACCTGCCCTTAGTGGAGTTTGCCTACAATAACAGTTTTCAGTCGAGTATCGGTATGGCACCGTTTGAGGCCTTGTATGGCCGACCGTGTAGGTCTCCAGTTTGTTGGGCTGAGGTGGGTGATGCACCTTTGTTGGGCCCGGAGTTGGTGAGAGAAACGACGAAGAAATTTGAGCTTATCCGTAGGAGGCTTGTTACAGCCCAGAGTCGCCAAAAGAGTTATGCCGACCGTAGGAGGAGGCCTTTGGCATTTGAGACGGGTGATCATGTTTTTCTGAAAATATCACCTAGGCGGGGTTTGATGAGGTTCGGGAAGAGCGGGAAGTTGTCCCCTCGGTTTATTGGTCCTTTTGAGATCCTTGAAAGGATTGGCGAGGTTGCTTATCGTTTAGCTTTGCCGCCGCAGTTGTCCGGAGTACATGACGTGTTTCATGTTAGTATGCTTCAGAAGTACGAGCCAGATCCATCGCATGTATTGGATTGGACCGACTTAGAGGTTGACGAGGATGCCTCGTATGAAGAGAGACCGGTTCGGGTCTTGGATAGGCGGGATCAAGTCTTGCGAGGCAAGACCATTCCCTTGGTAAAAGTTTTATGGAAACATCATGGAGTGGAAGAAGCCACTTAGGAACGTGAGTTGGAGGTCCGTGAGAAGTATTCGGACTTGTTTGTTAACGTTTAACCATGTAATGGGAATTTTGTAATATTGATGAACTTTAATAGCATTAAATATGTCTTAAGTTGTAAAACATTGTATATGTTTTGATTTATGGAAGTATTGTGGAACTTGCCTTGAAATGGAAGTTTATTTTAACATTGTATATTTTAATGATGTTTTAGAAATGTAATATATAATGTTGGCATTGAAAATGTTATGGAATTATGGAAATTGTTATTGGAATTTGTTGAAATTCAAGGGAAAGCATGTTAATAATGCATATTGGGCTATATAAGGTATTTGCCTCTTGAAAAGAGATGAGATGACCGGTATTGGGTCAAGTTGATAAATGTTGAGTTGTAATACTATTGAGTATTGAGAAAAACTTGTTTTTGAAAACTTGTACTTAATTTCGGGGATGAAATTCCTTAAGGGGGGGAGGTTATAGCTATCCTAGTTTATCCTCTCTTTATTTATTTTATTCCAGACTCGGTTCCGTGGATGTGTTGTTGTCTCATTCTTATTTGAATCCTTTACTCCTTGTATTTGAGTCTTGGGTTGTGTTGGGCAGGTTTGAAACAGGTTGGTTGTGCTTTGAAACCAAAGGTTGATGCCCAGAATTTGGCCTTCACGCTCGAGCGGAGCTTTTGACGCTCGAGCGGGCCCTTTGTTGTTGATTCTCCGCTCGAGCGGGAGTTTTGACGCTTGAGTGTGAATATCCATCTCCCAGTATTTTTCTCTGCAGGTCTTCGTACGCTCAAGCATGAGTTTTGACACTCGAGCGTGAACCTTTTGATTTTGTTCCTCCGCTCGAGCGGGGAGTTTGACGCTCGAGCGGGGACCATCGCCTGCAAAACTTATGGAAGTGTGCATTTGGCAATCGAGCGGCGCTTTTCACGCTCGAGCGTGAGTCTGTGTCTGACGCTCGAGCAGGGGTTTCCACGCTCGAACGGGGCGATTTCTATATCATTCCGAGATTTCACTTTTTGGATCACTTTTTCAACACTCTTTCTCTCTCTTACTTTCCCAAACCCAGATTTGAGAGCTTCTCTCTCTAAAACCTTACCTTCTCTCTAGGGATTGATCTAGTAGGAGTTATTTCCTCACCTTGGGCCTTTGTAAAAGTTGTGGGGATTGTTGAGGGCTACATTTGGATCCGAAAAATTTGGTGATTGGAGCACTTTGAGTTTTCATCACCTTCTTCCTTTGAGCTCCGAATTTGAGGTAGGGATTCCTACTCATTCTTATATGCTTTAACATAGATGTTGAGCTATTTGTATAGATGGTTTGATTTGGGAAGTTAGAGTTTGAGTTATGTAATAATGAAAAGAGGGGTTTTATTCTTTTGGCTCATATATAATTATTTTGGGTCTAAAAAGGAGGTTATTGATGTTAGTTGTTGATATTTGGACCATTGGGTCAATATTGGAAAAAATGAGGGAAAATGCCATGTTTGGGTATAATGGGGTCATTTAAGTAATTAATGACATTTGTTATGAGAATATGAAATTGAGTTGAATATAATGAAATTGGCTCATTATGAGATGGAATAGTGAAGTTGGATTTATTAATCTCTCACTTTTGAAAATGTTGATAAATTATCTGTTGATGCATTTATTATCTGTTTAGAAATAATTGCTTTGGGCTATCGGTGGAGGATAGTTGTGATTGTTGTAGACAATGCATGATGATTAGGCAAACTGAAACTAATCAATTGAATATGTCATCGAATATGACAATTGGAATAATACATCGAATTTGTGTATTGATTGAACACGTATATGATAGTTGTTTATATACATTGTGTTGTGTGGGAGGAGATAGGGGATGTACTCCACAGTTTAGGGAAAGATAGGGGATGGACTCCTAAACCGGATGTTATGTGGGAGGAGATAGGGGATGGACTCCATCGATACAGCAATTCTGTGTATCTATTGAAGTGTTGATACAGCAAATTCGTGTATCACTTGTGAAGGAAGGAAGTGTTTTTATGTGTTAATGATACAGCAAATATGTGTATCTGTTGAGACTTATGGAAGTATTTTGTTATGAGTTGTTATCTCATTTGAATTATTGGAATGGAAGAACTGTTGACATGAGATGAAATCTCTGTTAAAGTATATGGCTAGGTTCTGAGCCAGAGTTATGGATTGGAAATTTGGATAAGAACTGGAATAAAACATGGACACTTGGTCATGTAATTGAAATGGGTAATGAATTGATTTATGCGAGTTAAACATTTATCGATTGCTAATGTCTTAGTCATTGCTTATATTATGTTTAGCATATCTCTACTGGGCGTTGGCTCACCCTATATGAGACATTATTTTCAGGTACAGGTAGCATGCCACCTCCAAGGACGTAGCTTGAGAGGCTTAGTGGCTAGAACATCTTTTGTAATTACATTCTTGTATTACATGTATATCAAGTCAAGGGCTTATTTTGTATAAAGTTAGTACTCTTTCTTTTGTAACCAAGTGTTGACTTGGAAAGATGTAAGCCCGTAGGGCATTTGCTTTTGTTGTTAACATGTAATATATTTGTAAGAATACTCTGATTTAATGAAATTATGTTTTATTCTCTTTTGTCTAAGTATGTCAAGAATGTATGATAAATGGGTTTATTTTGAGGGCGTTACACAAAAGATAGAGTTATTCTTCAATGGATTCTGGAGAATTTAGGCCCGAAGCTTTGGTCGATTCTGGAGTGGGTCATCGTCGTGGATTCGACATCGACGTTGTGGATTCAACATTGGGCAAGACAATTCCAAAGTGAAGACCATGGTGGAAGAGGCATATAGGGGTTGGTTCAATTCGGGTGGATTCGCTAGGTAATTGAGAGTACACTTATGTAATTCCTTTTATTTTCTTAGTAGATTGTTTTTTGGCTTTTGCCCGTGGTTTTTTTTATCACAATTGGAGGCGCTCCAATTTTGGTTTTTCCACATTAAAATTGTTGTGTTGATTTGTCTTGATTGTTTGAATGAGATTGTTATTTACTGCTTAAATTGATACATAATCACAAATCAATATCTAAGAGATTTCTAGATTTTTCAGAAATTATTAGCTTTAAATCTGAAAAGTATCCCAAGTTTGTAATTGGCCTTTAGTTTTTCAATTATTAATTCTCAATTGAAATAGTGTTTTTAAAAAAGTGAAACAGTAATAAATATGAAATAATGATCTGATGAATTGTTTGGTTCTTTCTTTTTTTTTCTTATTGAATCAAAGGTCCCATTCTAGTGTGAATTATATAAAATGCCAAGTATAAATGCAAGTTTTAGTGTTTTGTGTTGAGAGACAAATGTGAGTTTTCTATAATATTGAAATTACCAAACGTAATACTTCAACAAAAAAAAAAAAAAAACTCATTAGTATATTTTTTCAAAATGAAAATGTAACTCTCCAATGTAACACTCTAAAAATGTAACACACTAAAAAACTCATTAGTGTATTTTTCTCAAGCGTAACTTGCCAATGTAACACTCTAAAACAGAACACTCTAATGTAACGCACTAAAAAACTCCTTAGTGTACTTTTATCAAACGTAACTCTCTAATGAACTACTCTAAAAATGTAACACTCCAATGTAACACACTAAAAAACTCCTTAATGTACTTTTCCCAAACGTAATATTCTTAAAAAATTTCTTAGTGTACTTTTTTCAAACGTAACACTTCAAAGTAACACACTAAAAAAAATTCGTAATGTATTTTTCTCAAACGTTACACTTCAATGTAACATACTAAAAACCTCATTAGTGTACTTTTTTCAAATGTAACAATGTAATATTTCAAAAAAACTCCTTAGTGTACAAACGTAACACTCCAATTTATGTAACAAACAAAAGTTTTCTTAATGTACTTTTCTCAAACGTAATACTAGTGTATTTTTTTCAAAAAAACTGTTAGTGTATTTTTTTCAAATGTAACACCCCAATCAATATAACATACAAAAACTCTTTAGTATACTTTTTTCAAATGTAGCACTATAATGTAACATTCTAATGTAACATCGAAAAACTACACTAACAAAAATATAGATTTCCACACTCGACAACTAACACTTCAGCCACCAATCCCTCCAAAAAGAATCTTCCACACCTTACGTTTCCATCCCATCCTAATAAATGAATCAAAAAATTGAAAAAAAAAAAAGAATCATCAAAGGACACTCACTTAATTTCAAATGGCATCAAATCAAATAAATATAACTTTCCAAAACAAAAAGAAATAATTGGTTCATAAACATTCCCTCATATGGGATTTATGGATAAATTTTCTTTTTTAAAATAGTAAATTTCATTGTTTCAAATTAATGAATTTCACTACTCAAATATTGTAGATTCAGTCAAAAAAATAATTAAATTTCACATCTTATAGGTCTTGTTTAATAATCTCAAACAAGAGAATCTCAAATATCTGAATTTTTTGAGAAAACATACATTTAGATTATTATTTATTATTTTTTAAGTTTTAAAATAATCCAAAAATAACAAAACACTGCTAATTATTAGTGTTAAGGGTATTTTGGTCTAAAAATGATCTTCGAAAATTTGGAGCACTTGAACTATGAAACATTTTTCTTGTCTCTTTATACTAATAAAATGTTATATTGGAGATCTAACCAAATCTCTCAAACAATTGTACATTTTTTTATGAAAAGTGTATCAGAAAAAAAAATGTAAAATATGTAAAATGCTTTTAAATTTTGTTCAATCAATATTTTTTTCACATGTATTTTAATCAATGTTTTAAGAATTCTTATTAACGACACATATATATAATTAATTTTTTTTAAAAAATATGGTATCATTGTATAAGGAAAATGTCTTTATTCACACAGCACAATCAAAAATCATAGTAATATTTTTAAATTTGTGCATACCAGTCATCCGGCTAGTCATCTAGCAACAAGAGTGACAGTCGTAGTTGACAAGAATTGCACTGGTCCCCCAGATGGTCGTCCAAGAGGTCATCCGGACTGTCGACCGACATTCATAAATTCAAACAATTCGAGCAAACTTAAATCCAGTGAATGAATTATTTTTCAAAAAACCATTACACTGAAAAATTTGAGATTTCACAAAGCCACCCATTAATAGTAATGGAACTATATGAACAAAATTGTAAGGTTTCTTTATGTTATATGAGTTATTGTTTCCTGATCATACTGCCTAAACATCATATAACATTTCTAATTAAAATATAACATTATTACTGAAATTGCATCATACATTCAAAATAATCACATAATAGTCACATGACATATTTTCCCTCCTCCAAGTCCAAGGAAAACAAAAATCAAGATTGCTTTATCCCATATCAAACAAAATTGGCCAATTTAGTGCACTACAATAAAAACACATTTTAGTGACACTATACTGGTGGCATGTTTTTAAAAAATGTCACAAAAAGAATATTTTGTGGCATATTTTAGAAAAATGTCACAGAGCCACAAACATACAAGGCTCTAGTGAAAAACTGCTATAACGATCCCGGTTTCGACCATTCTTTCATGTTTTGCCACTTCGACTGGGCAGGTCGGGGATCGAGCTGCCCGATTAGCTCACGGGGGTCCAAGGGGCAATGCCCCTTGGCGGGTCCAAGGGCAGCGCCCTGGCGGGGTCAAGGGGCAATGCCCCCGAAGCAAAAATACAAAATGCATTCGAAGTTGCTTGTCCGCTCAACCGGCCGTTTATGCGCTCAAGCGGAGAATGTTTGGTTCTAGAAGTTTGACCTGTCTACAAAAGTACTGGGAAGGTGTATTCGACGCTCAAGCGGGGCTTTTCACGCTCGAACAGACCATGTTATATCAGTTCATGAATCTGATATTTCATATCACTTTTGTATATATCTCTCTTTCTAAAAACATTTCCTCTCCCTTCTCTCTACATTTCCCTACGCCAAATTGGATCAAAACCTTGATTTCTCAAGATCCGTTGGGAGTTAGAACGAAGTTCTTCATCAAAGTTGTGCAACTTCTCGAGGGCTTCGTTGTGTGCGGTGGAGATCGAGTTTCGACACTGTAAATTTTGGAGTTTCATCCATTTCTTCTTCAAAACTTGAGGTAGGGATTTTCTTAGAGTTATATATATATTTTTGCAAGATCTATATGATTTTCAAAATCACATTTCGATAACTTTGAAAATTGATTGTTGATTCAAGAAGTTGAGCGATTTTGAAAGTGGGTTTGTCTCTTGTTCTTTTAATATGATCTTATGGGTTTTGATCTTTGTTGATTGAAGAAAAGATGATTTTGAAAAGTTTTCTTTCAAAAGATTTTAGTTGTATAGTTTTGATGAGAAAACCTAGAATTTGGAAAAAAATTTAAGAGACTGAAAATCCATGAATGATATTTTTATATTTATTTTGTGTGTCAAAATAAATGGATATTTGGAAAATTTCTTATTTATATTTATATAAATGATGAATTTTAGGGAATATGAGAATTATTGTTCATTTTGAAAATTATTGTTCAAAACGTTGAAATATTCTTGAAATGACTAATTGTTGAGGATACTTGAGAAGATGGAATTGTGTTATTCCTTGGATGATGAATTGGAATAAAAGTATTTATATTCATCTTGTGTTATTGGCATATCAATTCATTTGATTACATTAAACTTTGAAAGTTGATTTGAAAACTTGCATTGAGAAAAGAATGTTGAGAAACAAGTTTTCATAGAATAGTTTTGGGGTAAATATGTTGGTAAGTCTTGATAGGTGGTGTAGATGATATTGAATAAGTTGGCCTGAGAGTCCGGGATGAAAGACTAAAAAATCGCGTGCGATAGGTGTCGAGCCTTCCGGTTAATACCGGTAAAAATGACAAATTGGTAGTACTTGTAACGCCCTCAAAAATAAACCCATAATACATAATATTAACATGCGGAATTATAAGGAAATAAAGTATCTTATTCCATTCATCAGAGTACCATGAAATAAAAACATCATAATAAATGCCCTATGGGCTTACATCTTGCCAAGCCAACACTTGGACACAATTCCATGAGTTCTAACTCAAAAACAAATAAAGCCCTAGGCTTGAAAGTTTACAAGTTATTCAAATAAAACAACTAAAACAAATAAAGCAAGTCTTCGAGTCCAAATCCTCACAAGCTAAGTCCTTGGAGGTAGTGAACCACCTGAACCTGAAAATGAAGTTCCCATATAGGGTGAGCCACAGCCCAGTAGAAAAATACTAAACCAAGCATAAGAATTAACTAAAGCATTAGCATTCGATACATGGTTAACACAAGATAATCGATTTCCAATTTCATGACACGAATGTCTACATTGTCTATGACATATTGTCTATGACACTTTTCACTTTCCAATATTTATTCACTTTCCAATTATATCATTATGGCTCAGAACCTGGCCAACTATAATAGTGATCCAGATGTCACAAAAATAAATGAGACTAAAGCTCAAACCACAACACTTCCATATCAACAACAAATAGCAATATTGCTATTATCAATAAGCACACATATGAGTGATGCTACTGGAGTCCATCCCCTATCTCCTCCCAACAAATCCGGTTTAGAGGTCCATCCCCTATCTTCCCCTAAACCGTGGAGTTCATCCCCTATCTCCTCCAAACAAATGCATATGCAATGAAACACACAATTGCCATATACAACACATAATCAATACAAGTAATGTTCTGTATTAATTCAACAGTCAACATAAGTGATATAATTCCAGTTATACCTAAGCCACATGCAAGGTCTACAACAATCACGACTATCCTCCACCGATAGCCCAAAACAGTTATTTCTAAACAGGAAATAAATACAACAATGAATGTAAAATCAACATTCTCATAGGTAAGTATTTAAACTACCCAACTATATCATTAATCTCATAATTTCCCCAACTTCATGAATTAAACTAAATTCCACATTTTTCCCTTAAATTAATTATACAAATTAATCTAAGCCAAAACCCTAAGGTTTCTCCCAAAATTACCAAACTACCCCCACATACCAAAATACCAACACTTAGGATTAAAGCATATAAATGGAGTAGGAAATCCCTACCTCGAAGAAATTACTCAAAAAGAAGAAGACGGAGATGATAGCCCAAACTCCAAAGTGCTCCAAATCAACAACGGTTCAGATTAAATGGAAGCCCTCACTCTCCTCTATCTTATTTGTAAAGAAACTAGGGTAAAAACACACCCTAACTAGATCAAACCTAGGAGAGAAGGTGAGTTGGGAGAGAGAAAACTCGTAACTAGGGTTTCTGGATCAAAAAGTTGTAAAAAAACGTTTTAAAACTGTTGTTGCTGCGTATTTAAACTGGACAGGCTCGCTCGAGCGAAGACATGGTCGCTCGAGCGACCAGACACAAGAAATCCTCGCTCGAGCGAAGAAAAGCTCGCTCGAGCCAAAAACTCGATGCTTCAGGTCTGCAACCCAGAATCTCGCTCGAGCGAAGGAAAGCTCGCTCGAGCGAAGAACTCGAAAACATACACCTCGCTCGCTCGAGCGAAGGAAGCTCGCTCGAGCCAAGAAACACATCTCTCAGGTCTATGTACTGGACGCAAAGCTCGCTCGAGCGAAGGAACCCTGGCTCGAGCGAATAAACAAAAACAATGACCTCGCTCGAGCGAAGAAGAGCTCGCTCGAGCGACCAACCCAAAAACTGGGCAGCAACTCTTGGTTTCAAACCCAACCAACCTGCAACATAATCTGCCCAACATATCCTATAACTCAAAATAAAGGAATTAAAGGACGACAACAACAATAATACAACAATGGAATCTACGGAACATAAGTCCGGATACAATAATCAAAAGGGAAAAGACCGGGGTCGCTATAACCTTCCCCCCTTAAAGAATTTCGTCCCCGAATTTAAGCATGAGTTTGTAAAAACAAGTTTTTCTCAATTCCCAATGATATTATAAAACAGTAAACAACAACTTGACCCAATACCGGTCACTTCATCTCTTATCAAGAGGCATCTCACAATATGTATAAATCAACATATATTCAACTTGCATCAATATTATGCATTATTCCTTTCAATGTTAACAATTTCCATATCATTATTCAAGTTCATGATATAAACAACACATTCAATATATAAATGTTATACTCCACTTCCATAAAAAGGCAAGTGCAAATGTTAACATTAAACCCAAAACATTCTCAATGTTTTCCAACTTAAGACATATATAAAATTCTCAAGTTCCACAATATTATATAATCTAAATACAAGATTACAAATCAATAAACATATCCGGATATTTCTCGCGGACTTCCAACTCACGTTCCCAAGTGGCCTCCTCCACTCCGTGATGCTTCCACAAAACCTTCACCAAAGGGATGGTTTTGCCTCGCAAAACTTGATCCCGTCTATCTAAGACCCGAACCGGTCTCTCCTCATACGAGACATCCTCATCAACAACTAAGTCAGTCCAATCTAGTACATACGATGGATCCGGCTCATACTTCCGAAGCATACTCACATGAAACACGTCATGAACTCCGGATAACTGCGGTGGCAAAGCTAAACGATAGGTAGCCTCGCCAATCCTCTCAAGGATCTCAAAAGGCCCAATAAACCGAGGGGACAACTTCCCGCTCTTCCCAAACCTCATTAAAACCCCGCCTAGGTGATCTTCAAAAAGTGTAACGCCCTCAAAATTCAACCCATTAAATAAATAATGTAAACATGCATTATTATATTAAAACAATAATATAAATCCATCCATCAGAGTAGTATGAAATAAAACATCAGAATAATTGCCCTACGGGCTTACATCTTGCCAAGCCAACACTTGGACACAATTCACTGAGTTCTAACTCAAAAACAGATAAAGCCCTAGGCTTGAAAGATTACATTGTTCAAATAAACCAAATAAAAATAAAACAAGTCTTCAAATTCAATTCCTCACAAGCTAAGTCCTTGGAGGGAGTGAACCACCTGAACCTGAAAAATAAAGTTCCCATATAGGGTGAGCCACAGCCCAGTAGAGAAATACTAAACCAAGCATAAGAATTAACTAAAGTATTAGCATCTGAGACATGGTTAACACACTATAATCAAGTTACAATATTCATGACACGAATGTCTACACTGCCTATGACACATTGTCTATGGCACATTTTACTTTCCACTTATGGCTCAGAACCTGGCCAAATAACTCAACGGGGTTTCATCTTTTATTAACAATACTTCCAATTCAACAGGAATAACAATTTAAGTTAGACCTAATCATAACAAATACACATAGTGGTATTGTATCAATCATAATCAATTCACTTCCATACTTCCCAACTGATACACATTTTAGTGATGTATCATATCACAATAAATAGAAATATATCTATTAATCAATAAGCACACATAAGAGTGATGCTACTGGAGTCCATCCCCTATCTCCTCCCAATAAATCCGGTTTAGAGGTCCATCCCCTATCTTCCCCTAAACCGTGGAGTTCATCCCCTATCTTCTCCAAACAACATGCATATGCAATAAACACACAATTGCCATATACAACACATAATTAATACACAAATGTTCTGTATTAACTCAACAGTCAAACAATTGACTCAATTCCAGTTATACCTAAGCCGCATGCAAGGTCTACAACAATCAATGGCTATCCTCCACCGATAGCCCAAAACAGTTATTTCTAAACAAGAAATAAATACATCAATGAATGTAAATTTAACATTCCCAAAGGTAAATAATTAAACTACCCCAAATATATATCATCAATTCACTAAATTTCCCAATTCCATGAATTAAACCAAATTCCACATGATTCCTTTAAATTAATTATACAAATTAATCTAAACCAAAACCCTAAGGTTTCTTCCAAAATTACCAAACTACCCCCACATACCAAAATACCAACACTTAGGATTAAAACATATAAATGGAGTAGGAAATCCCTACCTCGAAGAAATAACCCAAAAAGATGATGATGAAGAAGATGCTCGAAACTCCAAAGTGCTCCAAACTGACAACTGCTCAGATTAAATGGAAGCCCTCACTCTCCTCTATCTTATTTGTAAAAGAACTAGGGTAGAAACACACCCTAACTAGATCAAACCTAGGAGAAAAGGTGTTTAGAGAAGAAGAAAGGTCGGACTTTAGGGTTTTTGGATCAAAAGGGGCTGAAAAACTGTTTTAAAACACGAAATCACGATTTTATACTCAGCATCTCCGCTCGAGCGGACAAAACCCCGCTCGAGCGCACACTCACAGACTCCCGCTCGAGCGGACAATCCCACGCTCGAGCGGCGGATGCACACTCCCAGCATCTCGACAAACTAGGTACCCGCTCGAGCGTCCAACTCCCCGCTCGAGCGTCACTCCCACATTCCCGCTCGAGCGGCCCAACTCCCGCTCGAGCGTCCAACCCTGCACAAGAAATACTGGATGGGTGTTTTTCCCGCTCGAGCGCCAGAACCCCCGCTCGAGCGGACAAGCTAAAATCTGGGCAACTAGTTTTGGTTCCTAAGCTCAACCAACCTGTTCCAAACCCGCCCAACACATCCTATAACTCCAAAGCTAAGGAATTAAAAGACGACAACAACAATAACACAACAATGGAGTCTACGGAACATAAGTCCGGATACAATAATCAAATGGGAAAAGACCGGGGTCGCTATAACCTCCCCCCCTTAAAAGAATTTCGTCCCCGAAATTAAGCATAAGTTTGTAAAAAACAAGTTTTTCTCAATTCCCAATGATATCATAAAGCAATAAACAACAACTTGACCCAAAACTGGTCACTTCATCTCTAATCAAGAGGCATCTCACAATATGTATAAATCAACATATATTTCAACTTGCATCAATATTATGCATTAATCTTTTCAATGTTAACAATTTCCATATCATATTCAATCTCATGATATAAATAACACATTCAATATATAAATGTTATACTCCACTTCCATAAAAAGGCAAGTTTCAAAATGTTAACATTAAACCAAAACATTCTCAATGTTTTCCCAACTTAAGACATATATATATAAAGCTCTTAAGTTCAACAATATTACATAATCTAAATACAAGATTACAAATCAGTAAACAAGTCCGGATATTTCTCACGGACTTCCAACTCACGTTCCCAAGTGGCTTCCTCCACTCCGTGATGCTTCCACAAAACTTTCACCAAAGGGATAGTCTTGCCACGCAGGACTTGATCCCGCCTATCCAAGACTCGAACCGGTCTCTCCTCATACGAGACATCCTCATCAACAACTAAATCAGTCCAATCCAGTACATGTGACGGATCTGGCTCATACTTCCGAAGCATACTCACATGAAACACGTCATGAACTCCGGATAACTGCGGTGGCAAAGCTAAACGATAAGCAGCCTCGCCAATCCTCTCAAGGATCTCAAAAGGCCCAATAAACCGAGGGGACAACTTCCCGCTCTTCCCAAACCTCATCAAACCCCGCTTAGGTGATATCTTCAAAAAGACATGATCACCCACCTCAAACCAAAGGTCTCCTCCTACGGTCAGCATAAGATTTCTGACGACTCTGTGCTGTAACAAGCCTCTTACGGATAAGCTCAACTTTCTCCGTCGTTTCCCTCACCAACTCCGGACCCAACAAAGGTGCATCACCCACCTCGGCCCAACAAACAGGAGATCTACACGGTCGGCCATACAAGGCCTCAAACGGTGCCATACCGATACTAGACTGAAAACTGTTGTTGTAGGCAAACTCCACTAATGGTAAGTGCCTCTCCCACGACCCACTAAAGTCGAGAACACAACCCCGAAGCATATCCTCAAGGATCTGAATAGTACGCTCGGACTGCCCGTCAGTCTGAGGATGATAAGCCGTGCTAAGGGTCAACTTAGTGCCTAAAGCACTCTGCAAACTCTGCCACAACCTGGCAGTGAAACGAGGATCTCTATCTGAGACGATCGTCACTGGGACCCCGTGCAACCTCACTATGTCCCGGATATACAAGTCGGCAAGATGATCTACCGAATCTCTAACACGCATAGGAATGAAGTGCGCTGACTTCGTCAACCGGTCTACAACCACCCAAATAGCATCACTACCCCGCTGAGTCCTCGGAAGACCCACAACGAAGTCCATAGTGACATGCTCCCACTTCCACTCGGCAATAGGCAAGGGTTGCAACAAACCCGCTGGCCTCTGATGCTCGGCCTTCACTTGCTGACAAGTAAGGCACCTAGATACGAAAGCTGCCACATCTCTCTTCATACCCCGCCACCAGAACTGGCGACCCAAATCCTGATACATCTTAGTACCTCCCGGATGCACCGCAAGGCGCGAATGATGAAACTCTCGGAGTACCTCCTCTCGGCAAGACTCCGGCACAAACAGACGGTCTCGGTATCTCACACTCAAGTCGGGATACACCGTCAAACCCTTCTCAACCTTCCCATTGGAAATCTTCTCTCGGAGAGATTCTACCTCAAGATCACCCCTCTGAGCCTCTAACACTCGAGTCACAAGTGTAGGCTGTGCAACACAGAAAACAAGGCCGCAGCCTCTACGGATTCGCCCAGATGCAAATCAAACTCCCCAACTGCACCCAACATCTCCCACTCCCGGATGGCTATACTAGCTAAGTCACCAACAGATTTCCTACTAAGGGCATCGGCCACAACATTGGCCTTCCCCGGATGATAGTGCAACTCGAAGTCATAATCCTCAATGAACTCCATCCACCTCCTCTGCCTCAAATTCAAGTCTTTCTGTGTGAACAGATATTTCAGACTCTTATGATCCGAGAATACCTCGAACCTCTCACCATAAAGATAATGCCTCCAAATCTTCAAGGCAAATATCACAGCTGCTAACTCTAAATCGTGTGTGGGGTAATTCTGCTCATGAATTTTCAACTGACGTGAACCATAGGCAACCACTTTCCCCTCTTGCATCAACACACAACCCAGACCCTCTCGTGAGGCATCACAATAGACTGCATAACCCAACCCTCTCTCCGGAATAATCAAGACTGGAGCGGTGGTCAGTCTAACCTTCAACTCCTGAAACGACTTTTCACAAGTCTCACTCCATACAAATTTGACTCCCTTCCGAGTCAATCTAGTCAACGGTGAAGCTAACCTGGAGAAATCTTTCACAAACCGACGGTAATACCCAGCTAATCCCAGAAAACTGCGGATCTCAAACACACTCTTAGGCTGTGCCCAATCTTGCACTGCCTCAGTCTTGGATGTATCAACAGACACCCCTTCCCCAGAAACTACATGGCCTAAGAACTTCACCTCTTCTAGCCAGAACTCACACTTCCCGAACTTAGCATAAAGCTTATGGGCTCTAAGTAACTCTAGCACCACTCTCAAGTGTGCCTCGTGCTCCTCCTCTGAAGGTGAATAAATCAAAATGTCGTCCACGAAGACGACCACAAAACGATCCAAGAATTCCCGGAAGATCCGGTTCATCAAATCCATAAACACTGCCGGTGCATTGGTGAGCCCAAATGGCATCACCAGAAACTCATAGTGGCCATACCGCGTACGGAATGCCGTCTTCGGAATATCCTCCTCCCTGACTCTCAACTGATGATAACCCGATCTCAAATCTATCTTAGAGAAACAACGGGAACCCTTCAACTGGTCAAACAAATCATCAATACGGGGCATAGGATATTTATTCTTAACTGTAGCCCGATTCAACTTTCTGTAATCTATACACAACCTCAAAGCACCACCTTTCTTCTTAGCAAAGAGGGCCGGTGCTCCCCACGGCGAAACACTAGGACGGATATAGCCCTTATCTAACAACTCCTGGAGTTGAACCTTCAACTCAACTAACTCGGCTGGGGCAAAACGGTAAGGTGCCATAGAAATCGGCGCCGTGCCGGGCACTAAATCAATAGAGAACTCAATCTCTCGCTGAGGTGGCAAACTAACAAGATCCTCGGGAAAAACGTCCGAATACTCACAAACCACCCTCGGCAACACAATCTGGGTCTCATCACCCTCACTAATCGAAAGACTAGCAAGTAGACCACTAAGCTCACTCCGCCCTCGCGGATCATACCCCGGTGGCAAAACACTACCAACCCGGTCCCCCAGAAAACGAAAACACTCCCCGTTCACGGTACAACAAGTGACCCTCTGACGGTAGCAATCAATAACTGCCCGGTATGACGACAACCAGTCCATACCCAAAATAACATCAAAGCCCTTCATGGGCATAACTACAAAAGAGAAAGGGATTCTATGATCATCGACCTCTATATCACAACCCCTAACACCTTGTTTCAAAATCAACTCACCCCCAAGAGGTGACACTACACAAATAGGAGATGCTAACTGAGCTAACTCCAACTCCAAAACAGATGCAAATGCAGCAGACACAAAGGAATGAGATGCACCCGTATCAATCAAAACACTAGCAACTGAATTGCAAAACAAGAAGGTACCTCTCACGACAGATGGAGCCGGTACAAGATCCTGCGCTGTAACAGCATACACGCGCCCAGACGACCTCTGATCAACCTGCTCACCCCTAGACTGCTGCACAGACTGGGACGAAGAAGCCCCCTGATTGGCCCTCGAGGCCTGAACTGACTGAGCTGGCTGCTGACCCTGAGTCTGCCTCAAACCAGATGCACCAGATGTGCCACCCAACTGTGGGCAAAACCTCTTCATGTGCCCCGGCTGACCACACTGATACACGAGAGTGGCTGGCCTCTACTCTGACTCTGGCTCTGAGATCGAGCCGAAGAAGATGCTGCTCTCTGAACTCCTCCCCTCTGAGGACAAACTGGAGACTTGTGGCCCAGCTGGCCACACTTGAACAAGTAATGTCTCCCTGACTGCCTTTCCCAGAACTAGCACTCGGCACTGGAAAAGTGGATCTAGAAAAACTACTCTGAGGCTGCTGAGGAGTGAAACCTCTCTGCCTCCTGCCATCACTCTGGCCATCCTGACTCCTCTTGGAGCCTTTCTGCCCTTCTTCCTCCTCCCGCATCGCGATCTCAGTATGGGCTGCTGCATCAACCAAACGCCCAAAATCCCTAATCATAGTCGGCACAACTCTCAATTTGAGGCCGCGCCTCAACTTCTTCTCGAACTCTATACACCGACGTTCCTCGGACGCCACTAACTCAGGTGCGAACCTGGACAAACTAGTAAATAAGGCCTCAAACTCAGCCACTGATGAACTATTCTGCTTCAGCTGGCAGAACTGATCTCTCAACGTCTCCTGAACAGCTGGAGACAGGTACTTCTCCTGAAAAGCATTCACAAACGCCTCCCATGTACCTCCAACACGAGCCTTAATGAATTTCCACCACTGACCCGCATCCCCTTTCAGCTGGAAAGATGCCAAGGTCACCTTCAACCCCTCGTCTTCGATGCCAAGCATCTCAAACGTTTTCGTTGTCTGTTCGAGCCATTCGTCTGCCTTAAGCGGCTCGCTAGGATCACCTACAAACACGTCCGGTTGAGACCGGAAAAACTCCCTCTTCAGAAAAGAAGGCCCTGCATCTGCAGCAACTACCGGGGCTGGAACTACCTGGGCTGGATTCGCAGCCCTCAGAATGTCAACTGACGCCTGAAATGCCCCTGCTATCTCTTGGGCCAAAGCGCCCATAAACGGCTGTCCTACTGGCTCGGCCACATTGGCCTGGCCAACACCCTCCTGAACTGCCGGAATCTCCTCCGGTATAGGCACTTCCTGCCTAGCCTGCCTACCGCGCCTACCGCGACCTCGTCCTCGTCCTGACATCCTATTAAAGGAAACAAAGACGTTAGCACATTAATAAATGTGCCGAAGCTAAACACTCACGTCCTAATGCATTGGACAACAATAAATCACACCACGTAAGCACATAATCACATAAGCACCTACGAATTTCATTCCTGGATAATGATAGTCCCAAAGGGTTACTATAGTTCCGGTTGGAAGCAGCATTGATCAAGTGCCTTTCCAACAAGACTACTAGAAACTCAAGGATCCAATCAATATCTAGAAACTACATTCCATACCCACATAATCACATAAACATGTTATCATATAAGCATGCAATCATTACACTAAGTCTCTATCAAACGAGACGAACCCATTGTGATACTAATCACTTCCCACGTACCCAAAGTATTCAAACCCGGTACGCTCTGATACCAAGTTGTAACGCCCTCAAAATTCAACCCATTAAATAAATAATATAAACATGCATTATTATATTAAAACAATAATATAAATCCATCCATCAGAGTATTATGAAATAAAACATCAGAATAAATGCCCTACGGGCTTACATCTTGCCAAGCCAACACTTGGACACAATTCACTGAGTTCTAACTCAAAAACAGATAAAGCCCTAGGCTTGAAAGATTACATTGTTCAAATAAAAAAATAAAAATAAAACAAGTCTTCAAATTCAATTCCTCACAAGCTAAGTCCTTGGAGGGAGTGAACCACCTGAACCTGAAAAATAAAGTTCCCATATAGGGTGAGCCACAGCCCAGTAGAGAAATACTAAACCAAGCATAAGAATTAACTAAAGTATTAGCATCTGATACATGGTTAACACACTATAATCAAGTTACAATATTCATGACACGAATGTCTATACTGCCTATGACACATTGGCTATGGCACATTTTACTTTCCACCTATGGCTCAGAACCTGGCCAAATAACTCAACAGGGTTTCATCTTTTATTAACAATACTTCCAATTCAACAGGAATAACAATTTAAGTTAGACCTAATCATAACAAATACACATGTGGTATTGTATCAATCATAATCAATTCACTTCCATACTTCCCAACTGATACACATTTTAGTGATGTATCATATTCACAATAAATAGAAATATTTCTATTAATCAATAAGCACACATAAGAGTGATGCTACTGGAGTCCATCCCCTATCTCCTCCCAATAAATCCGGTTTAGAGGTCCATCCCCTATCTTCCCCTAAACCGTGGAGTTCATCCCCTATCTTCTCCAAACAACATGCATATGCAATAAACACCCAATTGCCATATACAACACATAATTAATACACAAATGTTCTGTATTAACTCAACAGTCAAACAATTGACTCAATTCCAGTTATACCTAAGCCGCATGCAAGGTCTACAACAATCAATGGCTATCCTCCACCGATAGCCCAAAACAGTTATTTCTAAACAAGAAATAAATACATCAATGAATGTAAATCTAACATTCCCAAAGGTAAATAATTAAACTACCCCAAATATATATATCATCAATTCACTAAATTTCCCAATTCCATGAATTAAACCAAATTCCACATATTCCTTTAAATTAATTATACAAATTAATCTAAACCAAAACCCTAAGGTTTCTTCCAAAATTACCAAACTACCCCCACATACCAAAATACCAACACTTAGGATTAAAACATATAAATGGAGTAGGAAATCCCTACCTCGAAGAAATAACCCAAAAAGATGATGATGAAGAAGATGCTCGAAACTCCAAAGTGCTCCAAACTGACAACTGCTCAGATTAAATGGAAGCCCTCACTCTCCTCTATCTTATTTGTAAAAGAACTAGGGTAGAAACACACCCTAACTAGATCAAACCTAGGAGAAAAGTGTTTAGAGAAAAGAAAGGTCGGACTTTAGGGTTTTTGGATCAAAAGGGGCTGAAAAACTGTTTTAAAACACGAAATCACGATTTTATACTCAGCATCTCCGCTCGAGCGGACGGACAAACCCCGCTCGAGCGCACACTCACAGACTCCCGCTCGAGCGGACAATCCCACGCTCGAGCGGCGGATGCACACTCCCAGCATCTCGACAAACTAGGTACCCCGCTCGAGCGTCCAACTCCCCGCTCGAGCGTCACTCCCACATTCCCGCTCGAGCGGCCCAACTCCCGCTCGAGCGTCCAACCCTGCACAAGAAATACTGGATGGGTGTTTTTCCCGCTCGAGCGCCAAACCCCCGCTCGAGCGGACAAGCTAAAATCTGGGCAACTAGTTTTGGTTCCTAAGCTCAACCAACCTGTTCCAAACCGCCCAACACATCCTATAACTCCAAAGCTAAGGAATTAAAAGACGACAACAACATAACACAACAAATGGAGTCTACGGAACATAAGTCCGGATACAATAATCAAATGGGAAAAGACCGGGGTCGCTATAGTAGAGCATGAAAAATGAGAAATCAAACAAATAGAGCTCGCAAGGCTGAAAATCCTGAAGGGGCAACTTTGGCAAAAATTAGAGCACAAAAGGAGAGTGTCAACACCCGAGTGAACCTCAGCCATGAACTACGTTGACCTGATTCCTATTCTTGGGATACGTAGGCAACTTCATCTTGAAGTTCGGTCTCGACCATATCCATCTTGTTCGTCTCGACCCAATAACCTTGCCCAATTCACGTCATCAACTTCGGCATCAATCCATGAGCTATACCAACTATTGCACATATCATACTTGCATTGGGTAATAAAGAACTAGCTTGAATCAACAAGTGGAGAAATTTTCAATACTTGAACTTATCAGTAGAATCTCTAACTTGAGCAACAAAAAGGAATCGAAACTCGGGTTTTGCGGAATTGAGTTCTAAAGGGAACATGAGTAAAACTAGGGGCACTATGAATGATCAGTTACCCTGAGTCCTTTTCTGCTTTTGGGTCAGTTGTGAATTTAGTTGTGTCATGCCTGATATTTGTCTCAGTCTACGCTCTTCATCGAGTCGCCATAATGTGTCTGCCGTTCAAAAGCGCTCTTCATCGAGTCATCATAGCGTGTCTATCACTCAAAAGCACTCTTCATCAAGTCACCATGGCGTGTTTGTCGCTCAAAATTTCAATAGAGTGGCATGGTCAAAATTCCATACACGAATGTTTGCTCCAAACTCAAAAACAAGTCCATGTGTGGAATTTATAAACAAACTAAGAGTGCCTATACAAGGGGAGTCGCATTCATGATCAGTGTATATGAGGAATCCATCACTGCTTTGGAGGAGACTGGAGTAAGCCCTCAACATTCTGGAATAGAAGAGAGGCATGAGTTTGATTAGTTGGCAACCATTGCAGGATTTGATGATCCCCATCACACGTGCCTGCATACTGTTAAAAATGTGGCCAGTGACTGGATGCTAGGGGCACTTTTCAGTACATCTTATCGCATCATCCATCGAACAAGGGGCATGAACCTATCCGGTGGCCAATGATTGGACACTAGGGGAAATTTCCAATACATCTGATCAGGTCATTATTTGAACAAGGGGCATGAACCCAATCTTTCCCTCAGTCTGCCAAAGCCATTTGTCGAGCGCTTTCCCCTAGATTAGGGTGAGCTCACCCCCATGATGATTCTGATATGATTCAGCTTTTGAAAGTTGTCTCTGACCATTTTCAAAACTCTCTTGGGATTTTCATCTTCCCTCTGATTAATACATGTGCTTTGGATGATGCATACATGCTCAAACATTCTGGTGATTTGAATTACACAATTGGTTGCTCCTCTTTCGTCGAGTTACCATTCGCAGTGTTTTTCAATTACATTTCAATAAGTTGTGGCAAGTTGATTTCAAATAAATTGTGGCAAGTTGCCCTGCACTCATTTCATAAGGTACATGACGCATTACTCTGAGTACTGCTCATTTCCTTCTACATACCATGCATCTTTCAATTTATATCGCATTGTCTTGTGCACCTGTTCGCACTGTTTTGTGCACCTTGAGTTCGCACCATTTTGCGCACTTTGCATCACACTGTTTTGTGCATTCACTTTGCATCGCACTGTTTGTGCGTTCACTTTGTATTGCATTGTTTTGTGCATTCACTTTAGTTCGCACTGTTTTGTGCACCTTAAGTTCGCACTATTTTGTGCACTTTCATAGCAATGTTTTATTCACCTTGCATCGCACTATTTTGTGCATTCATACATTTTTACTTTGTGTCACACTATTTTGTGCATTCACCTTGTGTCGCACTGTTTTGTACACCTTGCATTGCACTGTTTTGTGCATTCATACATCTTCACTTTGTATCGCACCGTTTTGTACACCCTATCTCGCACTATTTTGTGCATCTTGCATCGCATTATTTTGTGCATTCGTACATCTGTCCTTTGTCTCACACTATTTTGTGCACTTTGAGATTGCACTATTTTGTGCATTTACCTTGCATCGCACTGTTTTGTGCGCCTTGAATTCACACTATTTTGTGCACCCTGTATCGCACTGTTTTGTGCACCTTGAGTTCGCACTATTTTGTGCATGCCCCCTGTATCGCATTGTTTTGTGCACTTTGTATCACACTGTTTTGTGTAACTTGAGTTCGCACTATTTTGTGCACTTTGTATTGCAGTATTTTGTGCACCTTGAGATCGCACTGTTTTTTGCACCTTGCATCGCACTGTTTTGTGCACTTTGTATCCCACTTTAAGTTCGCACTGTTTTGTGCACCTTGCATCGCACTATTTTGTGCACTTTGTATGGCACTGTTTTGTACATTCACTTGAGTTTGCACTATTTTGTGCACCTTGCAGCGCACTGTTTTGTGCATTCACCTTGCATCGCACTGTTTTGTGCACCGTGAGATCGCACTGTTTTGTGCACTTTGAGTTCGCACTATTTTGTGCACCTTGTATCACACTGTTTTGTGCACTTTGTATCACACTATCCTATTCACTTTGTATCGCACTATTTTGTGCACCTTGAGTTCACACTGTTTTGTGCACTTTGTATCGCACTGTTTTGTGCACCTTGAGTTCGCACTATTTTGTGCATTCACTTTGTATCGCACTATTTTGTGCACTTTGAGTTCGCACTATTCTGTGCACTATGCATCACACTATTTTGCGTACCTCATCTGCACTGTCTTGTGCACTCATGGGTCTAGGAGACCTTAAATCCTCTAAAGGTGCAATTCCTTTGGTGTTTGTTGTGCCCAAATGGCTTCAGGTGGTCTGGTATAGCCACTTGGCTATGTTTGTAGTGAGTTCCTAGGAGATCAACTGAGACTGTGGAAACTAGAGTTTGAATGGTGATGCCTAGAGTGCAAAGGTTCAGAATTTCCGAGACTAAAGTCTGGTCTAAATGCCCTTGCCTTGAAATTTGTATGGCAGCCCTATAGGTTGAGGTAGCTTGTATACGCCTCAATTCGGGATATTGAACCAACCTAGCCTGTCACCCTATTGGAGAATAGGGAAAGTTGCAAACATAGCTAGGGACAAAAGTAGTATATGTGGTTTCGAAGCGCAAGATAAAGGAAAAAGCCTTTAAACCAAGAAGAAGAGGAAGCTCCCTAGCAGCGTAAGGTGAGTCCTCTCGAATTACCCTTGTAAGGTACTTCCATTTCCTAGCTATTACATCATATTCGTCTTCTAGTATCATCTATTACATTGCATATAGTATCTATCGTATGCATCTACTACATTATCCATTACATTACATCGTACCATTTTATTGTCTGCATCCTTTCCATGTTACGCTTAGTCTGTCATGTGCTCATACCTTTCCTACGTTAAAACATGGTTCTGTCATATGTAAGTACCCATGCTACGCTGAGGCTAGTATTGAGGGTGTCGACACCTTTTCTGTGTTAGACGTGGTCTATTTTGTGTCCATGCCCTTTCCAGGTAAGACGTAGTTCAACCTACGCCCCTTATTCACTTCATCTTCTTTGTTCATTGCATTGTACTTTGTTTTGTTGCATTCAGCATTTATGATCATTATCTTTCCCTAGCAGATCATTCTTCACTTATATCATACCACCCAATTACTTGTACTCTTTCTCTTTCTACGAAAAACATAGTTATGCAGGTGCTCGTATCCCTTTCAAATTAAAACATGGTTCTATTATGTGTAAGCATCCATGCTGTGCTGAGGCCAGCATTGAGGATGTAGGCACTTAGCCTTTGTTAGGCATCATTTGTCTCATGCCCACACTTCTTTTCTATATAAAACGTAGTTTGATTTGAATCTCCATTCCTTTATGGTATTCGTGTGTTTGCACTGCTTGTGGTTGATTATTTTGTTACATTGTGTACCATTTTGCATTCTACCCCTGAACTACACTGGTTTGATTCCTTGCAAAGGGATACGTAGGCAATCCTCGGGTTCAACCAACTGCGTTTGCATTTTGTTTGTTTGCCCAAGTCTTACAGCCTTGTCAAAATGGGTCATCTTCGAGCTTTGACATTTACTTACGTCATTTTATGACTTCGAGCTCTGTCAAAGAGGGGCAACTGTGGACATCCAATTTTTGACCACCCGTAAGGCTTAAGTGCTTTGCCCGGTACACTCGACGATGAAAGTGGTGTTGTGCATGGTTAGAGGTCCCAACAAAGGGGCTATGTTTAAACTTCGAAACAATCCCAAACCTTCCATATTCCTACTACTTGTACCTCAGAAATCCATTTTTACATATTTTGCACCTTATGCTGAGTTTGAAGCAGAGAGGCAGAGGATTACATTGAGGCCCAACCGTGCCTCATTGGGAACCAGCCGTGGCCATTTATGGTCGGCTGTGCCTTGGTAGCGAGAAACACTGTTTTGGGCAGGAGCCCACCAACTGTCTATTTTTGAAGATATTTATGACCTCTTTTTCTCAAATTCTATATATACGAAGTTGTATCTTTGTTTTGAGGGTTGAACAAATTCTAAAAAGCTTATACACCTTCTTGAGAGCTCCTTCTTCCTGTGCAAGCAACCTTTGAGCAAGCTTACCACCTTTAATCTATATCCATACACCATATACACCTTCACACCTTAGCCTTGGAACCTTGGTTGAGCCTTGAGCATCACAATTCAAGCTTGAGAGTGTATTTGGACCAAGTTTGATTCACAAACAAAGAGCTTGCCTTTCTTGAGAGGTATAAACTTACTATCTCTTCTCTTGCTCTCTTCGCTATTTCTTGCTATCTAGTTCTTGTATTTTTGTATTTTTTGATCCTCTTTTAAGTGTCTAAGCTTGGGTTTGGATAGCTACTAAAGGCTAGAGAGAGTTACCACTCTTTCTTGCACCTTCACTTATAGTTCAAACCCTTGTTTTTACACTCTTTTCTTTTCTTTTTAAATTGATTTTTAGAGTTTAAAAGTGGCTAAAAATCATGCTTTGAGGTTTCAAAAGTGGAGGGGTTAGCCACCCCTCCTTGTTCTTGCTTAATAGCCATATTTTCTTTCTTTGTTGTTTAGGCTCTTTTCATGCACTTTGAGCCACTATTTTTCACCCATTAAGGGCTGTTTTAGGGTTGTCCTAGGTTATTTAATTAATTCATGCTTTGATTTGTTTGCGTGTTGTCTCATATGTTCGCATATATAGTTTGTTGTATATTGTTCTTGGCCTTTCTTTGTTTAATTTCCATGTTTAAGAACCTCATTTTAACAAGCAACCTATCATCCATTTCTTTCATTTGAGAGTTGTTTCAACCGGTTGATGGTTGTTCAAAACATGAGCTAGAGATCTATGCTTAATGGCTTTATCTCTACGGAGGTTCATCGCTAACGGCATAGTCTCTCTTTCCTGTTGAGAATCACTTCTCGTTTGACACGCTTCTCAATTAGTGGACGTAATCATCACGTTAGACTTAGTGGACTAAAGAATGGAAAGGTCCAAAAATTGCTAAAATGAACCAACCTACATAAAGAAAATGAGTTATATTGCTTGGATTCGGCCAGACATTATGCCGAGTCTATTGTGTCAAGGGTTGTCTTACATTAATTCATGATGTTTTGATGAGCCTTGAAGCGTTCCTATCTCTCTCTTTGAGCTTACTCCATGATAGGAGAGAGGGGTGGTTATTGATTCATTGCATTCATTAATTTTTGTCCAAAATCGTACCCTAACTCATCAAGTAATCAATTTGCTCATTGATGGCTTTGGAAATGACTTCGTTCTTCTCTTGAGGCTTACCATGAGAGAGAATAGTAGAAGGGACAAATAGAGTTCATAATAACTCTGTCTGCACTGTTTTCACTTCAGAGCACAAAAACAGGATTTTGCAGAAAATTAAGGCACGATCGGCCTTATTTGGGCCTGGCCGGGCTTCATTGGGGGCTAGCCGACCATCAATGTTTGGTAAGGCAGTGTGTTTTGCAAAAGCAGAGGGTAGTGACTGAAGGTGAAACAGGATAGATTCCAAGGAAAGCAGACAGAGTTACTTCTAAAACCACTACGAGCATGCCATCCATGTGCTTCCATTGTAAATTGTAAATTAATGATTTTCATATTGTTGTAATTATCATCATCGTAATTAGTATTGTTGTAGCAATGATTCATTAGATAGTTAGTTTATTTTGTTGTAATAAATTAGCTAGTTAGTTAATTATTAGCTTAGCTCGTTAGTTGTTTATTCATTCATTCGATTTTGTAATAGTTAGTTTAATTTGGACACTCGGACATTGATTCGGACCCTCTTGTATGACGGCAAATGTGTAATAAGTTATATGTCTTCCAACCCCACATCTTTCTCCCCTTTACTTATTTGCTTACAATGGTTAGTATAGAACATCATTTTTCAAATTAGCATCTTTATGTTTTGCATCCATTGTATTGCATGCATCCAAGGTTCGGCTCATCATACTAACCAAATGTTTAAATTCATTGCTTGAATACGTGATTCATCACATGTCTTGAATGGAATCATATGCCATGTTCATAGCCGAACTTATTAAAATTACATAACGTGTGCGTTGCATTTAGTCATATTGCATTAATTAGGAGCATGCATATTTTCTAATTATTTTGTTTTATTTTGGCTCGGAGTACTAAGTGAGCAATTTTGAGTTTTAGCATCTTGCATCGAATGTTTGTGTTGCCATGCCAAGGATATTTCCATGAGGCTAATTGCTTAAATGATATACCTGTTTGAATGCCTGTGGATGGAGGCTAATTGCCAAAATTGAGACAAATTGATTAATGTACAAACTCACATTTTCAAGTGACGAGTATCAAAACCAATTTTCAAAGAAACATGAAATCAAAGTGTTTCAATCTTTCCAAATTAGTCTATACTTATGTGCGTCACATAGTAATGTTAGTCTAATAAAACCGGAAAAAAAGTATATAATGTAAATAAAAAACACATCATAATTAGTAGAGGCTGATCGTTGATCGGGCGAGTGAGGTGCTCAATTCATGACCTCCCCTCTCGTACCTAAGTTCTCGAGCCGAGACAACTTTGGTGATGACGGATAAGTGGCCTTTGGGACGAAGTCTTAGGTTTTTTAAATTTTCCAAAAATATTTAAGCAGCTACTCTGTATCTGGAAAAGCAGTCCATTTTTGACATTTTGATTCAAAATCAATTTGCCAAAAGATTTGCCAGATTTGGACTCTTTTGTGTTTATCTATTTCACATTGCACTTGTGAGATCAAATTCAAAACCACGGAAGTCCAAACTGTAGGGCTAGTCGTATCCGAAAGGAGCATAAAAAGTCGAGCTACACCGACTGTGTAGATCTCTTGTGTGTTCGGCCAAGGTTAGTGATGCAACTATGATAGGTCATGTGTTAGGATGGAGTAAGTTGCACTTATCCATAAGAGGTTGGCCACTGCTTAGAGTCGTCAAAAAAGCTACGCCGACCATAGGAGGAGACCGTTAACCTTTGAGATAGGAGATCATGTCTTCTTGAAGATATCACCTAGACGAGGTTTGATGTGGTTTGGGAGGAGTGGGAAGTTATTTCTTAGGTTTATTGGATCCTTTGAGATTCTTGAGCGGATTGGAGAGGTAGCGTATCGTTTGGCCTTGCCGCCATAACTTTCTGGGGTTCATGACATGTTTCATATCTGTATGCTTCGAAAGTATGAGCCGAATCCATCACACGTGTTAGATTGGATTGAGTTAGAGGTAGATAAGGATGCCTCACACGAGGAGAGACTAGTTAGAGTTTTAGATACTCAAGACCAAGTCTTGCGTGACAAGACAATCCCTTTGGTAAAGGTGTTGTGGAGGCATCACGGGGTTAAGGAAGCAACTTGGGAATGTGAGGAGGAAGTTCATGAGAAGTATCTGGACCTATTTGTCGATGTTTGAACTTGGATTGAAAACCTTGTCATGTTAATGCAATATAAACATTGTATATGTTTTGGAAATGTGAATTGTATATTCAATAATGAGAACGTATTTATTATGGTTATGAGAATAAATTACCGGTGGATGGGTCATGGTGATGAAATTGAATTGTTATTATTGTTGTAATTGGTCTATACATGGTTTTATTGTTGATTTAACATTTTGGGGACTAAATTCCTTATGGGGGGAGATTATAGCGATTCGGGCTTAGACTCGACCCATTTATTGCTTTTGAATCCGGGAAACCATATCCGTAGCGATCATCATTCCCTCTTCTTTTGTTGGATTTTGGTTACAGGGTTGACACCATCCTTGGTGGTGTTGACATTGCCTTTTTTTCTCTGTTTTGTTCTGCTTCAGGGGTCAACACTAGCCTTGGTGGTGTCGACACCACCTTGTTGCTGTGCTCTTTGTGTAGCTACTGAAATTTGGGGTCAACACCAGTCTTGGTGGTGTTGACACTTACCCTGTTATTTGCCTCCAGGGTCGACACCAGTCTTGGTGGGGTCGACCCTTCCATTGCTGCTTTGTACCGAGTTACATACTGAAATATAGGATCGACACCTTGAGTTCTTAGGGTCGACCCTCCCCTTGCTGCTTTGTTATGGGTTGTATTCTGGAAAATAGGGTTGACACCATTGTCTCCTACGGTCGACCCTCGTCTGCTGAAAAAACATTAGTGTCTCAGCTTTTCTTCTTGAGGGTCGAAACCACTATTGCGAGGGTCGAACCCTATGAGTTATTTCCAGATTTTTCGTTTGGTTTTGGGTCCTACTTTTTGGGGGTTTGACTTATTCTTTCCTTGGACTTTGGGGCTATTATTCTACCACTATAAATAGACCCCAAAGACACTTTTCTCACTCACTTTTCCTCTCTCTCTCTCTCTCTCTCTCTCTCTCTTTAAATCGTGACTTCTCTCTTTTCTCTCAAAACTCAACTTTTCTCATCTAGATCTTCAGATCTACTCACTCAGAGGTACCTTCTCATCTTGGTCCTTTGAAATAGATTGTAGATCGTCTCAAGAGCTTCATTTTGATCCGAGTGGCTTGTGATTTCGTTGACGTTGAGTTTTTTTTGAGTTCTTCTCTTACACCTTTTGAGCTTAAGGTAGGGATTCTCCGTACTTCCTTATGGGTTTTAACTTAAATATTTGTTTTTATTTTATTTTATAAAAACACATTGTGAAATGAATGGATTTTTGAACAATCCTGGGCTTTGGTTCGAAATCAAAAGGAGGGGTTTTCAAATGGGTTATTGGGAATGGTTGTAAGCAGATGTGTAAAATGAAATATGATGAAATGATGGGGTTTTTATCTTGAAAAATGGTTTATAAAGGAAAGAGGGTTGTTGCCCTAGGAATCTCAAATGTTGATTTCTTTTGATAAATGGAGTTGATGTTGATAAGGATGGTGGAGTTGAGTATGCATTACCACTCACATCTTGAAATTTTGGAAGTTTATCTTTATGAGATTTATTTATTAGTTTAAAGATATCTGTTTTGGCTATCGGTGGAGGATAGCTATGATTATTGTAGAAATTTCATGAGAACTAAGTGAATTGAAACTATTTTCTCATCCATTTGCATTGGGCATTGTTGCATATAATCACATTGAAAATGTATAGTGTTTTGAGAAAAATGGTGAATACTTGGTGAATCTGGGTAGGGGGTGTGGTTACAATGTTAAGTTGGCCTGTGTGTCCTTAGTGAAAGACTAGAAACCCGCGCGGATAGGTGTTGAGCCTTCCGGTTAATATCAGTAAAAATGACAAATTGATAGAATTTGTATAGTCTACTTGTAGACACGTACCTAGAGATTCACAGAGTTGTATTCACAATCCTGTTTTCTATTGAAAAGGAAATGTTTTATGAGTTGTGTTATAATCTAGGCTTTGCATGGTTTTTGAAAGAGATATAAAATGTTTGTCACTAGCATTGCATATGCATTTTACCCTTATATCTTTGTTAAGATTCATATACTGTGTTGGATTATTTCTACTGGGCTTTGGCACACCCTATGTGGGAAAACCATTTTTAGGTGCTAATGATATACCTCCGTCAAGGCAATAGCTACGGAGGACTTGGAAGCAAGAGCTTCATTTTGTTTATTTTTTGTTATGTTTATTTGTACAAGCTTAGGGCTTTAACTGTATTGGATTTTCTATCCACTTTGTTGTAACCAAGCATTGTCTTGGAAAACTGTAAGCCTTTAGGGCATTTCGTTTGCTTGATGCTCATTTTATTATGTAACATATGCTATAGATTCAAGGATAGGTTTATGAATGTATATCTACATATGTTACTCAGTTGTAAACTTGACTAGGAATTAATGGAAGATAATTACCTTCTAATTGTTGTCATTTATTAATATTATGGTTGGGCTATTGTGTTTATTTTGGGGCGTTACAACTTGGTATCAGGGCTAACCGGGTTTGAATACTTTGGGTACGTGGGAAGTGGTTCTTACCATAATAGGTTTATCTCGCTTGATAGAGATGGTTATATGTATGGTGTGCTATGTGATAACATGCTTATGTGACTAAGTGGGTATGGAATTTAATTTCAAAGATGTTGATTGGGTCTATGGGTTTCTGCAAGAGCACTTGATCACTGTTATTTCTAATTGGAACTATGGTAGCGCCGCGGGACAATCATTATCTAGAAAGGAAATTCGTATGTGTTTATATGATTAGGTACTTATGTGGAGTGAATTAATTGGTGTCCATCGTGTTAGGACGTGAGTGAGTTATCTTTGGCACATTTGACCTTTTAGTTATTATAATTGGGACCTTCTCCTCATTGTTTGGAGTCTTGATTGATGAGTTAACATGATGGTTAGGGAAGATTAGACCAAGAATGCCAAATTTGAATTTTTTTATATTTTTTTATTTTGAGTAATGTTCACTCTTTTGCCTTTCTTTCTCCACATTTTGAATCTTGATGTGAGGCTAGAATTGTTGGAAAACTTATTTCCGGGGCTTCAATTTAGACACAAAATTGACCATATTCCGTTTCCGGACGAGGGAGATACGCCTGTTTGAAGTCACCCAGCACAAGCTGTTAGGTCAAATCTGCATGAGCGGAAATTTGAATTTTGTACGAGCGGATTTCGTGAGAAAGCCATTTTTTTCCTGAGTTGATCCACACGAGTGGTTTTCAAAACCGTATGAGCGGATTTTGCGTGTCTAGACATCGATTTCTGTACCCTTTTTTCACCCAAATCAAATCCCTCTCTCTTTTTGACCATTTGTCATCACTCTCTCTCTCTCTCTCTCCCTCTCTCTAAACTCTCACCAAATTTCACATTTTCTTCAATCTACAAAGATCAAGTAAGATTTTAATACTAGTTTCTTATACAAAATTGACAAGCATCTCGAGGGCTACATTTTGACGAGTGGAGATCAAATTTCGGCGAAGTTAATTTTTTGAGTTTTCTATTCTCTTTTTGAGGCAGGGATTTCTTTACTCTTTTACAATACCTCGTTATAGAAAGTCATGTGGTAGTTTTATTGCATTAAAAACTTGATTTGTTGGGTATTTTTGAAAAGCATGTGATTAGGGTTAGAATTTTTTGATCTAGAGTTAAATCTTGTGTTTTATTGTCAATATATGAGATTGTATGTTTGAGGAAAATGTTTAAAAGGGTTACAGTAAAAAGCCCTAATTAATTGTTTATGGGTTATGAGAAAGAGGGAAAAATTGATGATTTGATTTTATTTGAACCATATGGGGTATTGTGTATTACAAATGTGAAAACGGGTATGTAAGAAAAAAAGAAAGTCATCATGAAATTTAATTTGTGTTAATGTTGAATAATTGTATTCGTGACGAATTACTACTTGTTGAACCAAATTTGAATATTTTGAATTGAATTATAAAGATGGGATTGTAGTGATGGAAGAGACTTTAATTATGAGTTTTGAAAACGGCATGAAAGATGAAAGTTATGTAACGTATAAATGTTGATAAAATCTAAATCAAGAGGATGAAATTGAATTCATGGACTTGGTAACTGTTGTTTATGAGGCTGTGTCCTTGGCCATCGGTAGATGATGGTATTGATGTTGTTGAATAATTTGTGAAACTTGGAATAATGTGCCAATTGTTGAGTTGAATGAAAGTACGCATTGATATGGGTTCCTCTCTCATTTGGATTTGTGCCCAGTAAAGTTTAGCGCTTTGACATGGGTTCCTCTCCCATCTGGTTCGCGCCCAGTAAAGTGTAAACGGGTTCCTCTCCCCTCTAGCTTGAGGTCCGGTAAAGTTTGGCACTTTGAAATGGGTTCCTCTCCCCTTCGGCTCTTGCTCAGTAAAGTGGGTTGTGGTGGTTATGACTTGACGAAGCTGGGGTCCGTTATGTGTTAATTACGCATTGTGTATCTTCATACTTGTGTTGTGATGAGAAGGGATGCATTATTGACTTTCCGTGCTTATGACCAGTAAAATATGGTAATGCGTGTTGACACGTCTGATGTTGCATATATATATATATATATATATTTGTGAATGTTCATTTTACACTTGTGCTTAAGACCATAATATATATAGTAACTGTCCTTATAGCCGTAATGAGTTGGAATGTAGGACGAGTATATTGTTTAGATCAATCTTAGAAGATCGTTATAATGTGATGAATAATTGAGATTTCTTTAAATGCAAATGAAAAGTTTTGAAAAGTAAGAACTGGTCTTTGTTTCTTATTATGTTAAAGAGGATCTTTCGAAAAATTGTACTTATGTAAGTATATTTTAATGTATGAAATGTCACATATCCTATATATATGCGTGGAGCATTCATGATCATAGCTATCTATATGTCAGTATTGTTTAGGATTATTGGGATTCCTACTGGACCTTTGTGTTCATCCCACGTGGCTAATCCTTTTTCAAGTATGGAGTAAAGAGTTGCTCAAGACTTGAAGTTTGTTAATCGTTGGCCATGGGGCCTTTTAAATCCAAGCGGAATGCCAATGTAATGTAAAAAGGGTTAATCCTTTTTATAGATTTCGTTATTTTGTAATTGATGACGTAACACCTATGGGCGTGTATTGTATTTCATTACATGTACACGAGCGAGAACATTGTAATTTATTTCTTCCTAAATATCGTTGATGTTTATTATTATTGAAATATATTGATTAAAAGAAAAAAGGTAACATTATTCGAGTAATAAAAGTTGGGGCATTACAGCCTTAATGATGAAAACTTTATTATATTGTGTTGAAAAGATGAACCAATGTGTTAACTTGAATTAGTAGCAAAATGGAAGGGAGAAACTAGGCAGAAGTTGTAATTGATTAATTTAATAGACAATTACAAAGTGTTACCTTTAGTAAGTGCAACTTCGAATCTTTAAACTGGCCGAGTTCTAGAATTACAGAGTTAATCTACTCTTATAAAATGTAAGTGTAGTGTATGAAAGTAAGTGTTGGAAAGTAAAGTGCTAAAATTAAAGATAAATGAAATGGACAAAGACGTAGAGTCTGGATTTAGTTGAGGGCTTTCACATCTTTGCTTTCATCTATGTATAGCCTTCCTTTAGACCTTCAAAGCAATTATGCTGATATCTCTCACCATGATCTCCTTTCTTCTTGCTACTTGTAGCTCGGCTTTTTTGCACCCCCTTTCGGAAGGTTTGAAAGAAAGCCCTATAGTTCAGACTCTCATGTTCTGAATCTAATCTCACAAGTGCAATGTGAAACTGATAAACACCAAAGAGTCCAAATCCGGCAAATCGTTTTGGAAAATTGATTTTGAATCAAAAAGTGCCAAAATTGGACTGCTTTGCCAGATACAGAGTCACCACCTAAATATTTTATTTTGGGGAAATTTAGGAAACCCATGACTCGTGCCAAAGGCTACGTGTCCGTCATCACCAAAGTTGCCTCGGCTCGGGAACTTGGGTACGAGAGGGAAAGGTCATGAATTGGGCACTCCGCTCGCCCGATCAAAGATCGGTCTCTACTAATCATGATATGATTTTTATAAACATTATGTGCTCTTATTCTGGTTATTTAGGCTAGCTTACTACGTGATGCGCACAAGCAAGTATAGACTAGTTTGCTCAATTTGGAACAATTCAACTCATGTTTGTTTGTGAAAATGGTTTGAAGTTGCCACCTCAAGTGGGCTTAAAGTTTGCGGATTTGTCACCAAACATGGTGGGCTTAAAACATGATTAGCCACTCAACAAAGTGGGCTTAACTCACATTTGTTGAATCGCTCCAATTGAAACAACGAACCTTCATCCACATGCATTCAACCAATTTAACATTTAAGCACATAGCCTCATGGCAAACATGCTAATCATGGCAACATTCACACTTCTGCAAGTATGCTAAAGCGTAAAACTCATCTAGCACTCCAAGCTAAGAAAACATAAGTTAGAAAATTATGCATGATTCCTAACTTTGTCAAATGTCTAATGCAACACATGCAATATGCATTTAATAGGCTCGGCTACTAATATAGCATATGAATTGATTTGATAACATACAATTAAACACGTATTCAAAGAAGTATTGAAATGGCAATGCAGTTTGAATGATGCGCCGAGCCTCGGTGCATGCAATACGAATGAATGGATACAAGCATAAGGCATAAAGTATGCTAACTGAAACATGTCCCTAAACTAACCATCAAAAGCGATTAAATAAAGGGAGAAAGAAGTGGGGTTAGAAAACATACACACACGCACACACACTTATTACAACATTACGCCCTCGTGAAGGAGGGTCCGAATGAATAAAAACTAACAAGCTAGCTGATTAAACTAATCTAATTAAGCTAATTTAGACTAATTATTACAAGCCAAATGAATAACTAGCTTAGCTAATTACTTATTATTACAACACTTTAACTAATTAGCAAACTAATTAATTAATTTACAATACAAATGCACATGAACTATGCATGTAAGACATTAAACTATGCTGCCACTGCTCCGCCTTGGGAAGTGGAAGATGCACATGCTCGGTTTTGGCCCGAAAAGACCTCCGTTTTGCTCTCGAAAGCCTCTGTTTGCAGGGTTGAGCATTTCTATAATCTTTTTGCTCTATCTTACCAATATCAACTGAAGTTCACATCAGTAACCTGTTGGCCATGGATGGCTACTGCCGGCCCTCTGCCGGCCAAAAGAGGGGTTTGCCGGCCACTGATGGTGCATTGCTGGCCACTGATGCATTGGATCACCATGCTGCAACAAAGCACAAACAGAGCAAAAATGGGGTTTTTCTTTCCAAGGGTTGTCTGCACAATTCGCCTCTCCTTTTCATGGACAAATCCAAGGAATTGTGAACTTAAATCACAAACCACCAATCAAAGCAATTTCATTGCATGATGGCTTGTTCTTCAAGGTGTGCAAGCTTAATAAATGCAAAGCCAAACACTCAAGAACAATCACCCTATCATGCATGATCAAGGGCAATGGAGACCTAGGAAAGTGGCACACTTCATCACTTTTGAGTATGAAATGTCCCATTTTCCTTGTATTCAAATTAACGTCCGATTTGAACACATGCAATGCAACACAAATAGATGCTTATCTTGCCTCTTTTACTTGTCAATTTTGTTTGGACATTTTAATTACCAACCATCCTTTAATCACATTAAGTCCAAATGGTGAATTAAGTCCTCTAAGTGGAAAGAAAACTCAAACTGAAGGTTATTTTAGGCATGAAAGAGACCTCATGCTGTTGGTAATGAATCCCCAATGGGATTAAACCATTAAGCACAAAACCTCAATTTCATGTTTTAAACAAGCAAATGGTTTGAACCAATTTCAAAGAAAAAATAAAACCAAGAAAGGAGGGAGATTGTAGAGATGTTTAAGTGCTGAAAATGAGTAATAAAAGCATAAACAAATGCTATCAACTCAAACAAGAAGGTGCCTGGAGCCTAAAACACCAAGCTTGTGAGGACTATTGCACTACAACCATGCAAAACAAGACTCAAATGGCTTAACCAGCCAAAAATAGAGTTACAACAGTCCAAAAAAGAGCCTAAATCATGCTGGAATTAAGCTACAAATTGCTAGAAAAATAGGCTAACACATAGAGCTATCTAGGCTAGCAAACAAGACACAAGGAGAGGAGGCTAACCCCTCCTATTTTGAACTTCAAAACATGATTTTTATCATTGAAAATACTTTGAAATTCAGTATTTAAAAGCTCAAAAACAAATAGTGTAAATGTGGAAAACACAAGGGTAAAGGCCTTGAAAGCAAGGTGTAAAGAAGGGTGAACCACCCCTCAACCCTTATTGGCCTTAAACCACAAGTTTCAGCCCAAAAATACAGAGTTTATACAACCCAAAAATAGTACAAAAAAGTGCTGAAATGAAGACAAAAAGTAGCTAAAATAATAAGCTAAGACATGACAATTTAAGCTAGTAAACAAGCTAAAGGAGGGGTGGCTAATCCCTCCATTTTTGGGACTTCAAAACCACATTTTTAGCTTCTAAAAACCTTTGAAAATCAATGGTAAAAAGCTCAAAAAAATTTGATGAAAGAATGGGAAACACAAGTGGAAAGGCTTAGAGAGCAAGGTTCAAAGAAGGGGATTAACCCCTTTACCTTTAAGAGCCTTAAACCACAAGCTTCAGCCCATAAAAATAGGTTTTAAAGAGCTTAAAAACAGCAAGAAAAGATGGAAAACAAATGATGTAAAGATGGTACAAAGGCAAGAGAAAGTATACCTCTTGGAGAGGAGTGAACCCTTAAGCCATAAACCACCAATTTCCACACTCTCAAGTGCTTCAAGAGCTCAAATCCAAGCTCAAATCACCTCAACAAGAAGCTCTCTAGATTTGATTTGGTGTGTTTGGGCATAGGCTATGCAAGTTGCAAAAGAGAGAGAGGATTTTTCCAAAAATATTTCACTCCTAAATGTTTTTCTAACCTTGAAAGATGAGAGGGAGGTCCTCTATATATAGAAATATGAGCTTTGGTCGAAAATATCTATTCAAAAACAGCTAGAGTAGTGTGGAGACAACTGGAGGGAAATATCTGCAAAAAATCTGTTTTTCGTCATCAATGGCCAGCATGGACACCAATGGCCGACATGGGGCTGGCAGGCCAGAAGTGGTACCAACTTCAAATGGGCATATGTCCCTCATCCGGACTCGGTTTTAGGTCATTCTTGAGTCTAAATGGAAGCTCCGGAAGTCTACTTGCCAATGGTGGAGCTCACATCTAAATTATAAGTGTGCAAAGAGATATGCCTATTTTAGTGAAGGTTTCTCAGTTTTGGCTTAAACGGATTGATGCCTAACTTCAAACAGCCATATCTCCCTCATCCGGACTCGGCTTTAGGAGATTCTTCGGTCTAAAATGAAGCCCCAAAATTCCATTTTTCAATGGTGATGGCCTCACAACTAAAGTCCAAGTGTACAAAAGGATAGACTTGATTTAGTGAAGGCTGCCCGGTTCCCTCTTAACGGTTCATGCCCAACTTCTTCCCCAACTAGGTTTCTTCCCTCCACTCTTATTTTCTTTAACTCCAAACCTCTAAATAAGATTTTTTTTAAAGATTTTTCAAAGAGTTCACCTCTTTTCCATTTATTTCCACTTTGTCCTTGCTCGGTTTACCAAAAAGTGCAATTTTCAACGAAATGCGAGCCTCGGAATATCGTAGAAAAATTTTCAAAAATATTTTGAAAGAGAGGGTTTTAAGGTCTAAAATAGTTTTGGTCAAAATATTTTTGGACCAAAATGGGGTGCAAGGTTGGGATTTAGAAGCTCTTCTTGTTGAAGAAATCGAACATTTGCACAGCACAACTTTCATCATTGAGTGATCAATCAGTGGTGCCCAAGTCTTAAGGGCGGTCAAAAATGGGATGTCTACACTACTTCCTAAGGCCACTATCTTCTCTTTGTGCATTTGTAACTGTTAGTAACTACTTTCTTGATAACTTACCTTCCATATGCTTCTCACGTGTTAAAGTCAAGCTCCAACTACTGAAACTCACACTTGATGCTTACGTGAGCAGCGTTGAAGGTAGGGCTCTTCAATGAATTGTTATATTTTGTATAATGCCTTTTGCTTGCCATGTGTCACTTTCTAATTAGATGGTTTGAATATGCACTACAAGAAATAACATTTTTAGCGACCAACTTTTTGGTCGCAAAAAGATCATATCTTGTTGCTGATAGTTTTTAGTGACCAAAAAAGTTGGCCACAATTTAGTCACTAAAAGCCCATCACAGAAGGTTTTTGGCAACCAAAATTGAAGTTGGTCGCTGAAAGTAAGCATTTATGACCATATACTTTGGTTGCGGAAAGGATTTCAATTTCTTGAAAGTTGTTCATTTTGCGACCAAAAATCTAGTCGCTAAAAGCTAACAATTGTGACCACCAATTTTAGTCATTGAAATGTGGTCATTAATAGTATTTCGCGACGAAAAAAATCTGGTTGCCTTTAGTCCTTTGGCGATTGCAACTTAGCTTAGTCGTGGAAATTTATCATTTAAGGACGACATATTTTGGTAGTGAAAAGTCGATCACAACAGCTATCAAGCTTCTCAAAGACCTATTGCAACTAAAATTTTATTGGTTGCAAAAAGCTTTCAATTGTAAACATCATTTTTGTCAATGTAATGCTAATTTTTTATTTTTTTTTGTAATACCTGTAATACATTTGTAATTAATGCATAATTCATGTCCATCCAATTAATTTCAACATACCAATCCATCAACAATCCAATCTACAAACAAAAAACCATTGAAAGGAAGTCAAAATAGTAATTAATCTATCTAATTACTACCACCCGTCAACATGAACACATTAATATTTGACAAAATAACCATCTGTCCATCCATTTAGTTTACAAAATAACCATCCATTCATCCATTTAGTTTACAATGAATTCACCACATCAAAAACATATTTAACAAAACCATCAAAGATTTGAAAAACCATTCATATTCAAGTGCGTGTCATATTGTCTGATGCGAAATATATCAAAACCTCCACATATAAGCATAACTTAGAATTAATGAACCGGCAAACTCATGTCCATAAACACGCATGACTACACATCTAGCTACCTGCAATAAAAAATGAGGAAAGCATTGTCAATAATAATATTTTTGCTTACATGTCTATTTAATTTTGTAAAATTATGTGGATCTAATTCCACTCCCAAACTAGCAATCACACAACGCCTTATTAGCAATCACACAGAGCCTTTTGAACGTCATGATCACATCTTAGCATATTGTATTAACATGATGATTTTAACATATTCGATTTCACTTAACATATATTGAGTTTCCTCTCTATGATATAAACTCATTAAAAATTTAAGGATTTGGATCCTGATTGGAGAATTAAAGATCCAATGAATCTCTTTTAAACATCATAATCACATCTTTGGACCACTATTATGAACCTTATAATTGAAGGGGACCATAAATAAAAATGAAAGCTTAATATATTTAAACCACGGAGGGAACATAAATCTTTACTTCTATTAAGTATGCCCATAATTTTTTTTTTTTTTTGATTCATTAAATGGATATGCAGGTAGGCTACTTCAACATATCCGTTAGGGAGTATTGCCCCTTAGTACCTACAGCATATCTGCAGGGAACCCCACCGCACCTATGTTGGGGCCAAAGCTTAGGCCCCCACGTGCTCCAGGTGGTAAATAGTGTGTTTAACCCAACAAGGGCTATGAAGACTTGAACCCAAGCCTTGAGTGAGGGATTCGAATGCCTTATCTACTGAACGAACCCCTGTTAAAGGGGACCATATATACATAAAACAAATACTTAACATCCTTTAAGACTAACAAAACACACATAAAAAAAAAATTACATTTTAGACTATTTCACAGTACTAATTCTATATACAGTGGAGATAATCGAATTGATCCAAAGCCACTTCATTGATTCTTAGCGTAGAGGCAGGTTCTAAGCATTCTTTCATTGATTCTCATGTTGCAACCAAAGGCAAAACTATACACCCCACCCTTAATATTATAATGATGATGATGATGATGATGATGATGATGATGGTGGTGGTGGTGGTGGTGGTGGTGGTGGTGGTGCTGGTGCTGGTGGGTCTTAATGATAATGAACAAGTGTTTTCTTTGCAAATCTTCAAACAAATCCTCCATCAATCTAGATTTAGATATCTTCAATGAAACAAATATTAACAGTCACTTCAACAACATGCATAAAGGGAACAAGTGAAATTGGTTAGTTATAAAATATTACTATTTTAAAAACACTAATATATGTAATAAAATTTAAAGTACTTACTCATTAAAAGAGTCGTATCCACTATGATCGCCCTGCATTTGTCTCATAAAGTGTTCGAACTGCTCAAAGCGTCCTTCATATGATTGAATTATCCCTTTCAGTGATGCTACCTCTTCTTTAAGGCCCTTAACCTCTTTATCATGTGCTTGCGACCTAACTGTAGACTTGAAAGCGGAAGATGGTTTTGGACCAACCCCAAAACCTTTCAAATACCCTAACCTCTTCCCAAGGGCTTGAACAAAAATTTGCTCATCTGTCATCGGGGTTGCTCCAGGCTGTGAAGCTTCCTCACGAAGTTGGTCCATCTTCTCCTGTCAATTTCACAAATAAATAAAAAGGGGGAGGGGGGGGGAGGGGTTAATTACATTTTACCCCCTTGTAATTTTGTCAAAAAACACTTCATTAAAGGTAAATCTCTACAATCCAATATTATTAGGCTAGCCTTCTTTTGTACTGTATACGATATTTGGATTGAAAGGAATAATCTAATCTTTATTAAGGAACCAAAGCCTGAAGAGATTGTTATTAAGGTTTTCATCTAGATGGTAAAATATAGGATCCTCTTTGACTAATGTGACTAGATCTGCAGGTGATAGTTGGTACCTGGCCCAATGGAATTTGCCTGTTACTATTATGAAACTGCCCTAGGCAACCATTACTGGGAGGGCTATGAGTGATGTGAGTTCACTTATAATGAGGGTTGAGTGAATGGGAGCACATCAAAAGAGTTATCTAATTGTTTGTTGTGCAGGTTATATCACTTGGAAGTCTATTATTTGGTAGCTTGAGAGTTGGGTGATGTTAGCCATATATTTGATGATGATCTGTCTTATTATGAGCTGTGAATTATTCCTTTATGGGTTGAGTGTGGTGAGTTCAAATAAAATGACTTATATATGTGGGTTGAGTGATGTGAGAATCTATATAAATGTTTTCATAACCATTATTATATATTATAAGTTCTATGTGCAAGTCAAGAAAGCTTACCTTTGCTATGGTGAGTTCTTCAGATGTGGGTTGAGTAATGTTAGGCAATATACTGAGTATATACCAATTGTTCAGGTTTCCTATCCCCTGGGACATGGTTTCTGAATAATAAGGATGTCCAAATGTCCTCCATTACTTGTGTTTGGCAGTGTTAAGCTTATTGATGTATTTTTGTAATTTTTCTTTGGCAGGTCTTAGTCTGTAGCTTTGTATAGTTATGTTAGGGGCAGATGCTACTATTGTTGTTGTCGTAGAGGAAGGGAGAGATGGAGCAGAGAAATAAGGGCACTATAGTAATTTGACTCTCAAAATATATCAATGCACAATTAACACGCGCATGGTTAATAATTGAGCAACACGCATTGTTATAGATAACTGATTCTGTTAGTTTTGCTTTTTACTCCAAATCACAAGGACGTTATGTATATATTTTTATACTTCAGTGGGTGTGCTTTTGAGTAAAACTAAAAGGAGTTAAAGTGTAATTAATCGAAAAAAAAAAGAAAAAAAAAGTACTTAGTATATTTACAAGTACTCTAACTAGTTAAGCATTATATAGGAATATGAATAACAAATATAGTGAAGGTATACTTACATATAACACTCCACAAACTGGTTCAATCCAATCATTCTTTTTCTTACTTCAATGTGAGGTCTTGTAAAAATCTACGATGTGAGGCTTCTTGCTATCTTTAATTCTCTACATTAAAAATATAAAATGCAAGCTTAGCAATATTATTAATAAAAAAAAATACAGCATTAACTAATAGTTTTAAAACAAAAAATATTTTACCTCAATTGAGATTGCTACTGAAAATGACCTTGAACCCACGTTGTGATTATAGGGTAACTTTTTTCTATTGTCTATGTTTCTTTTTGACCATTTCTACAATGCAATACAAATATTATTGTATTTATTAGTATCCATGCTTGTTTCTATCAAGAAATGAAGATTTCATTTTCATTGAATTATTCACATAGTCATTACAGATATTTATACTATTTATTCTACAATACAATCTAGCTGTCTAACTAACTAGGTCATGACTAACCATCTCCACTATAACACTTGTATCTATATTTGTCTCTATCTATTCTTGATCCAGGTAACCAATTTTGCACATTCTACACATGCTTGAGCTGATGCTGAAGCCTTCATTTTGCAATTGTGGCTATGGTTGTGGCTATGGCTTCACCTGCAGTGGTGGCTTCATATGAAGGCTTTAGACACTCTTCTTCAGTACTCTTATCAGCATCCCCCCCCCCCCCCAAAAAAAAAAAAATAGAGAAAGAGAGCACCAATAGCTCCCACTCAAGTAGAGATAGCTGGTGCATGAAGAGATACAGGGGGTATCTATGGTTTAGATAAAGAGGTAGCATGTATAAATGGTGCAGAGCAAGAGGTACTAGGTAAAAGAGCTGAAACTAGGATAGTGACAGCAGAAGAAGGAAGGACAAAGATATATAAGTGCAGAAGGAGATGAGACAAAAGCAGGATTTCCTTACTCTATAGCACAAACATTCAGTTTCCTCTCTCTTTCCCTCTCCCTCTGCAATTTTCTTACTCTATAGCACACACATTCATTCCTTGTATATATACATGCATATATAATTACATGTATCAACAACCATTCTTTCAATTTCAAAGAAACTTGGGAACTTTGAGTTATAAGAAATTTAAACATCTGTGGATTTGTAGTGCAATTAGAATAAGGTATAATGGTGATTTATGGTGCAATTAGAAGAAACATTCATGAGTGTTGAGTTAATTACCTTGTGTGTGTCACCAAGAAACATATGATCAATCATGTACCTATAATCTTCTTCGGTCAACCCAACAAATGGCTTACTATAAGGATCTGTCCCTGCTTTCACCAACGCTTTGTAATGTTGATTCATTTGATATTGCCAGCCATTGAACAAATGTGTGGCCTTTGTGTCAATTACTTCTTGTGCAAGTGGGCTCTCATCGTATCCTTCAATCTCAAACTTATCATGTCCCAATTAAATAAATAGACAAGTAATCAGACATCATATATATTAACCTACTTACATCAACTATAAAATTTAAATTACCCGCAAGGACTGCACAATAGCTGCTCGAATGGCTGGTGGAACGTCTTCCCAATTTTCTGTTCCTTGCAAAGGGGATTGCAATCGAATTTGTGCCCCCAATTCATTAGCTGCTTTAGTGGCATTAAGGCCCATAAATGTTCTCCACTTACTAGAAACTCCAACAAAAAGCTTCTTGCCACCATGTTGGGTGATAAGTCTACTAGTCTTCTTACCCCTCGTCCGACCTCGTGCTTGCTTCACTAATGAACCTATATTATAAACAAAAACTTTAACAATTTCATATGAAGAACTATTTATAGGCTACTGTTGTTTATACACTTTGATGGTTGTTGTTTATACACTTTTAACCATTTCAAACCACATATTCCAACCAGTTCAAACCACATACTCTTAGTAACAGTTTGTAGATTTGAACATCTATTTAAATAACATATGTGAATCAAGAAGTCAATCAACAAAATTGGAAAGAAGTAAAGAACATTTTGCAGCAGTGTCTGCATAGACTCAAGCCTCAGTTCAGGATAGCCTCCTCTTTTTTTTTTTTTTCTTTTTTTTTTTTTTTTTTTTTTTTTAAAACTAAAACAACTGTGTCTATGTTGATTGGACTTCTATAATCAATCATTCTAGGTTTCAATGTCTGCATAGACATTAGATTTATCTAGCCTCCATTTTTCTTTACATGGAGACGCATACCGTACAAGTCATCAAATCATCTTTATACGACAAACAGAAGCAAGGAAGGTTTAGTCATATGGAATGCTTATCAAAGCAGGGAAATATTAAGAGAGCATTCTTTGAAACTTCTAGCAAAGAAAGAAAATTCTTGTCGCTTTCTTTTGTCAAACATGCATGTTCATTTCATATTTGACATCTAGCTTATATATTTGATAACTAGTGTATCTGGCCCATATCTCAAACTCAAGCCTATGTTATGTGGTGCCTTATCTAGGTTCTTTCATAGCTTGAATCCATGTAACTTTGCTCTTGTGCTGATTTTTATTATTTTTTGTCTAATATATATTCATGTTTAAGCATAATTGAGACTAATCAGTTCCTTATCCAATTGTATAAATTCTTTGAATATGTGCATATTGTCATTACTCATGTAATGGCTAAATGTTACTAATTAAATAAATGGATCAAACCTATTAACAACACCGTGGGTCACAACGTTCTTTTTAGGGTTAATTACACTTTACCCCATCATTGTTTGGTTAATTACACTTTACAATGTTGGGTGCAAGAATCAAACTGTTCTATACAAATGATGAAACACTTGCAAATACTAGCTATCTACGACGATAGAAATGTTGACAAGTGAGCTGGACCTCAGTTGGGGTTGCCTTTGACACTAAAGTCATCGACC
>JAPPVO010000036.1:154599819-154660692 GCA_030407325.1 Camellia japonica | reverse complement strand
CACCATAGCGAGAAGTTAGCTCTGGTTTTTGGGCTCATGAAGACACCAACCAGAACACCAATCAGGATTATGAAGAACCTTCGTGTTTGTGAAGATTGTCATGCTGCTTTGAAACTAATATCTGGCATTGTTGACCGAGAGATAATAGTACGTGACCGAAACAGGTTCCATTGTTTTAAAGATGGTTCTTGTTCTTGCAAGGATTATTGGTAATGTATTCTATTGCTAAACACATTGTGTGATTTGCATTAAATTTGTATACACTTAAAATTCAATGTACATCAAGGCATTATTCTGTCATTTATAATGCTTCTTAAGCAATTAACCTCCTTTTTCTCTTCTTCTTGTTTGTTTTTTTGTTTTTTTTTTGTTTTTTTGGTGTGCACATCAAGGTTATAGTATATTGGTTTATACCTTTGTAACTCACGTCAAGTGAGACAAGAAGAGTAGCAAACACCAACACATATTTGGCAATCCATATGTGGAAAAGCATTGGTTAAAGAATTTCAGTGAAGATTGGTTGTCCTCGACAATATTGATTGATGTCCATGCTTGTCAAGCAATTTGCTGATCTTTCGACTTCCATTTCCAGCTGCGGCATTAAAGCACCTCTACTACCAACAACCAAATCAAACTTCGCTTCTCCAATGCTTCCCCAATCCCCAAAATCAGGTAAAACTTGTCCCCTCTCTCTCTCTCTCACTGCCTCAAAATATATTTAATTCCACTCTCATTCATGTGCAAATTTACTATTTCACAAAATATATTCTGTTATTCTTGTTACTGAATTATCACATTATAATTTTCTGTTAATTTCTTTACCCATGATTTTTTTTAGGAGTTGGCTCCTCTTCGGTCCATCATTGTACTGGAGGGTATTGTTGGACCATTTTCGGCTCTAATCCCGACTCATTTTGATAATTTAAATCATTTAATTGAATGACATTTTTTAATATATGTTTAATAAAAAAATGCCATTAATTTTTGCAGGACGTACCTACTAACCCACCCGTAACTCCCTTTTTTCAATTGTGAAATTTGGGAATATTAATTAGTTTTCATTTCAGAGAGAGGGGTTAAAATTATCAATCAAATCTAAGATTTAGATGTTTCTTTTGGGTATTTGAATTTCTTGCTCTGTTTGGCCGGAGAGAAAACTTTAGGCAAAAGATTTAACAGTTTTCTTAGCTGAGCTTTACACAGTTATTTGGTGCTTCTGAGGAAATACTTTCCATTTCTCATAATAGAAAGAGAGTAAATTTATATATTCTCTAAAATTTTATTTTCCTCAACTTTCTTGGTAACCAAATGAAGGACTGTAACATGTTCAGCGATTAGTACAGTACAAATTTCCTGTAAATTTATGTTCTTAAGTTGCTTCAGCACAAGGCAATGAGGGCAATTGTCCACAACTCAACTTAAAAAAATTATTGTTTTAGGCTGTTTTGTACTTAAAAAAAGAAAAAAAAAAAAAAAGGTGGTTAAAAGGAGAGGTGAAAAATGTTGAAATCTGCAAATTGTGATTTTTTTTTCCTTTCTCTTTTTTTGGGTGGGTAATTTTGTGCATTCGTTCTTAACATGTATAAATAATGTCTTAGCAAGAAAATATAATTCATGTATAAATTACCACCTTAGTTTTAAGGGATTTTCAGTTGTGGTTGTAGCGATTCATTGAATTGAGCTTTTCATAATTGCTTTTATATTATCATTGTATGGGATCATGCCTCTTTTTTTACAAAGTATTTGTGGAATTTGCAGCATTTTCAGGCATATAATTTTAATGTCACTTGGCAATTACTTTTTCAAAGCTGTTTCTTTTATCTACGATTCAAGAGAAAATAAATAAATAAATAAATAAAGAGAAAGAATGGAACAGGACAGATTCTATCCTCTTGGCAATCAAATCCAACATGGGTATTATTAGTGGAATTCAACCAGTCACATTCATGCAATTGTAAGTGGTAATTAAGGAATTAAAAAAAAAAAAAACAACAACAACGCCCAATTGGTACACATTAATGTGTGTTTGAAATATTTATAAATATTTGTATCAAACCATGATACATAATGTAGAGTTTAAGTGTTGTAATAAAATGTATATTTGACATACTTATAGAATGCATATTGTGACAAATGTGTGCCACAGAATATGTAAATAACACTAACCAAGTTAGAAACAGGGTGGCCATTTCATTTTGCCTATTATGTTGGAATTTTTTTGAATTTTTTCATTTATAGAAAACTGATATTGATTTTGTTTGTACCTGTTCTTTCATAGACACATTCTAGCTGTAGAGTTCTTTTATCAAATGCTAATGAAGTAAAATTTATTTAAATGTACTTCCAAATTATTCTAGCAGGCCTTGGATGTTCATGGATACAAGACAACTCCAAATGCCCCGACACTATTGCCGACAATGGAAGGAGGCAATGCCCATTGCATTCCGTGTTTCCCACCAAACCTGCCGCAGTTTCATCTGTAGAGGACCTTTTTGAATTTATATGTTCCGGTCCCCTTTTAAACAAGTTGGGTCTGACCACGGAGATGGTGGCTGAGTCCATTAACAAGTGGTTAGAGTATGGATTGCATCTTTGCAGATTGTTTCAACTCAATGAACTCTACTTGACAATACCTCAGAAAGCTAGGCTTTATCACTACTATATACCAGTCTTCTTATGGTGCGAACAACAGATTTCTCTTCACAGTTCCACATTTAAAGATGGAGAAGACGTCACTCCTTTAGTGGTATAAATAAGATGTTTGGATTTTATTTTTTCCCCAGACATGCGTAGCTATTCAATTCTATTTTTATTTATTTTTGTTGGAAAGCTAGAGAAAATTATAAAAGATAGGAAAATGTGTGAACTGCTATTCTGGCATCTTTTTGTGATGCAGATTGGTTTTAGTGCTCTGCAAGGTTGTGGAAAGACTACACTTGTCTTTGCTCTAGATTATCTTTTCCAAATCACTGGGAGGTAGATTGCAGAAATGATCATATTTTCTGTGTAGATGCAATCTTGTCAATAGTACGAATGAAATAATAACAAAATAAAGAAATTTGTTACTATTGATTCGTGTTAAATCTCAGGAAGTCTGCTACTATATCCATTGATGATTTCTACTTGACTGCAGCGGATCAGGTAAAACGTATTCAATGGAATCTCTGGCCCTTGCTTCCCTTCTTTGTTTTTGCATTTTCTGATGTAATTTCACTTTGATTATAGGCTAAGCTAAGAGAAAACAATCCAAAAAATGGACTTCTAGAGGTAGCAATTAACACTTTTCATTCTAAAATCTCTTAACTTGAGAGATTAGGTAGCCCTCATTAATAACTGGGTAATGGAGATTATTTGCTCACCTGCAGTTTCGTGGAAATGCGGGAAGCCATGATCTTTCATTGTCTGTTGAAACACTGACTGCTTTAAGCAAACTGACTAAAGAAGGTTGGTGGTTTTCCTTCATTTGTTTTTCTTTGCATTGTGTTCTTATTTTGTTTTTTGATAGGTTACCATGTGTAGTGGGAAATGAATTATTTGTCTGTACTTGTCAGGTATGAAGATGAAGCTACCCCGATATGATAAAGTAAAGCTCCCAGCATCACTGCACATGCTTGTTTTCAACTTTCGTCCTTTCAGTTTAAGGTGCTTATCATAATTGTTCTGTTATGCAGTCTGCAAACAGTGGAAGGGGTGACAGAGCTGATCCTTCAACATGGCCAGAAGTTGAAGGGCCTCTAACGGTAAGGAGGATCTTCAACTTATAGCATGCAATAGCAATAGGGGTCTGTTTGGATGGATGTGGATTTTAAATCAAGGGATTTGAGGTTAAAAATATTGGAAAGTTAGCTATTGTTGGTGAACAGAAAAGTTATAGAAGAAGATAAGTTCAGATAGAAGAGATGTATTTTAGTAGGATCCTTGTGGCTAGAAGAGAATTCTTAGCATGAGATTTCAAATAACTACTTTTATATAATTATTTCAAATCCATCATTATAAAACTATTTAATTCAATCTTGAAATTCATAGGTAAAACTATTAAATCTAAATTTGAGTTGTTCTCCTTGAATTATTAATGTCAAATCCATGCTTTTCTACTCCACATCCATTCAAGCAGACCCTAGGTGTTAAAATTTGAATGTGTTGAAAATTATGGCTCACACATCATCTTCCATGCGCAGCAACTCAATAAATATATTATCATTTTAATGAATTAAAATAAAATATTGATTATTATTTTTTATATATTGGACATGGACCAATTGGCCTAGGGGTCCAATTAACATTTGATTGTTGGGTCGGTGTGGTTGGCTTGTGGGCTCAGGTTACATTCCTAGCCTACTCTTTCTGCGGGAAAAAGCTCTAAATTCTGGTTGTCCTCACCATTATTATTCTTTTGGCTGTCATTTAGGTTGTTCTGTTTGAGGGTTGGATGCTGGGCTTTAGACCTCTTCCAGTTAAAGCTGTCAAAGCTGTCGATCCACAGGTCTGAGTTCTCAAAATCTATATCTAGAGGCACATCTAGTTTCTGTTTGTTACAGATTGTCTCTTATGTTACTCTGAAGGGGGCCATTTTAACTCAACTTGAAGCTTATTTTTACAGCTGGAGATAGTGAACAAAAACCTAGAAGCTTATTATGACGCTTGGGACAAGTTCATAAAAGCGTGGATAATTATCAAGATTAAAGACCCTAGTTGTGTCTACCAGTGGCGATTGCAGGTTGGCCATTGTGTTAATATGCTTTTGCAGATCAAAAAATTATTATCCCGTGCAATACTTGTGTGTAACTAGTCATGTGGGGAATTTGCAGGCAGAGATCGCTATGAGGGCAGATGGAAAGCCCGGGATGTCTGATGAGGAGGTGGGACTATTTTAACTCTTATTGAACGTCATATTTCAATGATTCAAAGAAACTTTGAATTTGAAGGTTTGATAATGGGGTTATTTCAGGTTATGGACTTTGTTTCTCGGTATTTGCCTGCATACAAGGCTTATCTCCCTACACTATACTCTGAGGGACCAAACGGGTCAGATCCAGAACGTCTCTTTGTGGTTGAAATCGATGAAGGAAGTAATACTATCCTTGGTAACTAGGTGATGAGTACTGTTTGCAGGGAAGCCATTTTTTATTCTTGTAGAATGTCATTGGAATGGGCATATACATTCGGAAAGAGCATTATTTATCTTTTGGGAAAAGTAGTCAAATTTACATCTGATTGAAACACAAAATGCAGATGAAATGATGATTACATTATACAAATTGTTTAATGAAATGCAGATACACCCCGTTCTTTTTTCCCAATCTAATACACAATAGCAATTACAACAACAAATTTGATTTGCCTTCTAAAGTATTTGTTTTATGGTTCTTTTGGAATTTGATTTCCATATTATTTTCTTAAGTCCCCAAGACAGTCTCCTCTTTGTTTTCAGGTTGTGGTTGTAAGTGCATTGTAATTGATAATGAGAATTATGAGGGCCAAAAAAAAAAAAAAAAAAGCCCCTTTTAGACAATGATAAATTACAAATACACTTACTGAGATTTAATTAAAATACGAATCGGCTCTTGTGGTTTTGAAAATTACATTTCACCCACTGAGATTTTTAATTTCATAACAAATCGCCATTTCTATTAATAAATCATCAAGTCAATTAACAGTTTTTAATGATGTTAGAAATATGTTTCAATTAATAGTTTAGGTAATTTTATTATTGTATAAGAGAGCAATTATGAATTTTATTTTTTTAATTAATTCTATTAAATAAAAAATACTAACAATGAAGTATTTATAGACTATGCTTGGAAATGTTTTGGAATCATAGTTTTACCCCTACATTTTAGTATGATGTTGGGTTTGAATTTTGAAAAATTAATTCCACCCCTCCTTTTGAAAACTCGTTTTAGGTGGGTTTTTAAATTTTGAAATTTTGCCTACCGGTCGTTCCCCTGGACGTTTGGCCGGTTGACCAAAACAGTGAGATTTTTTTTTTTTGGCTACAATTGGCACTTGTTTTTGTTTTTGTTTTTTATTAATAAAACAATATTTTTGGAATTTTAAAATTTTTTTTATGAGCGTTTAATAAATTTTTGAGTTGCATGTTTGGTTATGAGTTGTAAGTTTTTGTATCAGATATCATATGTCACATCAAAATTTTTTCACTCAATTCAAAACTCTTTCACCAAACAAATTTTCTACACTCAAATCATTATTTTAAAACTCACAAACTCAAACTACAATTCCTATTCTCAAATTATATTCAGAAAATTCTATCAAATGTTACCATAATTTTTTAAATCACATACGATAATTTATATTTGGGTAAACTACCAATAGGTCCTACTTGGGAGACTTATTACCCAATAGGTCCTACTTTGAGACTTATTACCCATTAAGTCCTATTTGATATAATTTATTAAGTGATAAAGACAAATTTTATCAATCTTTTTTTTTATGAATAATTTTATAGTGATAAATTTATCAGTCTCTTTTTTTATGAATAATTTTTTAGTGATAAATTTATCACTCTCTTATTTTTATAGTGTTAAATTTATTAGTTAGGACCTGTAGGTAAATAAGTCTAGTGAATAGGACTAATTGGTAAGTACCCCTTTATATTTTAAGTAAATTTAAGGGTGTATTTATAATTTACCTTTTAGACAAGTATCATGTTTGTCTGGTAAGAGACTGCCCTGTTGCAAGTGATGTTGGGTTTTTCTGTCCATGGAAAAAAATAATTATTAGTTTATTTTTGATCTTTTGGGAGTGATATGGTTCAATTGACATTTTGGTGTATGTTACTTGGTTTGTTTCCAATGGGTTTTCTTCGACAAACCAGCTGCTAGGTAGGAGAAACATTCGTCTTGGTTGGTTTTGATTTTCAGAAAATAATTTTTAAAAAATTTTATTTTTTTATTTTTCATATTTTAAATAATTTTTTTAAAGATTTTAAACATATTTTTTTATTTTTAAATACGCTTAATATAAATACACTTAAAAGGTATAATATTTTATGAAAAAAATCTTTAAAGAACTACACTATATAACCAAAAAAAAAAATTCAGTATATTTTTCGTATTTTTATCTATTTATTAATTTTTAAAAATATTTTTTCATAAATATTTTACTATTTAAATATATCTAAGTAAGGTGCATCTAAAAAAGTAAAAAAATTACTTAAAATTTTAAAAATATTCACTAAAATCAAAAAAATACAAAAAAAAAAAAAACTCAATTTTTAGAAAATTAAATTTAAAAAACTAAAACCAAACACACTAATTTATCTTCAATATTGTAAACGTGCTGCAAAGAATTAGTGGTACCGTTTGGTTTAAGTTTTAAATTAATATTTTGATCAAAAAAATTAAAAAATATGTAAAACTCTTTTCAAAATTATTTCTCTCTCTCTGTAACAATTCGAAAATTTAAGTTGTCCTTCAAATTTTATATTAGTATTATTTAATTATAAATAAGAAAAACCCTAAATGTTTAATTAAATATCCCGTAAGAGTAAAATAAAATATTAAATGTTGCGGGTGTATGAGATAAAGTGTAATTTAAATATGGATTATTATTTGGGGCCAAATTAATAGAAATATGGAATTATAATACTAGTTGGGCTAAATTAAAATATAGTAAATAATAATAATAATAATAATAATAATAATAATAATAATAATAATAAGTGTGATAGTAAAATAAATAATTAATTTTCTGTGAGTATACGATAACAACTCTGATTGGTAGCTAGAAAAAGGCGTGGTTTGAATGGCCCAACACCAAACGACGTTGTTTTGGTGTTTTTTTTTTTCGCCATTTTCTGAAGCTGAAGAAGAAGAAGAAGAAGGAGCTGGGTTTCATCAACATCAACAACATCTTCATCAACATAATCATCAACAATTTTTATTATTTTTTTTTCACATCCAGAACAACTAAAAAAAAAAATATACAGAAAACAGATTCAGATCCAGAACAACTAAAAATATATATATATATATATATACAGAAAACAACATCAACATCATCATCATCATCAACAATTTTTTTTTTATTTATTTTTTTTCAGATCCAGAACAACTAAAAAAAAAAAAAATACTTATCATCTCCAGATCAACATCATCATCTTCTTCAGATCATCATCTCCAGATCAACATCATCATCTTTAGATCGGAGAAGAAAAAAAAAAAAGAAAAAATAAGAGAAGAATCGGAGATCGGAGGCGCCAGCGACGGTCGGCAGCGACGATGTCGATCGACCCTCTTCTCTCTCTCTTTCTCTTTCTCTTCCTCTTCACCTTCTTCTCTCATTTCACTGCTCTCTCTGCTTTAGCTTCAGACATAAAAGGAGGAGGAGAAAAAAGAAAAAAGAAAAAAAAAGCCCAAAACGAGCTGTCGAGCCATTCAGGGCAAGGTAATTTCGAGCTATAAAGGATTATTCATACGATAAAGTATAATTTAATTAAAGATTAATTTGTTTATATAATTATATTAAGAATCTGGGCTAAAGTGTAATTATCATTTCTTAAGATAACTATAAATGTACGAGCGAATTAGAAACAATCTGTGGAGGATTTGAATTGGCCACGTGTTGGCTGATGAGTGGTCTCACCTCCCTATAAATAGGGAGAAGTTGCTCAATCTGGGGAAGGAAAAAGAAGAGAGAAAGAAAGGAAAAAAGAAAGGAAATGAAGGAAGAAAAAGAAGAAAAAATAATAGAAGTCGAAAGGGTCTTTGATAGTAGAAAAAAAAAGTGAGGTATTAAAGTTAAGGTGAGTTATATTATACATTGAGTTATCATAATATATTTTACATATGTTTTGACTTACCATATTTGTTTTATACAAGTTATGTTTTATAAATTATTATTAATTATATTAATATTTCAGTTACGTGGATTAATTTCTGAATTCTATTTGTTTAAAATGAAACCCATGAATATGTTTGTTTATATTTTAAAGAGTATTTCACTATAACCTTATAAACAATTATGTTTTGTAAGTATCACCACGGGAGTCCCACGCCTTGGGGGACATAAATAACCATCGGCATCTGTTTGGTCACCTTGTGGTCCTCTGTCTATCATCAATCCACTGATACTCTGATCTCTGGTGTGGAGCAAAGTGCTGTGTGGAGATAAGTGCTACACTATTGTGGGAGCCACCTCTATAATCTGTACGAGTCACCTCTTGAATCCGTATCTCTGTTTTGACTGTCACTCCTGTGACCTCTGTTCTGTTTTGTTCGGTACTGTGGTTATGTTATTTATTTACATAATATCAGTTTTGTTACTTAAATGATTATTTGTTCAGACTAAGTTATCTTAAATATTTAGTTACATAACTATCCATGGTTATTTTGTATCACTTATACTCTTGGTATAATATTTCTCACTCTGCCATGTGCTTACAGCTGTTTACCAATTTTTAAGAAATAATGCAATTTAGAAATAGCTTTTGAGAAGTCTTAGATGCGGGGCTGCGGAATAGATACACACAGCACTTTTATGAATATGTTTATATGTAAATATTGGCCTTTTTGGTCAATAAATTTTGTTATAAAAATAGAAGTTCTAATGATTATTTTGGTACCCTCACTTAAATATTATTTCCGCTTGCGTTTATTAATTTGTTCAAGGTTGGCCGGAGGTAATCTCAGTTACTGGCCATCACGATGCTTCACCCTTGGGTACGGGGAGCGGGTCGTGACACACTCTCTCTCTCTCTCTCTCTCTCTCTCTCTTATATATTTTTTTATTAATAAATCAATCAATCACATTTTATTTCTCCTTTCTTCTCTCTCCTCTCTCATTCTTTCATATTATATAATATATATATATATCAATTAATTAATTTTTTTCTTACATCTATCTATTCAATTATAAAAAAAAAAAAAGAAGAGAGCAATGACACATGTCTTTAATTTTGAAACTATAATTGAGTTCTAATGATATGACAGGGAAGAAAAAAAAGTCAAAACATTACATTAATGGATGAGATCCACCCCCTAGAGCTCCTTTAGACCTCTCAAACATTTAAAAAAAAAAAAATTACAAAACATCCAAAATTAATTTTCAAAACTTATAACCAAACAAATTTTTAATTTTTAAAATTCTTTTCAATAACTTATATTTCAAAATACAACTCAATTTTTAAAAAAAAACTAACCTATTAAGTTTTGATAATCGACACTTGAGAAACAATAAATCATTACGAGCATGGAGCATAGAGAGTTTTAGATTGGCATCTCTAGCCCGAAATCAAATTGGAGCATATTTTTGGATATTTGTGGGCTCACTATAAAGCTTACATCAATAATTCGAACCGTTTAATGTGGACGACTCGTTGAGTATTTTATCTCTATAAAAAATTACATTGATCGAATATTGATAGTTACTTGATTGGATCAAATTTGTTTCAACACTAAATATAATTATAATCTAATCAAGTGACCATTAATATTTGATTTATGTATTTTTTACATAAATGAACTACTCCATGAATTATCGAGACAGACTCATAATAAGCCTAAAATGGGTTGGACGGGAACATCCGGTTAAAATATCCAACTAAAAACAGTTTGGATCCTTTTGGATTCTATGACATTTGTAGTGTTATTATTAATGAGTGAGACTTGTCTCCATTCTATTTTGTAGATTGGATAGTGTTATTAGACTTGTGGAATCTATCAAGGATCTTATTTCGATAATCTAAACTGTTGTGTAGAGCTCGTCAAGTACTTTATCCCTGTAAAAAATCACGTTGATTGGATGTCGATAGCTACTTGATCGGATCAGATATTTATCAACAATTTTATTTTAAAAATTATATTTACCGTTGACAAAAATGTAATCAGATCAAATAGTTATTGATATCTGATCAACGTGATTTTTTATAAAAATAAAGTATTAGACGAGTTCTATATACTGAATGGTTCGAATTATTGAAACAGGACCCATGATAGGCCTCCGCGGTTCAAAAAAGCACGCTCTAGTCCCTTCTTAGACTGAAGAGAAGCCTGCCCCATTATTATTTGATTTAGATTCTTTGGTTGAAAAAAAAAAAAAAAAGGGTTTAAATCTTAAAACAAAATAAGCTTTAAATTTTGGAAAATTTACGTATAAAACTCATCTTCAGAAATGGTGATCCGTTTAATCCTAAGAGTTTTTTTTATAGACCAATTAGTCCCATTGATTTTGAAAAGAGAGATTTAATATATTATTTAAAAATTAGATTTACTGTTATACCCTTATTTTTATTATGTTTTTATTTTTATTTTTATTATTCTAGAAAGGTAAAATACACAATTTATGGGAATCAAATTTGAAATTAACTTTTATATGAGAATCTTTTTTATTTGGAATGACTTGAAATGTGAGATTTTTCAAACATTTCAAAAATATTATAAATGATTTGAAATATGGGATTCTTCAAACATTTCAAAAGGAATACAAAAACTCATTAGTAAGTTTTGGACAAATGTATAATTTAAACTATAACACTCCAATGTAACACTCAAACATAATACTCCAATATAAGACTCCAAAAAAACTTTTTAGTATACTTTTTTCAAACGTAACACTTAAATGAAACGCTAAAAAAAAAAAAAAAAACTCCTTAGTGTAACACTCAAATGTAAGATTTAAAAAAATTTCTTAACATATTTTTTTCAAACGTAACACTCAAATGTAACACTCCAAAAAATAACTCTTTAATATACTTTTTTCAAACATAATACTCAAATGTAAGACCTCAAAAAAACTCGTTAATATATTTTTTTCCAAACTTAGCACTCAAATGTAATACTCTAAAAAAAACTTATTAGTATAACACTCTAATGTAAGATTTCAAAAAAATTTCTTAGTATACTTATTCCAAACTTCATACTCAAAAAAAAGAGAAAAAACAAAAAACTACTTAGTGTAACACTCCAAAGTAACACTAAAAAAATACTCTTTAGTGTATTTTTTCTAAATGTAACGCTCCAAAAAGAGGATATGAGATTCTTCAAATCATTCAAAAAGGAGTACAAAAATTCCGTAGTAAGTTTTGAGCAAATGCATAATTTTAAACTGTGAGTGTTACGCTTGAAAAAATATATGAAAGAGTTTTTTTAGTGTTTTTGTGTGTTATATTAGAGTGTCACGTTTGACATTATATTGATTGGAGCGTTACGTTTGGAAAAAGTACACTAAGGAATTTTTTTTTTTGTATGTGTTATATTGAAGAGTTACGTTTGGAAAAGTGTTACGTTTGGAAAAAGTACATTAAAGAGTTTTTTTGTGTGTTATATTAGAGTGTGTTAAATTGAAGTGTTACGTTTGGGAAAAATTTGGAGTGTTATATTGTTATGTTTGAAAAAAATATACTAAAGAGTTTTTTAGTATGTTACATTGGAGTGTTACGTTATTAGAGTATTATATTAGAGTGTTACATTCTTGTTCGTACTGTGGGATTTGTTTCAGAAGGAGGAAAAATCCAAAATCTTTATAGTACGGATTGTACAAATGTGTAATTTCACATTTAGAGAAACCTATTTTAATTCTTAAAAAATTAAACCCAAATGTATAAGTAACTATCATTTTGTGTAATTTTCACTTTAATGGGACTTTTGGGTTTATAAGAAAAAATGGAAGACTAAACAGTTCACAAGATCATATTTTGAAATTTATTGGTGCTTCACCCTTAAATTTTTAATTTTATCAATTTAAATTCCAATCTTTTGATTTATTTTTAATCTAAACTATTTACTAATTTTTGTTAAGTAAAATTAATAAAAAATAATATATATTTTAATTATTATACTCGATGTAAGTATATAAAAAATATCTAAAATATCATTTTTATTGAATTTAATGATTAAAATATTATTTTTTTATCAATTTATTTAACAAAAATAGACAAATAATTTAAATTAAAAATAAATCAAATGATTACGGTTTAAATTAAAAATTTATTTTGTTACAAGACTAAAATTCTTAGTTTATTTATTTATTTATTTATTTTATTTCTGTAATTTTCCCCAAAAAAAAAAATTTTCAAGTACAGATGAATCCTTTCCATAGGTATCAGTGGAGTTATTACTTTTTATTTTTCTTATACAATGGGAATCGGTGAGCTATTAGTGTTATTTATAGGATGCCCCAATTCTTTCATATATTTGCAAGCTATAATATGGTCATGCTCAAAGGTGTGATCCATTATGGATATATATTACATATGTTCTATGTTTTCACTGCATTTATCACTCAATTCCCTACAATGGATGGGCCACATATGAAAATTAGCAAGATTGCCCAATGATTTATCTTTTAATGATTTCACATTGCGATGCAATTTTTTTCAAGAATTTGAAGTACAATTTTGATGAAAATTAGGTGTTCACCATTTCGAGAAATTTGATTGGTCAAAAATAAAATCATATCAATGTAAGGTCTCAAACCATTTTAAAGCATAGAAATATGAAAATTGTGTTAGCATAAAAACATTGAATATGATATTGTTAAATAAATAACGTAGATTGTTCAATTAACAATATTAAAAAAGATATTTAAATTAGGAGGAAACTATAATTACACTCTAGAGATTTATCAAAATTATGAATTCTCTTATCATATTTTGAAAATTATAAATATTTCATTATTATATTTTTTTTCTTCAATTGACCTAACATGAAAAGTTAAAATTACCCAAATACCCTCTAATAACAAAAAGAAATTATTATACTATTCTCATTTTCATCCACCCACTACCAAATTCCTTTCTCAATACCACCATAATATTCTCCAACTCTTTTCAACAACACATCAAATGCTTGTAGGCAAGAATGATGATAGTGCTAACTGAGAGTGGAAGGTTGTGTGATGGTTGGACAAAGTGGTATTGCTAATTGAGTGAAAATGAGAAGTAAGAAAGGCGAGATAAAAAAAGAAAAAAAAAAAAAGTATGTAACTTCATAAAGATTTCTATAGGTATTTTTGAAAAAAAAAAAAATGTGTTGCTTACGTCACACACATTGTTAATCCAACAATTGATTAACGGAGATGCCTATTTGTTATGCGATTAGAAATCTCAAAAGGTGAGATATAATTTCTTAAACATGAAAGGAGATTTTGTATTTTAATAAATTTTAAGGGGTGTATTTGTAATTTATGCTTAAACTATTTGTGTAAAACTTTATTTTTTTAATAGAAAATATAAGATTGGAGAAAAAAAAAGTTCCCCAATGGAACATAAAAAGTGGTATGAAATATGAATACAATATATTATTCAACAGTTTGAATATATTAAAGTCGTGAACTTATAACCCAAAACATAATAAAACAGTAATTTCACACACTCACAAATCTACAAATTCAATCAGCATGCACACTCAAGGTGATCAAATACAACAGAAAAACCATAAAAATAAAGATGAAGTAGAGTGAGAAATACACTCACATATATAGAACACACACCAATAAATAATAACTAGTACATAAATAAATTAGAAGCATTTACAACAGAGAATGTCCAAACAGCACTCGCAAGTCTCGGAGCAACAAAAGCAGCAACACATGGTGAATAAACTGCATCCAAAAATATTAAATGCACAACAACATCATGACACAATTATATAACGAAAGAATACTTCTGGCATAAATAAAACTCAACAATTTTTTTTTTTTGTTTTTTTTCATAGTTGATCTTTCAAAACAGATCTCCTTAGGGTAATGCTATGGTATATGCAAGGTTGGTAATCACAAATGTCATGACTAAATCTTTTACAAGTCATAATTGGAAAAAAAAGAAGAAGAAGTTATAATCAAACACCACATAAGATATAATAATTTTTTTAAATCATAATCAAAATAATACCATAACCAATATCACATTCGAATCTCATTTGTACAACAATATGTATAACCAAATCATAACTGATACCCCAATAAATCACACCAAAGACTACAAAGGTTGTAACTAAGGGCATATGGGACACCCTCAAAGGGGTGGTACCATAAAATATCCCATGCTTAGTCGCTATTGTTGCTCAAAATTATTTATTATTTTTTTGATTAATTAGACTTTTCTTTAATAGTTTGACTCAAATTTTACTTTGACCTCTATAGTTTTAATTTGAATAATTAAATCCAGTTTTAATTTGGTCATTCCGTGCAAATTCCACTATTTTTTCCTATGTATATATCTTAGGAGAATAATTGAAATTAGATTTCAAGTACACGTAAATTGTTCAATTTAAATAATAAGGACTAAAGTGAAACTTGAGTCAAATTATAAGAGTTAAAAAGTGTATTAACCCTTATTTTTGATAGAATTTTTAGGGTCTAGCATTGTTCTTTCATTTAAGAGGAGTCAAGGTAAATGTAAAGAAGGGGCAAAAGAAATAGGTAATTGCATCTTAGTAGAATTTTGAAAAAATAATTATATATTTATAAAAAAAATTATAATTATAATTATTAATATTTATTAAAATTTTTCATTGATTTGTAATTATTTTTCTAAAATTTCATTGAAAAATATTTCCCTTCCCCCCCAAAAAAGGTTAGCTTTTAGAAAAGTGTTATTAAAAAAAAATTATATATATCAAAGATTTTTTAATAATTATCACAATTTTTTTTATATAATTTTTGAGCTATATAATTAAGATGGAATTGAATTAACTATTCTTGGGCCAACATAAATACGTTTGGTCGGAGTAAAATGTCATGGAAGTAAGGGACTATCAATCCTCTACGGCCACGTTTGGTTGGAGAATTATGTTGGATGTGAGGGGATGATTAGTAAAGAAATTATTATTGAGGAGATTAAGTAAAAGTATCTTTGTTTTGATGATAATTGTTAGTGAGGGTAAAAAAAAAAAGAGTATATTTTTATGTAAAAAAAAAATGTAAAAACAGATATAAAAAAATTCAGAAATAACAGGACTTTCAACCGGAAGTCCAGGTGGATGACTGGATACACTCTAATCCCTAGATTATTTTTTCAATCCCACCTTTTACCAAGCTAAGCTAATTAGCTCACTGAGATGGATTACTAAACCGAATGGAGTATCAATCCAACCTCTCCTATCACCACCAAACATGCTGTGGGTAGGACTTACAACCAACCTAAGCTAATCCGGCCTCTGAAGCGGGGAAACAAACATGGCCTAAGGAGCCGCTTGTTTTGGGAGATGGAGTAAAGAATGTGATTAAGATTGAGGTGAGGCCTTGTGTTTGTTTTGGGAGATGGAGAGGGGATTCATAAGCCCTCCGGATTAGAATGGGCCTTGGATGTTGGGATTGAGATGGAGATTAAAAAATTAGTATTAGAAAATTATTTCTCCGACTTAGCTTTTTTTAATTTTTTTTTTCTTTTTACATGTTGGGCATTTTTTTTGAACATTAATATTTAATGTTTTTGTATTTTTTATTAAGTAAAAATCATATTTTTATTTGTTTTATTATTTTGTATAAAAATAATTAACAATTCTCACACTAACAACTATAATCAAAACAAATACAATTTTACTTAATCTCCTCGCTATTAATTCCTTCAATATTAATCTCTTTCATTTACCTCTAAAAACAAACGGTCCTAGGGGTGAGATTAACAATCCCATGAGTTTAGAGGTGAAAAGACATTTTTTTCCCCACTTACAAAAATGACAAAACCTCATTTTTATATCTTTTGGGAAGTAGCTTTTTACCCAATTTTTAACTTTTTACTCATTTTGAGTCATATTACTTCTCACATTTTTTATTCATAAAAAGACAAAATAAACTAAAAAAGTCAAAAAATTAACTTTTGGAATACTTACGTATAGGTTCTAATAAGTGAACTTATTGTTTAATAGGTCCTATGAGAAAAATTTGTCATAAAAAAAGTCACTAATTGTAAGTTTTAACGACAATTTATAAAAATTATGACAAAAAAAGTCACCAATTGTCAATATTTAGCGACATATATAAAAAATTGGTCACAAAAAAATATTTTTAACGACAATTTTATCAAAACTTATTTTTAATAGAACTTGATAGGAATTAAGTCTAAGTATTAGGACTTATTAGTAGTTTACCCTTAATTTTTTTTACCAACTTTTCAAAATAATGAAGACTTTTAAATCAATTGGAGAGACAACACTCGGAAGTGCCAGAGAGATCAAAGGAGGCAAGAGAATAAACTCGGGCGGGAACTTGACCCACAGGATACCACCTAAGATTCAACCCTAATATCATTAAAACATTCAACTTAAAGTCCATTAGTTATGAATGGAGAGACATCTCAACTATATTAACCAAATTTATCAATACGCAAACTAAAATTTATTTTACATCTCTAATATAATATTATAACATTAGTAATTCTATCATTTAATCTTATCATATCCATAATCTTATCTCACAAGTTTCAGCAATCAAACATGCTTTAGTGTTTAATTTATTAGACTTTTGTTTTGACATTTTTGTTGGATGATATAATTTTTATAAATAAAAAAATATACAATTCTTCAATTTTTATAATGGAAAATATAACAACTGACATTTACATATCAATTAAATAAATAATATAACGTAATATGTAAAATAGTTAGACTAATCATATATATAGAAATATTAATGAAATAAATCATCAATATATTTTGTTGTTCTACATAAATTATAGAATATTCATAAACTAGAGTGATAATCAAAATTTTTTAAAAACTTAAGAGCATCCATATCCCTTTAGCTCAAATTTCACTTTGTTAAATTCAGATACAAATTGGAAAAGTAAGAATTGCAGTTTATTTATAGAGAATTGGAGAGTGAAGGGTGGTGGTTTAGGATTCTTGAATCCAGTGGTGTATGATTGATTTTGCTGTTAGTTTAAATGTCTCTCTCTCTATTTATTGATCTTTCATTGTTGGAGGTATTATTATACTAACAATATTTATTTATGCTTTTGTCATTCAGAAATGAGAAACCTTATATTTAACCATTTTTCTTTTTGTTATTAAGGAATTATTGTTTGAAAATAATGCGCACAAATAATAGAATTATTTGGTGCAGTTTATTGAGCTAATTAAAGTTTATTCTATTTTAAAAAATTGTGTCAAAATATTTGGTATAATTTCTGATTACAACTTATGAGATAGAAGTAACTTAAATAAATTTAAATAAGTTGATTATTGAAATACAAGTAGAAAAATGTTTTTAGCTTATTAACTTTATCCAGTGTTAGGAGTGTAGGTTTGAATTTTTGCTTGTGTGCGAGTTCGTGACTTACTACTGTATGGTTGAGTAATCTTACTATGTAACAATCACCTAAGTCTGACTTCCGAAATTTTAACTCTTTATAAAGTCTATTATCAGAAGTTACCCTATATATATATATACATATATAATTAGGCTTTTTAACTTTAAATTTGTAAAGGTTACATCAAATAAGCACAATATCTAAGTACAATTTGTGTCAACAAGAGGAATAATAAGAATGATTAAAGGGCAATAATATGTCAAAAGACTGTTAAAAAAAAAAAAAAAAAATTGTCAAAATATATATTCCCTAGAATATCCTAGGAAGCATCTAAAAGATTTATTATGGAAAAATTGTTAAAAAAAAATGATATTTCTAAAAAAAAAAAAGTACTTAAGAGTTCTAATTGAGCACCCTTAAGGATGTGAAATGAATCTCACTCTTCATTCCTCATCTTTTCTCTCTCTATATCTCTTTATTCTTTCTCTCTTCCATCTCATTAGAGGTCAAAATAAAAGTGATATATTAGAGGATGTGAAACACCACTCTTCTACAAAATATTTACCAATTTACAAAAAAACTTATAAGTTTAATTATTGAAATTGATAAACTTTTTTTTTATCTATTTGTAATTTTTTTTTCAAAAATCTGCATTGAAGTGCATTTTTCACTTCTATTACATACTCAAGGATTAAGGTATGCAATAATCTATTATCTCTCTGTTTATATCAGGTTGATATTGGGCTATTTTGGGTTTTAGAGTGTGCTCAGATGTGTTCTATTTTCATCGTTGAGTTGTCATTATCAAACCAGTGAGGTATTGTTGGCTTTTTAGCTTTCGAAGGTTAATAATGTAATTTTAAGCGTGCTAACAAGGATCAATTAGTCCTTACAGAATATTAATTGCCAACTAATAATCAGACGATTATATTATAGTTCTCTCAACCTCAATGAAAAGGACTTTTTTTGGTGGCTTGTTTAGGAAAATTTAGTAAATAACAACAAGTGAAGAACAATTTCAAAATCTGAATTTCATTAAGTAAAATGAAAACTTACAATGATCTAACACAGCTTCGTAGAGGTTTATAGCAATAAGCTATTTGAAACTACTCCTAAGAAGTGAAGTGCAATACAGGAATTAAAGTGCAGAAATGTAAAAGTAGAGGACGCAGCATAGGAAGATCTCAAGACAGAGGGAAATCCAGAGAAGGTATTAGCCGGCCAAGGTTCAAGTGTTACCATTGTGGCTAGGAGGGTCACATAAAGAAATATTGTTATGCCATGAAGGGAGAACAAAAACAAGGCAATAGATAGCTAAAGACTGAAGATGGGAACACTGCAGTTACTCTCTCAAAGGATATTGCATTATTCTCTATTGAAGAAGAATAATGCCTCCATATGTCAAACGATGACACCAAGTGGGTGGCAGATATAACAGCTTCCTACCACACTACATCCTGGAAAGAGTTTTTCAGTACGTATCAAGCTGGAGATTTTGGTACAGTAAAGATGGGTAACTCCAGTTTTTCGAAGATTGTGGGAATCGGAGATTTTTGTATCCAAATCAAAGTTGAGTGCACGATGGTGTTGAAAGATGTCAGGTATGTTCCCGATTTAAGCTTGAATCTTATCTCAGGGATAGCCTTAGATCGACAAGGCTATGAGAACTACTTTGGCAAAGGCATATGGAAGTTTAAAAAGGGATCTCTAGTGGTAGCCAGAGGACAGGCAATTGGCACATTGTACAAGACTTATGTGGATGTGAATTCAGACAGTCTCAACGCAAGCAGAAGATAAGGCATCACCAAATTTGTGGCACAAAAAGCTGGGTCACATGAGTAAAAAAGGGTTGCAGATTCTAGCAAAGAAGTCCATTATTCCCTTTGCTAAAGATGTAAAATTGAATCCTTGTGACAACTGCTTATTTGGGAAGCATCATAGAGTCGTTTTCCACTCATCATCCAGAAGACAATTAGAGTTATTAAGCAGAGTATACTTTGATGTATGTGGTCCCATAGAAGTGGAATCTTTGAGTGGCAGAAAATACTTCCTGACATTTATTGATGATGCATCACGGAATGTATGGGTTTATGTCCTAAAGACCAAAGCTGAGGTGTTCCAGCATTTTCAGACATTCCATGCTATGGTGGAAAGGGAGACCGGAAAGAAGTTGAAATGTCTCCAAACAGACAATGGAGGCGAGTACACGTTAAAGGAGTTTGAAGCCTACTGTGCTACTAGCGACATTCGGCATGAGAAGACTGTTCTTAGAACCCCATAACACAATGGTGTAGCCGAGAGAATGAACTAGACCATTGTGGAGAAGGTCAGATGTATGCTCAAAATAGCAAAGCTGCCAACGCCATTTTAGGGAAGAAGCTGTTCGTGTTGCCTGCTATTTGATCAACCGATCGCCATCAGTTCCACTGAAATTTCATATTCCAAAAAAGTATGGTTTGGAAAGGAGATATATTACTCTCACTTGAGAGTGTTTGGGTGCAAAGCATTTGCACATGTATCCAAGGTGCATAGACAGAAGCTGGATGATAAAGCCACTCCATGCATCTTTATTGGATGTGAAGATGAAGAATTTGGATACAGATTGTGGAATCCGAAAAACAAAAAGGTCATTCGAAGCCGAGATGTGGTGTTTCAAGAAGGCCAAACCTTAAAAGACTTTGAGCAACCAGCCAAACCCAAAGTTAATGATGTTTCAGAAATTGTTTCGAATCCTACACCATCACAACATGCCACTAATGAAGAAGAGCTACCGCAGCATGCAGCCAATGATGTAGAGTTGCAAGATGGATTTCTAGGAGAAGAAGATCCAGAAGTAGAGGGTGTTGAGCAAGGGGAGCCACAACCTTCTCCACCAGAGACTATTGGTCCACAGTTACGAAGATCAACAAGAGAGCCTAAGTCGTCGTCATAAATACCCTACTTCTGAGTATATTTTGCTTACTGATGAGAGAGAGCCAGAAAGTTTTCAAGAAGCTCAAAATCATAAGGAGAAGAGTAGCTGGCAGCAAGCTATGCAAGAAGAGATGCAGTCTTTGCAGAAAAATCAGACTTATGATTTGGAAAAACTTCCCCAGGGTCGAAAAACATTGCAGAACAAATGGGTATTCAAGTTGAAGAAATATGGCAGCGAAAAGTTAGTCAAGTATAAGGCCCGATTGGTTGTCAAAGGTTTTGGACAGAAGAAAGGTATTGATGTTGATGAAATCTTCTCGCCAGTTATGAAAATGACATCCATTCGAGTAGTTTTGGGACTAGTGGCCAGTTTGAAGTTGAAACTTGAACAGATGGATGTGAAATGGCATTTCTCCATGGTGATCTGAAGGAAGAAATTTACATGGAGCAGCTAGAAGCTTTTGAAGTCAAAGGGAAAGAAAACTTAGTCTGCAGATTGAAGAAGTGTTTCTACGGCCTCAAACAAGTGCCGAGACAATGGTACAAGAAGTTTGACTCCTTTATGGTGGGTCATGAGTACAAGAGAATTGCTGCAGACCGGTGTGTTTATGTTAGGAAATTTCCCAGTGGAAACTTCATCATACTCTTGCTCTATGTTGATGACATGCTGATCGTTAGACAAGATGCCATAGCAATTAGATCACTGAAGAAGGAGTTATCACAGTTCTTTGATATGAAGGACCTAGACCCTGCACAGCAAATTTTGGGCATGAAAATTATACGTGACAGGGAAGCCAAGAAGTTGTGGCTGTCATAGGAGAAGTACGTTGAACGGGTGATTAAGAAGTTCAACATAAAAGATGCCAAGCTAGTCAGTACTCCGCTGGCTAATCATTTCAAGCTAAGCAAGAGTTCTTGTCCCTCTTTTACAAAAGAAAGAGAAGAGATGGAGGTTATTCCCTACTCATCCGCCATAGGGAGTTTAATGTATGCAATGGTGTCTACCCGACCAGATATTGTTCATGTTGTTGGAGTAGTAAGCAGATTCCTTTCCAATCCAGAGAAAGAACATTGGGAAGCAGTCAAGTGGATTCTGAGGTACCTTAAGGGTACATCTAAAATGTGTTTGTGCTTTGGAGGAGCTAAAGCAGTCTTGGAAGGCTATATTGATTCAGATATGGCAGGTGATCTTGATGGTAGGAAATCTACATCAGGATTTATATTCACTTTCGCAAGGGGAGCTGCATCTTGGCAGTCCAAGCTGCAGAAATGTGTTGCTTTATCCACAACCGAGGCAGAATATATTGCCACAGCAAAAGCTGGGAAAGAAATGTTGTGGTTAAAGTGGTTTCCCTAAGAGTCGGGACTAAAGCAAGAAAAATTCACGATACATTGTAATAGCCAGGGTGCCATAGACCTTAGCAAGGAATTCAATGTACCATTCTCACACAAAGCATATTGATGTTTGGTATCATTGGATACGCGAAGTGATGGAAAAGCAGTTATTGAAATTGATCAAGATCCACACAGATAAGAATCCAGCTGACATGCTTACAAAGGTGGTCTCGAGAGACAAACTCAAAATTTGCAGAGACATTGCTGGGATGGACTTCAAGTGAGAAGTCAGTCATGCATGTGAGTATGAAGGGGGAGAATTGTTAGATCCAACCTACATGCATGCAGCATGCAAACATGGCATAGGAAGACTTCCACCTCAAGAGAAGGAGGTCTGAGCTGGGCATCTCTCCCTTCTCTTCACTTTGTTGCCATTGTTGACACTCACTATTAAGATGGTAGAAAATTTTGGTGGGTTTCTCACACCTCTCTCTCTCATCTTTGTGTATAAATAGAGACGAGAGAGAGATGGTGAATGTATCATCAGAAATTGAGAGATAGAGAGCTATAAATTGAGTGAGAGTCTTTCTACTCCTTGTTTTTGTATTTGTTCTGTTTTAGTAAATTCTCGTTTTGGTTCCGTGGACGTAGGCATTGGGCCGAACCACGTAAAATTTGGTGTCTCAATTGTGTGTGATTGTTTGTTGTTTATCTTTCTGGGTGTCCATAATCCTAACAGAATCTACATGTGAGACTCACCTCTTATAAAAAAGTTGTGTCTCATTCTGTATTTAATTTTTGTATTTTAATATTACTCCCCTCATCATGGTCCTCCTTCTCCCATGGTTAATTAATCCATGACGCTTATCATAATTACATATATTGCTTTTGATCATTTCACAAGTGCTCAATACTGAGATACATGTATTTCAATGTAATAATTATTAAATAAATTCTTACCATTGATGTCTCTTTTTCTATTTATTTTACACATAAATAGTAAATTAGACTAATCTTTTTAAAATTTTGAAAAAAAAAATAATAATAAATTTAAAAATTTTGAAATTATATTATTATTAAATTCTCTTAAATGTTTTTTTTTTTTTTGGTTGTAATTTTACTAAAATTGTAAGTCTATATTTATATTTATATGTATATATATTTTTAAAATCCTAACCTATCCTATCATGGACTGATCAAATCAAACAATATCAGGGAAGTGGTATTTAATCCCCAATGCAATCCTAATTTTCACTAGAACGTAGTTTACCATTATTCTTTTTCTTTTTTCCTTTCTTTTTCTTTTTTTTTCTTTCTTTTTTTGATGTTAATTGTGATATTATTTAAATTATGATTCAAGAACTCTTTAATTATTTTTTATGTGGTGTTGAGTTATATTTTTTTTGTTTTGTTTTGTTTACTTCTCATTCTCATAAGATTTAATCAAGATATTTGTGATGATCAACTCCATAAAATGTAGTTTTGACTACCATAGTAATTTTTCTTAAAATTAATATTGAATATTGTGATAAGTTTCAATTTTATCAATTTAAAGCAAGAAATTATTGATGTGACATAATTTTTAAAAATTGTCACTCCCACATTTTTTTCCTAAAAAAAAAAATTGAATCAATACTTTGTAATAATATTATTTTTTTTTTTGTATTTTTCTTTTTGGGTCTAGAATGATATGTTTTAATGTTAACTTTTCATTTTAAAATACAAACCTTTTTTTTTTATTTACTCAAAAGTGATATTTTCACATTATTCTAATGTTGTTTTTTTAATACATTTTTTGAAATAATGATTTTAAGAAAATATCCATTCCATATAACGCAGAATTATAAGAAAATGATCATTTCATAAATAAACTAAAAAATGAAAATTTCATTTCAATTTATTTTACTTTCATTCTAATAAATTAAACATTTCAATTGAAGGGTTTGATTTCTTTCAAGTCTAGATTTTAACTTAAGAGAATTTGGGGGGGTTCATGGGACCTACCATAAGTCCCATTTGGATATTTTGAACTATTTATTTTACACTTCAATAAAATTCGTATTTACTTAAGTAATATTTAATATTTATTTATTTATGTTAAATTTGACGTGTGAATGAAATAATTTTTGTTAAGATAATGCTAGATTTAACTATTTTTTTAAAATTTTTTTTTTTTTGTTACAGGAAAATCCTCCCTACCCTCCCGCAGGTCCAAGGCAGCGCCCCTTACAGAGATCACCAGGGTGTCCTGTTTGTCGTTCCGAACGAGGAGACTATAACCTGAGAACTTACCCCGACCTCTCAAGATAAGCTCCGCTTAAGTCAGGACTCGCATAGCGGGGGAGCATTGAACCCACACCAAGTGCTGATTAGATAACTTGAAATCCAACCTCCTAACTAACTATGCTTCGCCCAAGGAAGAGGAGAATTGAATATTTGACCTTGGAGCTTAAACCCCAAGTCTTAACCACAATGCCACCCACCCTTCTTCGTTTTGCATGGGGTGGGGAACCAATGAAATGGTAGATATTTGTACCGCTTCAGACAAAAACACAATTCCAAAAAAAAATTATAATACTTAAGTGCCCAAAAAAGAAAATTACGAAATCATCCAAATATTTAAAGCAATGAAGTTGCAGCCATGCAAGGGCAAAATTGACAATAAAAAAACAACCCTTAGTAATTGTGAAGTGGCTCTTATTAGTATGGATATAAAAATGAAAAAAGAGAGATTTATTGAGAAATCTTTTTTCAAGTGTTTGTATTTTAATTAATTTATAAGATATTTTTATATTTTAATAAGTCTTATTATTTGAACATTTGATATATAAAATCTTAATTCTCATATTTAAAATATTTTATAGACATTTCTACCCTTACAAATATTTTTTGAATGTTAACAATTTGGTGATGTGAATATTCATATTTTATAATATGAATATATACATTGACATGTGCATGTTCACATTGATAGTGTGAACATTCACATTGATGGTGTGAACATTCACACTAGAAATGTAAATATTATTAGGAATATTTTAGTAACTATATCGCTCATAGCACTTATTGGAATATAAGAAAGTAATGTGGACTAAATAAAATATAAGTAGGTAAAAAGAAATTTATGAAAAAGTGCCCCATAAAAAAAAAAAAAATACCAATATTTTGATGAGGGGCAAGAATTCAAAAATAAACAATGATAACATGTTTTATAAGAAGGCACTTCTTGTCGTATATGCACACAATCGTATTTTATTTTTCCTTTCTTGTTTTTCATTACAAATTATCACATTATAATGAAGTTCAATAAATCAAAATAATAATTACAATAATATTTAAATATAACAAATCACTCTTACAAATAAACTTACTAAACGTTAAAAACGAGAAAATCATACAAAAATAAGAAGAGCAAGGCCATACAACATATGAGAGAATCAATCATACTCAAAACATCAATGAATGTTAGTCCACCAACCCATTATTAGCACACATACTTAATGGATATGCTTAGTTATAGAAATGGCAAAATTCCCGAGAAACTTTAAAATAAGAGCAATGTTATGTTCACCAAAAAAAAAAATTAACACTTAGGCCAGAAGTTTAATTTTAATTTTTCTGGAGAGTAATTGCTCCAAACTCTATTATTTTTTAGTCATAAGGAGATAACAATAATTTGAAAGATTATATTACCTATGATTGGGTAACAATTCATCCGACCTACCACAATCGAATGGCCTGAACTAATCCGTCTTAAAATAGACAACTTAAATGATTCGAGCAAACGGATGCAATGTGTTTTTTCAATCCGCCTAAATTCAGATGGAATGTCATCCAACTCAATTTGTCAATATTCTTAAAAAAAAAGTGATGTTATGCTTTTATACTTTGTATGTTAAAAAAATGACTTTTTATTGAGTAATTATATTTGCCATTTATGAAATATGAAAGTTTAACCTTTATTTTGATTATTATAAAAAATGAAGAAAAAAATTGGGCTCAAAATAGTAAAGAATTACTAGAGCATAATTCAACAAAATGTCTAGAACACTAAAGCCCAAATTGCTAAGCCAATCCGCATCCACCGTCAACTCATATCGCCCGCTCAATTCGTATTCTCTAAATAAATGGACAGATATAGATTAATTTTTTTTCAATCCATCTAAATTTGGATGGATAGTAGATGAGAGGGGATCTAACCCAACCCGATCTATGAGCATCCTAATATTACCTCCACTTATTTCTCTATATGTCTATCAATCTATTTATTCATATTACCATCTCCAGTCCGATGAATTTTCCAGCTAGTCTCCGGCAACTTGCTGGTGGCAGTAGTTAGCGGTCAACAATAGTAGATGATGATGGCTAATTGCGGTCTTTAGATAAATTGGATGATAGTTGGATAAAGAAAGAGTCGGTGAAGATCCAAATTCCATCTGTTAAATGTTCGAAACTGATCGGGAACAAAATTTTAGGTTATGAGTCTGATCCATTGAATAATTTTTTGAAATGTTGAGGACCAGTGGCACTGTGGTAGTGGAAAAAAGTTTTAATACAATGTTATCAATATCACTATATTCAGTAACTTTTTACCATTTATCTTTTTAGGTATATGTGACAAACTAGTTATATTGTTCACCTTTCACATATAGATTTATTATTTGTTGGTGATTCTAAATCATCAGTATGACCATGATACTAAATTTTTACATGTAACAGTGGAGCATCGCAAGAGAATATCTACCTTGGCATGTAGCTGTGGAGCTTTTTAGTTTTAAAAAAGTATTTTTAATTTTTTAATTTTTCATATTTTTGATTTTTAGTAAAAAAAATTTCATAATTTAATTTTTTTTAAGATACTCCTAATTTATATATACTTAAAAAGTAAAATATGTGTAAAGAAATTTAAAAATAAAAAATATATATGAAATACGAAAATGTACTTGTTTTTTTGTTTTTTGTTTTTGTATTTTAGTATTTAAATATATATTTTTTTTAAGAAATCTTTACAAATTTAAGTGCATTTATATTAAATAAATCTAAAAAATAAAAAATGAATTAATTAAAATATAAAATAAATAGCAAAAAAACAAAAAACTCAAAACGGAATCTTGAGTCTCAAAACTAAAGAGAATGAAAGTTTGGAGGATACGGGCCCTGAGGAATTTATTAGGAAGGGCATGTCAGTGGTTTAAATTGCATTTGTACCCTTGTCGTCATGTGTGTATGTATAGTTCCAGTCCAGGACTTATTCATTGCCCATGCGCGAGATCGATACATCATCAGATGTCGAGCAATGATGGGTTGTTTTGAGAAAATAGTTAAAAGTTATTTTTTGATTTTTTTAGATTTTTTTGAAAGGGAGAGAAGTAGTTAAAAGTTAGAAAGTGACTTTCAACTTACTTTTCAAAATAGGCCGTTATATAATTAAATAAATAAATATATATATAATTTTTATAAAATGATATGCCAAAATAATATTCATTTATTTTAAATCAAAAGACTTATTAAAATGATTTGTTATTTCTAAATTACCATTAATTAATACATCATTTTGATAAAAAAAATTTATACAAAAATTTTATTTTTAAATCACTTTCCTCAATTGTCATAACCAATTTTAATATCCCATCCTGGACTTTTTTTATGATGTGTGACTAGTGTCTTCTTGTGCTCCCTGTCACATTATAATATTGATGTTTGTGACTTGTTTTCTTGTGTAAATCATTTAAAAAGCAATAAATAAATAAATAATAAATGCTTTGATTTGGTGTTGTGGTCCAATACTATTGATAGGGTAGAGAAGAATGGAATGGGTATAGAGCACAAACAGATTCAGAATTATCATTGTGGAGGTGTAAAAATATATTTGAGAATGTAAATTTCTATAATTTTAAATTATTTTAAAATTTTCAATATCATACTTGATACTTTTTAAAATTTTAAGATGGAGTCACCATTGCCGTACCCTAGATCCATCCTTACATATCTATCCTTACAGAGGATTTGCATTAGATAGACAATGCTCTACTAACTTTGATTTAACTGTTATGTTAGGTTTTTATTGTTGGCAATTCCGTTTGACAAAACTCCTTTCAGTTGTATTTATTTTCGCACTTTTTATCTTAGTGAGGCTATGAGTTTATTAGATGCGCATCCAACCCGAATCGAGCCATGCAGAGAAGTTTGTGATGTTAATGCTTTCAAGATTGCCACTTCGCTGATTATTACGGGGGTCGAGCTGCTCGGTCAGCTCGCGGCCGAAGCAAAATGCAAAATTGCATTCAAAATTGCATGTCCGTCATTACTCGCTCGAGCCAAGGAGTGCTCGCTCGAGCTAAGATTTTCTCGCTCGAGCCAAGGAATGCTCGCTCGAGCCAAGGATTGCGTTCACACAAAAACCTGAAAGAAGTGATTGGTCGCTCGAGCCAAGGATCCGTCGCTCGAGCCAAGGCACTAGTAGAAATCACGAAAAATACACTCCTCGCTCGAGCCAGCAAAACTTCGCTCGAGCGAGCCTCAGAATCCGGATTTCTCAAGGAGTTTGTTTTCTTCCTAATCTAGGATTACTTTTGGTTCTCTATAAATACTTGGTTTTCTCCTAAAACTAAGTGATTCATTGAATTCCTCCAGATCTTCTTTTTGGTTCTTAAAGGTTTATATCTAGGGATATTTTGTTATTTTTTCTTTGATGTTTTATTGAGTATTCAACTCATGATTTAAAGAGAGTACATCAAAGTTTGTTTGTTATACACAAAAGAGAGAGTTGTTCTTCAGTTGTGAATTCTGAAGAATTCGAGCCTGAAGCTTTGGTGGAATCCGGAGTGGCTCATCAGAAAGACAATTCCGTGCTAAAGATGGGGTTGGAAGAGGCACATAGAGGTTGGTTCAATTAGGCGTTGTGGATTCGCTAGATAATTGAGAGTATATGTAACGCCCTAAAAAATAACCCATAACATATACAATAATAAGATGCATTACTCAAGTAAATAAAACACAATTCATTCTTCAGAGTATTACTAAAATAAGACATTACATGTAACATCAAAATAAATGCCCTACCGGCTTACAACTTGCCAAGCCAACACTTGGACACAAAATTATGAGTTCTAACTCAAATACAAATAAAGCCCTAGGCTTGAATGTTTACATGTAAGTCAAATAAAAACAAATAACTTAAAACAAGGCTTCAAAATCCGGTTTCTTCCAAGCTAAGTCCTTGGAGGTAGCGAATCACCTGGACCTGAAAATGATGTTCCCTTATAGGGTGAGCCACAGCCCAATAGAAATATACTAAACCAAATATAAGGATTGAATAAAGCAATAACATTCAATAGATGGTTAACCATGATAATCAGTTATATTAATATACAATCTTAAGACACTGATGTCTATGACACTTATCAATATCCATTATTATCAATGTGGCTCAGAACCTGGCCAAACTTACAACAGTGAACTATATAGCATATTCACATTACTTCCAATATCAACAACACAAATGAGACTCAGGCTCATATCAAAACACTTCATACTTCCAGATTGATACACATTTTAGTGCTGTATCAATAAAACACTTCAATATAAATAAGCACACATAAAAGTGATGCTAATGGAGTCCATCCCCTATCTCCTCCCAAACAAAATCCGGTTTAGAGGTCCATCCCCTATCTTCCCCTAAACCGTGGAGTACATCCCCTATCTCCTCCCACACAAAACAATGTATGTAAACACATAACATATACAACACACAATCAATACACATAATGTCTGTATTAATTCAACAGTCAAATTTAATGACTTAACCAATGATTAGTTTCAGTTATCCCTAATCCACATGCAATGTCTACAACAATTACGACTATCCTCCACCGATAGCCCAAAACAGTTATTTCTAGAGTTGGAAATAAATAATTCAACAATTAAATAGACGAGTGATTTAAATTAACCAACTACCCCATTTAATTAATAAATTCCCCAATCTCATGAATTTAATTAATTTCCCCAATGTTCCTTAAATTAAATATACAATTCAATTTATTTAAACAACTAGGGTTTTTCCCAAAATTACCAAAATACCCCCAACATATTAAAATGCCAGAACTTAGAACAAAACGTATACATTGGAGTAGGAAATCCCTACCTCGAAGAAATCTACAAAAATGGAGAAGATGGAGATGACGACCCAAAATCCAAAGTGCTCCAAATCCACAAACGTTCGGATCAAAACGAAGCCCTCGACTCACTCTAACTTTTTAATAAAGGATCTAGGGTAAAAACACCCTAAAACTAGATGAAACCTAAGGTAGAAGGTGTGTAGAGGAAGAGAGAAGTCGGACCTAGGGTTTGGAATCAAAAAGGATATGAAAAACTGATTTTAAACCCGCTGCTGCCTATTTAAACCTGACAGGCTCACTCGAGCGACCAGACACAGAAAACCCTCGCTCGAGCGAAGAAAAGCTCACTCGAGCCAAGAACTCGAAGCTTCAGGTCTGCAACCCAGAAGCACGCTCGAGCGAATAACTTCTCGCTCGAGCGAAGAACTCGAAAACATACACCTCGCTCGCTCGAGCGAAGGAAAGCTCGCTCGAGCGAAGAATCACAACCTTCAGGTCTATACTAGACACAATCGCTCGCTCGAGCGAAGAAAAGCTGGCTCGAGCGACCAACCCAAAAATTGGACAGCAACACTAGATTTCCGAACCCAACCAACCTGAAACAACCTGCCCAATACATCCCATAACTCCGAGAGAGAAAATAAAAGATGACAACAACAATTATACAATGACAGCATCTACGGAACCTAAGTCCGGATACAATAATCAAAAGGAAAAGACCGGGGTCGCTATAACCTCCCCCCCTTAAAAGAATTTCGTCCCCGCAATTAAGCATAAGTTTTTGAAAACAGATTTTTCTCCAATTCCGACAATATGACAATATAATAATAAACCACTTGACCCAATACCGGTTATTTCATCTCTTATCAAGAGGCATCTCATAATATGTATATCAAACAACATATATTACAACCTGCAACAATATTATGCATTTTTCCTTTCAATCTCAACAGTTTCAACATCATATTCAATTTCATGATAGAGTTCGAATTCAACAATATATTCAACATAATCAATGTTATACTAAACTTCCATTATAAGGCAAGTTTCAAAATATTAACATTAAACCAAAACATTCTCAATGTTTTCCAACTTAAGACATATATAAAGTTCTTAAGTTCAACAATATTACAAAATCTAAATACAAAATTACAAATCACTAAACATGTCCGGATATTTCTCGCGGACTTCCAATTCACGTTCCCAAGTGGCTTCCTTCACCCCGTGATGTTTCCATAAAACCTTTACCAAAGGAATGGTCTTGCCTCGCAAAACTTGATCCCGTCTATCCAAGACTCGAATCGGTCTCTCCTCATACGAGACATCTTCGTCTACCACTAAATCAGTCCAATCCAACACATGTGATGGATCCGGCTCATACTTTCGAAGCATACTCACATGAAACACATCATGAACTCCGGACAACTGCGGTGGCAAAGCTAACCGATAAGCAGCTTTGCCAATCCTCTCGAGGATCTCAAAAGGACCAATGAATCGAGGGGACAACTTCCCGCTCTTCCCAAACCTCATCAATCCCCGTCTAGGTGATATCTTCAGAAAGACATGATCACCCATCTCAAACACCAAAGGTCTCCTCCTACGGTCGGCATAAGATTTCTGACGACTTTTGGCTGTAACAAGTCTCTTACGGATAAGCTCAACTTTCTCCATCGTTTCCCTCACTAACTCCGGACCCAACAAACGTGCATCACCCACCTCGGCCCAACAAACTGGAGACCTACAAGGTCGGCCATACAACGCCTCAAACGGTGCCATACCGATACTAGACTGGAAACTGTTGTTGTAGGCAAACTCTACCAAAGGCAAGTGCCTCTCCCACGACCCACTGAAATCAAGAACACAACCCCGAAGCATATCCTCAAGGATCTGAATAGTACACTCGGACTGCCCGTCAGTCTGAGGATGATAAGCCGTGCTAAAGGTCAACTTGGTGCCTAGAGCACTCTGCAAACTCTGCCACAACCTAGCAGTAAAACGAGGATCTCTATCTGAGACAATCGTTACTGGGACCCCGTGCAACCTCACTATGTCCTGGATATACAAGTCAGCTAGATGATCTATCGAATCTTTCATGCGCATAGGAATAAAATGCGCTGATTTAGTCAACTGGTCTACAACCACCCAAATAGCATCACTACCCCGCTGAGTCCTCAGAAGACCTACAACGAAGTCCATAGTGACATGCTCCCACTTCCACTCGGCAATAGGCAAGGGTTGTAACAAACCCGCTGGCCTCTGATGCTCGGCCTTCACTTGCTGGCAAGTAAGGCACTTAGACACGAAAGCTGCCACATCTCTCTTCATACCCCGCCACCAAAACTGGCGACCTAAATCCCGATACATCTTAGTACCTCCTGGATGCACCGCAAGGCGCGAATGATGAAACTCTCAGAGTACTTCCTCTCGGCAAGACTCCGGCACAAACAGACGGTCTCGGTATCTCACACTCAGGTCGGGATACACCGTCAAACCCTTCTCAACTTTCCCACTGGAGATCTTCTCTCGGAGGGATTCTACCTCATGGTCACCTCTCTGAGCCTCTAACACTCGAGTCACAAGTGTAGGCTGTGCAACAACAGAAAACAATGCGCAGTCTTAACTGATTCGCCCAGAAGCAAATCGAACTCTCCAAGTGCACCCAACATCTCCCACTCTCGGATGGCTATACTAGCTATGTCACCAACAGGTTTCCTGCTAAGGGCATCGGCCACAACATTGGCCTTCCCCAGATGATAATGTAACTCGAAGTCATAATCCTCAATAAACTCCATCCACCTCCTCTGCCTCAAATTCAAGTCTTTCTGTGTAAACAGATACTTCAGACTCTTATGATCCGAGAATACCTCGAACTTCTCACCATAAAGATAATGCCTCCAAATCTTCAAGGCAAATATCACAGCTGCTAACTCTAAATCATGCGTAGGGTAATTCTTCTCGTGAATTTTCAACTGACGTGAGCCATAGGCAACCACTTTCCCCTCTTGCATCAACACACAACCCAGACCCTCTCGTGAGGCATCACAATAAACTGCATAACCCAACCCTCTCTCCGGAATAATCAATACTGGAGCGGTGGTCAGTCTAACTTTCAACTCCTGAAACGACTTTTCACAAGTCTCACTCCATACAAACTTGACTCCCTTCCGAGTCAATCTAGTCAAAGGCGAAGCTAACCTGGAGAAATCCTTCACAAACCGACGATAGTACCCAGCTAATCCCAGAAAACTGCGATCTCAAACACACTCTTAGGCTGTGCCCAATCTTGCACTGCCTCCGTCTTGGATGTATCAACAGACACCCCTTCCCCAGAAACGACATGGCCTAAGAATTTCACCTCTTCTAGCCAGAACTCACACTTCCCAAACTTAGCATAAAGCTTATGGGCTCTAAGTAACTCAAGCACCACTCTCAAGTGTTCCTTGTGCTCCTCCTCTGACGGTGAATAGATAAGAATGTCGTCCACAAAGAAGACTACAAAACGATCTAAGAATTCTCTGAAGATCCGGTTCATCAAATCCATAAACACTGCCGGTGCATTGGTGAGCCCAAATGGCATCACCAGAAACTCATAGTGGCCATACCGCGTACGGAATGCCGTCTTCGGAATATCCTCCTCCCTGACTCTTAACTGATGATAACCCGATCTCAAGTCTATCTTAGAAAAACAACGGGAACCCTTCAGCTGATCAAACAAATCATTTATACGAGGCATAGGGTACTTATTCTTAACCGTAACCCGATTCAATTTCCGGTAATCTATACACAGTCTCAAAGCACCACCTTTCTTTTTAACAAAGAGGGTCGGTGCTCCCCACGGCGAAACACTAGGACGGATATAGCCCTTATCTAACAACTCCTGGAGCTGAATCTTCAACTCAACTAACTCGGCTGGGGCAAAACGATAAGGTGCCATAGAAATTGGCGCCGTGCCGGGTGCTAGGTCAATAGAGAACTTAATCTCTCGGTGCGGTGGCAAACCAACAAGATCTTCGGGAAAGACGTCCGGGTACTCACAAACCACCCTTGGCAACACAATCTGAGCCTCATCAACCTCAGTAATCGAAAGATTAGCAAGTAGACCACTAAGCTCACTCCGCCCTCGTGAAACATACCCCGGTGGCAAAACACTACCAACCCGGTCCCCCAGAAAATGGAAACACTCTCCGCTAACGGTACAACAAGTGACCCTCTGACGGTAGCAATCAATAACTGCCCGGTATGACGATAACCAGTCCATACCCAAAATAACATCAAAGCCCTTCATAGGCATAACTACAAAAGAAAATGGGATTCTATGATCATCGACCTCTATATCGCAACCCCTAACACCTTGTTTCAAGATCAATTCACCCCCAAGAGGTGACACTACACAAATAGGAGATGCTAACTGTGCTAACTCCAACTCCAAAACAGATGCAAATGCAGCAGACACAAAGGAATGAGATGCACCCGTATCAATCAAAACACTAGCAACAGAATTGCAAAACAAGAAGGTACCTCTCACAACAGATGGAGCCGGTACCAGATCCTGCGCGGTAACAGCATACACGCGCCCAGATGACCTCTGATCAACCTGCTCACCCCTAGGAGCATACGACTGCTGTACGGACTGGGACGATGAAGCCCCCTGATTGGCCCTCGAGGCCTGACCCGACTGAGCTGGCTGCTGACCCTGAGTCTGCCTCAAACCTGATGCACTAGGTGTGCCACCCAACTGCGGGCAATACCTCTTCATGTGCCCTGCCTGACCGCACTGAAAACAAGTGAGCGGCTGGCCTCTACTCTGACTCTGGCTCTGAGATCGAGCCGAAGAAGATGCTGTTTTCTGCCCTCCTCCCCTCTGAGGACAAACTGGAGACTTGTGGCCCAGCTGGCCACACTTGAAACAGGTAATGTCTCCCTGGCTGCCTTTCCCCGAACTAGCACTCGGTACAGGAAAAGTCGATCTGGAAAAGCTACCCTGAGACTGCTGAGGGTTAAAACCCTTCTGTCTCCTACCATCACTCTGGCCATCTTGACTCCTCTTGGAGCCTTTCTGCCCTTCCTCCTCTTCCTGCATCATGATCTCAGTATGGGCTGCAGCATCCACCAGACGCCCATAATCCCGAATCATAGACCCTACAACTCTCAGCTTGAGGCCACGCCTCAACTTCTTCTCAAACTCAATGCAACGGCGTTCCTCAGACGCCACAAACTCAGGTGCAAACCTGGACAAACTAGTGAATGCAGCCTCAAACTCGGCCACTGAAGAACTCGATTGCTTAAGCTGACAGAACTGGTCTCTCAGCTTCTCCTTAACTGCCGACGATAAGAACCTCTCCTGGAAAGCATTCACAAAAGCCTCCCATGTACCTCCTATACGACCTTTGGTGAACTTCCACCACTGACCCGCATCCCCCTTCAGCTGGAAAGATGCCAGAGTCACCTTCAACCCCTCGTCTTCGATGCCAAGCATCTCAAACGTTTTCGTTGTTTGCTCGAGCCATTCATCTGCCTTAAGCGGCTCTTTAGGATCACCAACAAATTCATCCGGATTAGACCGGAAAAACTCCCTCTTCAGAAAGAAGGGTCCTGCATCCGCAACAACAACCTGAGCCTGATTCTCAGCTCTGAGAATACCTACTGACTCCCTGAATGCCCCTGCTATCTCTCGGGCTAAAGCGCCCATAGCCTGCTGGCCTACTGGCTCGGCCACATTGGCCTGACCAACTCCCTCCTGCACTGCCGGAATCTCCTCTGGCACAGGCACCTCCTGCCTACCCGGCCTACCACGCCTACCGCGTCCTCGTCCTCGTCCTAACATCCTAATAAAGGAAAAACAAAGACGTTAGCACATTAATAAATGTGCCGAAGTTAAACATTCGCGTCCTAATGCATTGGACAACAATAATTCACTCCACGTAAGCACATAATCACATAAGCACCTACGAATTTCATTCCCGGATAATGATAGTCCCAAAGCGTTACTTTAGTTCCGGTTGGAAGCAGTAGTGATCAAGTGCCTTTCCAACAAGACTACTAGAAACTTAAGGGTCCAATCAACATCCTAGAAACTACGTTCCATACCCACATAATCACATAAACATATTATCAAATAAACATATAACATTACACTAAGTCTCTATCAAACGAGACGAACCCATTGTGATACTAATCACTTCCCACGTACCCAAAGTATTCAAACCCGGTACGCTCTGATACCAAGTTGTAACGCCCTCAAAAATAACCCATAACATATACAATAATAAGATGCATTACTCAAGTAAATAAACCACAATTCATTCTTCAGAGTATTACTAAAATAAGACATTACATGTAACATCAAAATAAATGCCCTACGAGCTTACAACTTGCCAAGCCAATACTTGGACACAAAATTATGAGTTCTAACTCAAATACAAATAAAGCCCTAGGCTTGAATGTTTACATGTAAGTCAAATAAAAACAAACAAATTAAAACAAGGCTTCAAAATCCGGTTCCTTCCAAGCTAAGTCCTTGGAGGTAGCGAATCACCTGGACCTGAAAATGATGTTCCCTTATAGGGTGAGCCACAGCCCAATAGAAATATACTAAACCAAATATAAGGATTGAATAAAGCAATAACATTCAATAGATGGTTAACCATGATAATCAGTTATATTAATATACAATCTTAAGACACTAATGTCTATGACACTTATCAATATCCATTATTATCAATGTGGCTCAGAACCTGGCCAAACTTACAACAGTGAACTATATAGCATATTCACATTACTTCTAATATCAACAACACAAATGAGACTCAGGCTCATATCAAAACACTTCATACTTCCAGATTGATACACATTTTAGTGCTGTATCAATAAAACACTTCAATATAAATAAGCACACATAAAAGTGATGCTAATGGAGTCCATCCTCTATCTCCTCCCAAACAAAATCCGGTTTAGAGGTCCATCCCCTATCTTCTCCTAAACCGTGGAGTACATCCCCTATCTCCTCCCACACAAAACAATGTATGTAAACACATAACATATACAACACACAATCAATACACATAATGTCTGTATTAATTCAACAGTCAAATTTAATGACTTAGCCAATGATTAGTTTCAGTTATCCCTAATCCACATGCAATGTCTACAACAATTACGACTATCCTCCACCGATAGCCCAAAACAGTTATTTCTAGACTTGGAAATAAATAATTCAACAATTAAATAGACGAGTGATTTAAATTAACCAACTACCCCATTTAATCAATAAATTCCCCAATCTCATGAATTTAATTAATTTCCCCAATGTTCCTTAAATTAAATATACAATTCAATTTATTTAAACAACTAGGGTTTTTCCCAAAATTACCAAAATACCCCCAACATATTAAAATGCCAGAACTTAGAACAAAACGTATACATTGGAGTAGGAAATCCATACCTCGAAGAAATCTACAAAAATGGAGAAGATGGAGATGACGACCCAAAATCCAAAGTACTCCAAATCCACAAACGTTCGGATCAAAACGAAGCCCTCGACTCACTCTAACTTTTTAATAAAGGATCTAGGGTAAAAACACCCTAAAACTAGATAAAACCTAGGGTAGAAGGTGTGTAGAGGAAGAGAGAAGTCGGACCTAGAGTTTGGAATCAAAAAGGATATGAAAAACTGATTTTAAACCCGCTGCTGCCTATTTAAACCTGACAGGCTCGCTCGAGCGACCAGACACAGAAAACCCTCGCTCGAGCGAAGAAAAGCTCACTCGAGCCAAGAACTCGAAGCTTCAGGTCTGCAACCCAGAAGCACGCTCGAGCGAATAACTTCTCGCTCGAGCGAAGAACTCGAAAACATACACCTCACTCGCTCGAGCGAAGGAAAGCTCGCTCGAGCGAAGAATCACAACCTTCAGGTCTATACTAGACGCAATCGCTCGCTCGAGCGAAGAAAAGCTGGCTCGAGCGACCAACCCAAAAATTGGACAGCAACACTAGATTTCCGAACCCAACCAACCTGAAACAACCTGCCCAATACATCCCATAACTCCGAGAGAGAAAATAAAAGATGACAACAACAATTATACAATGACAGCATCTACGGAACCTAAGTCCGGATACAATAATCAAAAGGAAAAGACCGGGGTCGCTATAACCTCCCCCCCTTAAAAGAATTTCGTCCCCGCAATTAAGCATAAGTTTTTGAAAACAGATTTTTCTCCAATTCCGACAATATGACAATATAATAATAAACCACTTGACCCAATACCGGTTATTTCATCTCTTATCAAGAGGCATCTCATAATATGTATATCAAACAACATATATTACAACCTGCAACAATATTATGCATTTTTCCTTTCAATCTCAACAGTTTCAACATCATATTCAATTTCATGATAGAGTTCGAATTCAACAATATATTCAACATAATCAATGTTATACTAAACTTCCATTATAAGGCAAGTTTCAAAATATTAACATTAAACCAAAACATTCTCAATGTTTTCCAACTTAAGACATATATAAAGTTCTTAAGTTCAACAATATTACAAAATCTAAATACAAAATTACAAATCACTAAACATGTCCGGATATTTCTCGCGGACTTCCAATTCACGTTCCCAAGTGGCTTCCTTCACCCCGTGATGTTTCCATAAAACTTTACCAAAGGAATGGTCTTGCCTCGCAAAACTTGATCCCGTCTATCCAAGACTCGAATCGGTCTCTCCTCATACGAGACATCTTCGTCTACCACTAAATCAGTCCAATCCAACACATGTGATGGATCCGGCTCATACTTTCGAAGCATACTCACATGAAACACATCATGAACTCCGGACAACTGCGGTGGCAAAGCTAACGATAAGCAGCTTTGCCAATCCTCTCGAGGATCTCAAAAGGACCAATGAATCGAGGGGACAACTTCCCGCTCTTCCCAAACCTCATCAATCCCCGTCTAGGTGATATCTTCAGAAAGACATGATCACCCATCTCAAACACCAAAGGTCTCCTCCTACGGTCGGCATAAGATTTCTGACGACTCTGGGCTGTAACAAGTCTCTTACGGATAAGCTCAACTTTCTCCGTCGTTTCCCTCACTAACTCCGGTCCCAACAAAGGTGCATCACCCACCTCGGCCCAACAAACTGGAGACCTACAAGGTCGGCCATACAAGGCCTCAAACGGTGCCATACCGATACTAGACTGGAAACTGTTGTTGTAGGCAAACTCCACCAAAGGCAAGTGCCTCTCCCACGACCCACTGAAATCAAGAACACAACCCCGAAGCATATCCTCAAGGATCTGAATAGTACACTCGGACTGCCCGTCAGTCTGAGGATGATAAGCCGTGCTAAAGGTCAACTTGGTGCCTAGAGCACTCTGCAAACTCTGCCACAACCTAGCAGTAAAACGAGGATCTCTATCTGAGACAATCGTTACTGGGACCCCGTGCAACCTCACTATGTCCCGGATATACAAGTCAGCTAGATGATCTATCGAATCTTTCATGTGCATAGGAATAAAATGCGCTGATTTAGTCAACCGGTCTACAACCACCCAATAGCATCACTACCCCGCTGAGTCCTCAGAAGACCTACAACGAAGTCCATAGTGACATGCTCCCACTTCCACTCGGCAATAGGCAAGGGTTGTAACAAACCCGCTGGCCTCTGATGCTCGGCCTTCACTTGCTGGCAAGTAAGGCACTTAGACACGAAAGCTGCCACATCTCTCTCATACCCCGCCACCAAAACTGGCGACCTAAATCCCGATACATCTTAGTACCTCCTGGATGCACCGCAAGGCGCGAATGATGAAACTCTCAGAGTACTTCCTCTCGGCAAGACTCCGGCACAAACAGACGGTCTCGGTATCTCACACTCAGGTCGGGATACACCGTCAAACCCTTCTCAACTTTCCCACTGGAGATCTTCTCTCGGAGGGATTCTACCTCATGGTCACCTCTCTGAGCCTCTAACACTCGAGTCACAAGTGTAGGCTGTGCAACAACAGAAAACAATGCCGCAGTCTTAACTGATTCGCCCAGAAGCAAATCGAACTCTCCAAGTGCACCCAACATCTCCCACTCTCGGATGGCTATACTAGCTATGTCACCAACAGGTTTCCTGCTAAGGGCATCGGCCACAACATTGGCCTTCCCCAGATGATAATGTAACTCGAAGTCATAATCCTCAATAAACTCCATCCACCTCCTCTGCCTCAAATTCAAGTCTTTCTGTGTAAACAGATACTTCAGACTCTTATGATCCGAGAATACCTCGAACTTCTCACCATAAAGATAATGCCTCCAAATCTTCAAGGCAAATATCACAGCTGCTAACTCTAAATCATGCGTAGGGTAATTCTTCTCGTGAATTTTCAACTGACGTGAGCCATAGGCAACCACTTTCCCCTCTTGCATCAACACACAACCCAGACCCTCTCGTGAGGCATCACAATAAACTGCATAACCCAACCCTCTCTCCGGAATAATCAATACTGGAGCGGTGGTCAGTCTAACTTTCAACTCCTGAAACGACTTTTCACAAGTCTCACTCCATACAAACTTGACTCCCTTCCGAGTCAATCTAGTCAAAGGCGAAGCTAACCTGGAGAAATCCTTCACAAACCGACGATAGTACCCAGCTAATCCCAGAAAACTGCGAATCTCAAACACACTCTTAGGCTGTGCCCAATCTTGCACTGCCTCCGTCTTGGATGTATCAACAGACACCCCTTCCCCAGAAACGACATGGCCTAAGAATTTCACCTCTTCTAGCCAGAACTCACACTTCCCAAACTTAGCATAAAGCTTATGGGCTCTAAGTAACTCAAGCACCACTCTCAAGTGTTCCTTGTGCTCCTCCTCTGACGGTGAATAGATAAGAATGTCGTCCACAAAGAAGACTACAAAACGATCTAAGAATTCTCTGAAGATCCGGTTCATCAAATCCATAAACACTGCCGGTGCATTGGTGAGCCCAAATGGCATCACCAGAAACTCATAGTGGCCATACCGCGTACGGAATGCCGTCTTCGGAATATCATCCTCCCTGACTCTTAACTGATGATAACCCGATCTCAAGTCTATCTTAGAAAAACAACGGGAACCCTTCAGCTGATCAAACAAATCATTTATACGAGGCATAGGGTACTTATTCTTAACCGTAACCCGATTCAATTTCCGGTAATCTATACACAGTCTCAAAGCACCACCTTTCTTTTTAACAAAGAGGGTCGGTGCTCCCCACGGCGAAACACTAGGACGGATATAGCCCTTATCTAACAACTCCTGGAGCTGAATCTTCAACTCAACTAACTCGGCTGGGGCAAAACGATAAGGTGCCATAGAAATTGGCGCCGTGCCGGGTGCTAGGTCAATAGAGAACTTAATCTCTCGGTGCGGTGGCAAACCAACAAGATCTTCGGGAAAGACGTCTGGGTACTCACAAACCACCCTTGGCAACACAATCTGAGCCTCATCAACCTCACTAATCGAAAGATTAGTAAGTAGACCACTAAGCTCACTCCGCCCTCGTGAAACATACCCCGGTGGCAAAACACTACCAACCCGGTCCCCCAGAAAATGGAAACACTCTCCGCTAACGGTACAACAAGTGACCCTCTGACGGTAGCAATCAATAACTGCCCGGTATGACGATAACCAGTCCATACCCAAAATAACATCAAAGCCCTTCATAGGCATAACTACAAAAGAAAATGGGATTCTATGATCATCGACCTCTATATCGCAACCCCTAACACCTTGTTTCAAGATCAATTCACCCCCAAGAGGTGACACTACACAAATAGGAGATGCTAACTGTGCTAACTCCAACTCCAAAACAGATGCAAATGCAGCAGACACAAAGGAATGAGATGCACCCGTATCAATCAAAACACTAGCAACAGAATTGCAAAACAAGAAGGTACCTCTCACAACAGATGGAGCCGGTACCAGATCCTGCGCGGTAACAGCATACACGCGCCCAGATGACCTCTGATCAACCTGCTCACCCCTAGGAGCATACGACTGCTGTACGGACTGGGACGATGAAGCCCCCTGATTGGCCCTCGAGGCCTGACCCGACTGAGCTGGCTGCTGACCCTGAGTCTGCCTCAAACCTGATGCACTAGGTGTGCCACCCAACTGCGGGCAATACCTCTTCATGTGCCCTGCCTGACCGCACTGAAAACAAGTGAGCGGCTGGCCTCTACTCTGACTCTGGCTCTGAGATCGAGCCGAAGAAGATGCTGTTTTCTGCCCTCCTCCCCTCTGAGGACAAACTGGAGACTTGTGGCCCAGCTGGCCACACTTGAAACAGGTAATGTCTCCCTGGCTGCCTTTCCCCGAACTAGCACTCGGTACAGGAAAAGTCGATCTGGAAAAGCTACCCTGAGACTGCTGAGGGTTAAAACCCTTCTGTCTCCTACCATCACTCTGGCCATCTTGACTCCTCTTGGAGCCTTTCTGCCCTTCCTCCTCTTCCTGCATCATGATCTCAGTATGGGCTGCAGCATCCACCAGACGCCCATAATCCCGAATCATAGACCCTACAACTCTCAGCTTGAGGCCACGCCTCAACTTCTTCTCAAACTCAATGCAACGGCGTTCCTCAGACGCCACAACTCAGGTGCAAACCTGGACAAACTAGTGAATGCAGCCTCAAACTCGACCACTGAAGAACTCGATTGCTTAAGCTGACAGAACTGGTCTCTCAGCTTCTCCTTAACTGCCGACGATAAGAACCTCTCCTGGAAAGCATTCACAAAAGCCTCCCATGTACCTCCTATACGACCTTTGGTGAACTTCCACCACTGACCCGCATCCCCCTTCAGCTGGAAAGATGCCAGAGTCACCTTCAACCCCTCGTCTTCGATGCCAAGCATCTCAAACGTTTTCGTTGTTTGCTCGAGCCATTCATCTGCCTTAAGCGGCTCTTTAGGATCACCAACAAATTCATCCGGATTAGACCGGAAAAACTCCCTCTTCAGAAAGGAGGGTCCTGCATCCGCAACAACAACCTGAGCCTGATTCTCAGCTCTGAGAATACCTACTGACTCCCTGAATGCCCCTGCTATCTCTCGGGCTAAAGCGCCCATAGCCTGCTGGCCTACTGGCTCGGCCACATTGGCCTGACCAACTCCCTCCTGCACTGCCGGAATCTCCTCTGGCACAGGCACCTCCTGCCTACCCGGCCTACCACGCCTACCGCGTCCTCGTCCTCGTCCTAACATCCTAATAAAGGAAAACAAAGACGTTAGCACATTAATAAATGTGCCGAAGTTAAACATTCGCGTCCTAATGCATTGGACAACAATAATTCACTCCACGTAAGCACATAATCACATAAGCACCTACGAATTTCATTCCCGGATAATGATAGTCCCAAAGCGTTACTTTAGTTCCGGTTAGAAGCAGTAGTGATCAAGTGCCTTTCCAACAAGACTACTAGAAACTTAAGGGTCCAATCAACATCCTAGAAACTACGTTCCATACCCACATAATCACATAAACATATTATCAAATAAACATATAACATTACACTAAGTCTCTATCAAACGAGACGAACCCATTGTGATACTAATCACTTCCCACGTACCCAAAGTATTCAAACCCGGTACGCTCTGATACCAAGTTGTAACGCCCTCAAAAATAACCCATAACATATACAATAATAAGATGCATTACTCAAGTAAATAAACCACAATTCATTCTTCAGAGTATTACTAAAATAAGACATTACATGTAACATCAAAATAAATGCCCTACGAGCTTACAACTTGCCAAGCCAATACTTGGACACAAAATTATGAGTTCTAACTCAAATACAAATAAAGCCCTAGGCTTGAATGTTTACATGTAAGTCAAATAAAAACAAACAAATTAAAACAAGGCTTCAAAATCCGGTTCCTTCCAAGCTAAGTCCTTGGAGGTAGCGAATCACCTGGACCTGAAAATGATGTTCCCTTATAGGGTGAGCCACAGCCCAATAGAAATATACTAAACCAAATATAAGGATTGAATAAAGCAATAACATTCAATAGATGGTTAACCATGATAATCAGTTATATTAATATACAATCTTAAGACACTAATGTCTATGACACTTATCAATATCCATTATTATCAATGTGGCTCAGAACCTGGCCAAACTTACAACAGTGAACTATATAGCATATTCACATTACTTCTAATATCAACAACACAAATGAGACTCAGGCTCATATCAAAACACTTCATACTTCCAGATTGATACACATTTTAGTGCTGTATCAATAAAACACTTCAATATAAATAAGCACACATAAAAGTGATGCTAATGGAGTCCATCCTCTATCTCCTCCCAAACAAAATCCGGTTTAGAGGTCCATCCCCTATCTTCTCCTAAACCGTGGAGTACATCCCCTATCTCCTCCCACACAAAACAATGTATGTAAACACATAACATATACAACACACAATCAATACACATAATGTCTGTATTAATTCAACAGTCAAATTTAATGACTTAGCCAATGATTAGTTTCAGTTATCCCTAATCCACATGCAATGTCTACAACAATTACGACTATCCTCCACCGATAGCCCAAAACAGTTATTTCTAGACTTGGAAATAAATAATTCAACAATTAAATAGACGAGTGATTTAAATTAACCAACTACCCCATTTAATCAATAAATTCCCCAATCTCATGAATTTAATTAATTTCCCCAATGTTCCTTAAATTAAATATACAATTCAATTTATTTAAACAACTAGGGTTTTTCCCAAAATTACCAAAATACCCCCAACATATTAAAATGCCAGAACTTAGAACAAAACGTATACATTGGAGTAGGAAATCCATACCTCGAAGAAATCTACAAAAATGGAGAAGATGGAGATGACGACCCAAAATCCAAAGTACTCCAAATCCACAAACGTTCGGATCAAAACGAAGCCCTCGACTCACTCTAACTTTTTAATAAAGGATCTAGGGTAAAAACACCCTAAAACTAGATAAAACCTAGGGTAGAAGGTGTGTAGAGGAAGAGAGAAGTCGGACCTAGAGTTTGGAATCAAAAAGGATATGAAAAACTGATTTTAAACCCGCTGCTGCCTATTTAAACCTGACAGGCTCGCTCGAGCGACCAGACACAGAAAACCCTCGCTCGAGCGAAGAAAAGCTCGCTCGAGCCAAGAACTCGAAGCTTCAGGTCTGCAACCCAGAAGCACGCTCGAGCGAATAACTTCTCGCTCGAGCGAAGAACTCGAAAACATACACCTCGCTCGCTTGAGCGAAGGAAAGCTCGCTCGAGCGAAGAATCACAACCTTCAGGTCTATACTAGACGCAATCACTCGCTCGAGCGACCAGAAACAAAATACCCTCGCTCGAGCGACCAAGTCCTCGCTCGAGCGACCAACCCAAAAACTGGACAGCAACACTAGATTTCCGAACCCAACCAACCTAAAACAACCTGCCCAATACATCCCATAACTCCAAGAGAGAAAATAAAAGATGACAACAACAATTATACAATGACAGCATCTACGGAACCTAAGTCCGGATACAATAATCAAAAGGAAAAGACCGGGGTCGCTATAGTATACCTGTGTAATTCCTTTAATTCTTCTTAGTGGATTGTCTTGTGTCAGTTGTCCGTGGTTTTTTTATCACAGTTGGAGGTGTCCAATTGTGGTTTTTCCACGTAAAAATCATTGTGTCTCTTTGTCTTGATTGTTTGATTGGGATTTTTATATTCTGCTTAAAATTGATACATAATCACAAATCAACATCTAGGGGTTTCTAGATTTTTCATGTTATATAGATGACCTTTCAAAAATGAAACTTGTATGCCAGTAAAAAAAAAAAAAATGAAACTTGTAAATTAAGTGGGCTCACTTGCTTAGTTCTTAATTTTTTTTTTTAAATATAAAAAAATATAAAACTTATATCTTGTGCCCAATTGTATTATGTGAGTTATTATGAACAAACAATAGTATTTTAATCTCATCAACTGTCAAAGTAAAATAAAATAAGAATAAATTGAAATGCATACTTACAATAATATTTATGATTATATCATATTAAGCTACAACATAAGACTTGAAATCCCTTGTCTATGATGTACCCAAAAAAGAAATCCCTTGTCTAGGTTCTAAAATTCTGGTTCACCCTTCTAATAGTGTCATGTCCTAGTTTGAATCCAAAATTAAATTATAAAACTTCATTTATAATTAAGAAATAAACAAATTGCATTAAATTTAAATTATGACAGCTTAATGGTACTGAAAAATAAGATTTAGAATTGAGAGAGAATGATGACAAATGATCCGAAGTCATAAGAGACAATAATGTTGACATGAAATAATTAAGGCAATGGCCAACAAAAGAAGAAAAACATTAATCAAAGTTAAGACATTCAGTGTCCATAGAACTTGCACAATAATACACTCAACACTTTCACTAGAACTTTCACAAGGAAAAAAGAGCAGAGCATTCTGGCCAATTATGCAAAAGCAAAACCATAATTATAAAGTTACACAAATATATAAGTCTCATTTGCTGCACCAATTAGTGCCATTTTGGGAACATGGTAAAAAGCCACGTTTTTGGACAAAATGTCTAAAAACGTGACTGCTAAAAACGCCAAAAAAGTCATTTGGCAAGTGCCAAAAACGCAGCTATAAAATTACAAATTAGGGCCTATGAAAAAAAATAAAAAAATAAATCTCTTATGTTGGATAAGGGTATTTTGGTCATTTTAATTTGATTTGACACCATAAATAAATATTAAACTAAAAAATAAAAAGCTAGCTTTTTACCAACTTCCCAAATCACTTCCAAAAAAGCCAAAAAGCTTGGTAAAAAGCCAAAAGCCAGCTTTTTACCAACTTTTCAAAACAACCCTTAATATCATCAAATCAGGAACTTGTTAGGACTATCGGGGGTGTTTGTTTAGATTTTTTTAAGCCAATTTATAGCTTTTAGTTTTGAAAAAATTATTTTGGACTGCTCAGTTAAACTTATTTCAAACAGTTTTTTATTCTAACAACTTATTTTAACTCAAAAAAGCTGATTTTGAGAAGCTATTCATCCCTTATTTCTGATTATCAGCTTTTGCTGTAAACATGTTAATTTACGATTATACTCTTATATTTTTTATTTTTTTAAAAATAAAAAAAGACCCAAATGGACTATAAATTATTATTATTATTTTTTTATGAGAAATGTAGACAAGTAGTGAATAACAAAAAATAAAATTTAATTAAAAAAAAACTACTTCACAGCTTATTTAACAAACACTACTTAGTAACTTAAATCTATAATCCAACAGCTACACTAAACAGATTAACAGCTTCTGATTAAAGTCATAATTTATAATCTGTTAAGTTATAATCTATAATCTATTTTAACATTTACATAAACGGGGCCGTCATCAATTTTAGGTCAGTTAAAGTTTGCCTACCACAACGTTCCCACACACATCATAAGAAAGTATTAGGTGGTCTAAGAGCATAGTCAGTTAGTGTTCGATAACATTGTGATTAGTTAGTGAATTAACAAATTGGCAGTATTATTCAAACACAATCGAGTAATAAGAAATCTAACCAACAAGAATAATGTAAATACATCATATAATGTTATTTCTGGACCAACTAATAATTTTCCCCACATCACCCTTGAATGTGACAGAGAGGTGCCTATGCAATCAACCACAGATGATTGGGGTCAGTGGAAAAACTAATCCTTCATTTCTTGAACATTTGGTTGTCAACAACAGACAACTAAGAAAAAAATATTGAGAAAAAATATTTTTTAAATATTATTTATAATTTAAAATGTTTATTACTCACATCATATTAAGTTGAAATTTACATTCACCAAACTAAGACTATTCATATTAGGATTAATGTTTAATGAAAAATATATATATATATATATATATATCTGTTCATATTACAAAGGAACACATTTGAGAATTGGCCTTTTTAATAATTTTTTAACTTTTTATAATAATTAAAAAAAAGGTGCAAAAAATAAGGAGAATAAGTTGAGAAATGTAATAATTTTTTAACTTTTTGACAAAAAATCTTGTTCATGTTTAATGGAGAATTTCATGTGCTAACTGATTAAGTTACCTAACATACAATCCTCCTTCTTTATTTGGACTTATGACTAATTGTATAAAATATTAAACACTAAGCACAACACTGACTGAGCTAAGTTTAAATCTACACTACATATTCATATTCGACTTGTTAAATATGAATCAAGCAAAGTTTGAATAACTTATTACTTGGCTCAATGAGAATATATACATTATTAAAAATTAAGCTATCGTATTTGGTTTCTTAAAAACTCAGTCAAGATCTGCTCGTTATGTAAATAGGTTAATCTTGAACTTATTTTGAAGCTTTTTAAATTTTCAAACGAAACTTAAACAACTTAATACTCAACTTATTTACAGTTTTAAGTCTAAGAACATGCAAATAAATTACCTTGTAGTAAATTATTATCTACTTGATAGCTTGTTAATTTTCTAGGTCTAGAAAGATCTGAAAAACAGAGACAACTCTTGGGGAGTATTACTAACCTCATGGATCCAACCATCAAAATTGGACAATATTGGTGGTGCTAAAAAGAAACGTGCCCTTTACCTTTTATAGGAAAAGGATGTGTGAGAATGACCCAATGTGGCAATTGATGGGGCACATATTGTCCAAAAGCAGTTGAATTGAGAACAATTTTGAACTTTGAAGTGAGGGGTGTTAATGGGAGCTTCTATTTGCACATCTCTCATCCTCTTTTTACACACACTAAATAAAAATTATTTTTATTTTAATTTTATTTTTAAGTGAAATTACTATTTTGGACATAAAATAAACACATTCGGAAGTTGATTGTCGAAAAATTGAAAAACATTCGGAACTCAACTTCCGAACAAGTTATTTAGTTTCGGAAATCAACTTCCGAACCAATTGTTTATTTTCGGAAATCAACTTCCGAACCAATAAAAGATGTGTAAAGAGGGGAAGGTGTGTGTGCAAATAGAAGCTCCCGGTGTTAATGTGTGTATTTGTCCTCACTTGCCTAATTTGTCCTTTTTATTGGATTATTGGATTCCCATCGAGGAGACACCCTTCAACATGCCCACTTAGTCAAAGACAAAAGTTCATTTCATCTTGATTGATTTACAACCGTTTAATTATATTTTAAAATTCTCATATAATTTAATAATTATAAATTATAAATTATAAATAAATTGAAGTAAGGAGAGAAGAAATTTGAGACCAAAAATTTCTGACATAAAAATTTTATCTCAAATCCCTTGTCACTATCCAAAAATATTCATAATTGACAAATTATGTCTCGAAAAACATCATGCAAATTCTTATCTAATCCAATAATTATATATATTTTGTTATAGAAAAGAGAACACATCATTTTCGGAACAGAAAGAATTGGCCCACCATGGGAGCTGCCATGACTACATTGCATGCCTGACCTGACCTGAGGGCTGAGTGTGTGGTGCCTAGTGCCACATGAGTAGTGTTACTCAAATGGATTTGTCAGTTGATATTAAAAAAATATAAAAAATTAAATAAATTAATAAGATAAAATATTATATCTAAACTATAATTATTTCATTTCTTTTTTTACAAAAATCGTAAAAGTCAAAAAAAATTTACCAAATGAACTTTTTAATTTCAAATTAAAAAAAAAAAAAAATCACGACTCCAAAAAATCAACTAAAATTTTTTTTGCCAAATGACAACTTAAGAGTCCATAGCTTTGGAATAAGATCCCCTTCAATAATTATTCTTTTATTAATCTTACAATGGTTAAATTTGTAAACATTTATTCATAAATCCCTCTTCACTTCCTTAAATATGTTCTTACAACGGTTAAATTTGTAAACATTTATTCATAAATCCTTGAATATGTTTTAAGGGGTCTTAAACTACCGTCATCCAATTAGGATTTTCTAGTTTTCAATACTTTTGTGCCGCGCTTTGCTTCTTTAAAATGGCCATATATGTACTTAAAAAAACACTAACCACCCTTTTTCAGTTGACTTGTTAATTTTGCCACCAAAAAGAATAATAATGCTAAGGTAACCGAGCACTGTTATATAATAACCAAGATTATGTTTGTTTAGGCAGATTAGAATTCTTAAGATTAAGTCCTAAGTCATAGGATTATCAATCCTTTTGAATTGAATAACCTATCTCGTGTTTAGATTAACTCCAGATCATAAGGTAAGATTGATAGTCCAAATCTCTCCTTAGCTCCTCATTTTATACCCACCCCCTATTGGTCTTGTAACATCAACATGGCAAAATTACAAAGAAGCATCATTCATAAGAACCCAAACAATTTCCAAAAGCAAGCTAATGTATATTTATATGGTATTTAATAACTGTACCATCGATCCCATCCAACCAACAAACTGTTAACCAAGTTATCTAAACAAAGTTGCCATCCAAAAAGTAACAAGACCAATCTCAGTCCAAAAGACGGGCAAAGGAGACGCTCCATTCCATCTAAGACAAACATTATCGAAAAGCAGCAGGTTCTTGATGCCAAGGATTTTAACATATTTTGGCCCCTCGGAAGACCATCTCGGGATGCTGCATTAATCCCAAACAGAAGTTTAGTTAACCAATCTTGAAGTGGTGAGAGAGAGAGAGAGAGAGAGAGAGAGAGGAAGCAATTTAAGTGCTCACCTCAGCCATAAACTTCTTGAGAAGCTCTTGTTTCTGCATCTTATCACTCGTTGGAAGGCCCATGGTCTTCTGTCGCTGGTCAAACTGCAAAGGAACACAAAGGCAACAAAGTCGGAAATCAACGACAATGAAGTTGAAAACAACCCACCAATGATAGTCATAATCGTAAACAACAAGGGAAAATAGAATACATATATTGATAATACAGTTGTTTGACATGATAAGAATGGGTTCAAATGGTTTTCTTATAAAGAGAAAATATTGATCAGATCATATAACCAACAAACCATGCACTATTATATGTTTTCATACTGCACAAGTTTTTCCCATTCATGATAACCCCCGAGCAGAGGTGAAAGGCATTAGTGACCTACCATCATTTTTTCCACAGTGGACCGTGTTTCTGGGTCCAGATCAGACAGCTTGCTGCTTTCCGGTTCCACCTTTTGAGTATCAACTTCAGGATCACCTTTTGGTTTGTAATGCGGAACAAACCTAGGGAAGTGCCCACTCAGAGAGATGTTGGAAACCAAGGAAGGATGGTTAAACCTCCTCTGGTGGCTCCGAACAATTGGGTATTGCTTAAACACCCAAAGACGAAGGAACCAGATATGGTCCCAGTCATTTCGAGATCACAGAGGAGAAAGATTCAACGCAGGTACACTCAGTACCAGAAAGATATGAAAGAAAATGGATAGAGCTCTTCATTGGTCCAGACCGAAGGAAAGAAGACTGCAAAGCCAGACCATACTCCAAAGCCAACGCTACAAAGCAAAGTGGGTTGCGGCAGAGAACAGTTGGCCAAGGTTCATTCTGAACTAAAAGCCAGAGAGAAGTCTAGCTTAGCAGGATTGGAGAAAGCTCTGATGAAGAGTGATAGCGAGACAGAAGAAGAAATTAGCATAAGCCAAAAGAAAGAAATGGTGGAGGAAGAAATGTTCGAAGCCTTCATGGCTGAGCAAACATTTCTGGTTGAAAAACCAATTGAGAAAAACCATTCGAAGGAACCTGTTAGCAATGAAGTGCCAGAATGCAGCATGGAGGACGCTTCTGAGGTAACTGATCAAGATAGCCAAGAGGGGAAACAGGCACAGCCAGCCATCCAGTTTGGCTCATTTCCTCCAGTATCAATTAATATGGTACATATACTACCTTGTGAGTTTGAAGCTGGGGATGAGAACCAAGATGGTCAAGAAGTTGATCCAATTCCAGTCTCTAGTGAAGATTCACAAGTGAGTATGGTACAGGATGATTCCGGAATGGCAACCCCAATGGAAACTGAATATGAGAGTGAAGAAGAGGTGAGCATTAACCTCTCATATCCTTTTGAATATCCCTCGAATTCTATGACACAAGATGTCAAGCCTTTGTACATCAAGGCTTTCTTCGATGGGATACAATTGAAGCGAGTCCTGATAGATAATGGGGTAGCAGTGAACTTACTACCGAAATCTTCTTTGAAGAAACTAGGGAAAAAGAATCCCAGATTGATCCCAACTAGCACAACCATTGCTGGCTTTGCTGGAGACAAACAGATGGCTTAGGGAATTCTACCCATTAACTTGAGTGTGGGAACCAGGGACTGCATGACAACATTCTTCGTAATCGTCAGTAATGCTAAATACAATGCTTTACTTTGGAGAGATTGGATCCACACTAACAAATGTGTGCCTTCCTCTTTGCATCAGAAAATTATGATGGCCTTAGGCAATGGAGAGACAAAGGAAATCGATGTAGATCCTCAACCCTTCATAGCCTGTGCAGACTTTGCATAGGCCAAACTGTATATTGAGGGAGTGACACCACTCAGTATACTGAGGAAACCTGATGGCTCAGCCGAAGTGACGGCTGATGAGGAAGTGACACACCTGAAGAACTTAGTCCAGGAGAGTGCTGATGAAGAGGTTGTCGTTAAAGATGACAATGATGCCTGATTGTAAGCAAAGAGATGAAGCATAAGAAGCCAAGTCCTTGGCTCTAATTAAATTCTCAACATTGGATGTAAAAGCAATAGTCCAGAAAGTACAGGGAGCAAGAGAGAGAAGCCATGATAATTGGCTGCAAGCAGAAGCAGCAACAGGTCAAAGTTTTGACCCTTGATAAATACTGTGCATTGGACATTGAAACAAAAGTCCAGGAGATAGAGGAAGAGGAAGCATTCCCTATCAGTTACCAGGCCCTTTCTTTTTTTCTCAGCTTTAACAAAATCACTGTAAGATGAGTTAAGAGAGGGGAGGGAGAAAGGGACTGCTAAGTTAGGGAAATCTGGTGTAATGGGAGTACCAATAGAGGATACTCCTAGTAGATGACAAATATCGAGAATAGTAGGGGCCATCATCCCACATCTAAATTGAAAGAAATTAAAGATAGGGTTCCAAAAACATAAAGCAGCAAGAACTAGGAAAGGGTCCTCTGAGATAGTTACCCTAGATAGTCGAAGAGCATCGAGAAGGCAGAGCTCTTGAAGGTCCAGTGTCCTAGCAGGGATGACCCGGTCATACCATTCTTGCCACTCCGGTCTCACCGTGGGCCAGCATCGGTGAGGGCAATTGATTCTCCAGTTCCTCCAGTCGAGACCACCTTCATAAAGGAGACATTGGTTCTCCAGACGAGGATATAAGGCTGAGAGCTCATTAAGGATCTCTTTGAATATGGGCCCGAGCACATAATCTTGTTGCACATGGCGACGAGGGACAAAAATACGCCCATCGATAGCGCTTTTGTCCCCAGCCTTGTACTTCTCACATTCTGCATCAATGAGTCTTTTCAGGGCCACAGATGAGCTCACACGCTCTATGACTGGCACTGTTGGTGAAGAAGAAGCCATTGATAATACGCTTTTTGAGAAAGTGAAGAAGAGAGTAGAGAGAAGTGGAAGACTGATGAGGGTTTGTACGTTAAGAGCGTAAGTAATTCCAGAACGCGAAACAAAAGGGTTTTAAAAGCCTTTGTGTCCGGAAAATATATCCCATAAGTCGTTAAGTACTAAAAGTACGAATACGAGGAGTCTCTTCCGATATTGATAGTTTTTTGGAGGGAAGAGCACATTCCGGATGGTGATGCCAGCTTCGAAGCAAGATATTTGGCTTTGAAATCAAATTTTGGGCCAAAAATCAAACAACAATGGCTTCGAAATACATAAGTCGGCTTCGAAGCATATTACATGCTTAAAAATGTAAGAATACTCAAGGATGGATTTACTTCGAAGAGATTAAGGACCTGTAATAGGTTTCTTAACAAAAGTAATACCCTTGAGGCAAAGTTTGAGGACCTTTGAGGAAGTAAATAGTTGTTCAAAACATCTAAACCAATAGTTGGTTTGCATATACACAGAGAATTGTTTGTACGATTAAAACAGTGTACCCCAAGAGCAGTTTCCATATTGTTGTGAGTATGGACTGTTGCAAAACTAGTCAGTACTAACCATGACTATATTTTGGTTATGATTAAAATAGGCTTTGAGGGGAAAGATTGTTAAATTCGAAGCACCAATTCTAAACAAAAATCAACAAGAGTTGGAAACCATAGTCCATAAATCGGAAAATTCATCTCAGCATCCTTATTGGAATTGATTGGATCTATATTCGAAGGATAAGATTGTTAAATTCGAAGCACTGATTCTAAATGAAAATCAGCAAAATTGTCGATTTTATTCCAAAAGTTGGAAGAATTCATGTTGATTTTAGTGTTTTAACAATTGTGTCCAGTTTCAAAGGATGAGTTTGTTCAGAAAGAAGTTCTAAAATTGCTTTTGAAGATGAATGGAGACAAAATCAAATAATGCCAAAATAATCTTAGTTGTGTTAAAGAAAAAAGCAATTACATCGAACGACTCTCTTTTTGTACAAGTTCAAGCTCATAGAAATAAGGAATGGAATAAAGAACAAGATCATGAAATGTTGTCCAACTATGGTCGATGAATTTCTTTTCTTCCTTCATTCTATTCTCCATTTCTTACAGGATTGGCTGCTGAAGTTGATGTGCTCTCACTTGGTAAAAGAGCTCTTCAGCCTTTATTTCAAATGTTGCTTCTTTCAATCCTCGCTCCAGTTCGCCCATATCCATGTCATCTTCGTATGCAGAGTCTTTATTCTGGAAGTCATCGAATTTCTCGATGAGTTTCTCTGCTTCGAACTGAGTATGAACTTGAAGGGATGAGAGTTGGTCCAAAGATTGAGCGGTTGCCATGGCAGTTCGATGCCAGTGAAGGAGTAATGGAAGTTGGTCTAGAAACATGTGGAGTTCTGCTTGAGCAATGGGGCTAAGGATCTGACCCTGCGTTAGAATATCACAAGCCCATCGAAAGTTCTTGAGAGGAACATCGTCCTCCAGAACGTCAAAAGGCAAGTGAGAGAAGGCTGCAAGCAAAAACTGGGCTTGTTTTCGCTCAGCTGGAGTAGGGGGAGATGGAGGCATGTAAGGAAGAAAGACCTTATCCGCAGAAAGGGCGAGCCCCAGTCTCTCTGGCCAAGAGGGAGTTGGTGGAGGAAAAGGTGTGGATGCTTCTAATTCAGGAGATGGAGAAGAAGATGTGGATGCTTCCATTTCAGGAGATGGCGTGAGAGCAGAAGGAACAAAGGCATTAATGTAATCGAGCCAATCGGAAGAGCAGAGTTTCGCCCTATTGGCTAAAGATGATAGATTGTGCCCTTGGGCCTCTTCTAGGCATCGGGTGGCAGACATTATCCTTGTAGACATGGAGGATGTGTACTATGCTACAAGTAAATTGTCCTCCAAATTGCGTCGGAGGTCGATGGGCACATAAGGGTAAACCACCGAGCTTCGCGCATATGAAGGAAAGTCCAACGGGTCGGTGAATTCGACAAAGTGGTGGTTAATTGCTCCCTTAATTCCCCGACCTCAGGTCCTGACCAGTTTGACCAGCCTGAAGCCCTGGAGGAAATTGAAGCCGCAGCCTTATCCCATGCAGAGGATTGTGAAGAGAGGCCTCCTATGTCCATATTTGCAACCTTCTGAATCAAAGGACTAAAAGCAGTTTGTCCACAATCTAAGGGTGAATCAGAAGAAGAATTTCCCGCGTCCATGTTTGCAACTTTCTGAATCGAAGGATTGAGGGCAATGTTTTCGTAATCCAAAGGTTGGTAATTTGCAAAAGCATCCATGACCTGAATATAGAAAGGCGGGTAAAGGTGGCTAATGAATGCATGGAAGTACTTTCGAGGGGAAGCAGCATTACTCAATGGCTCTTCATGTGCCTGATCAATAGAGAAAAAAGTGATTTGGCCATAGTCTGTTCAAATGCTAAGGTATTGGGATGTTCCAAAGGGTTAAAAGAGAGTTAATGCAAATGATCATCAATAAATGACGATTGTGTTTTCAGAATATAAACTCCATGCACGTTCTAAAAGCGCGGGAAAAGGCTTTTGATCCACTAATATCACCAAGTATTGGGCATATTAGTGCGGGGGGTAATGTTGGCTACATATTTTGTATAAGCCAGTTACAGTTCGACACGTGCAGAGTAAGGGTAATATAGGAAGACTATTCAAGTCTTCGATCCTGATCGTACACGTGGCAGTTAATATTGGTTCTCGCGTGATCTGAGTAGCATTGGATCAGTAAAGAGATGCAAGGTGACGTGGCTTTAACGGTTACTCATATTCAAATTCAAATATAAGAGGGAAGCTCAACTGCAAGTGATGGCGTAGTGGAACTACCTATAAGGCAACATGATCGACGATCATGGAGGAGCAGTTCGACGTTTGAAGTGCAGTTCGAAGGTCATCCTTGACAAGTATAAATAGCAGGGAAGTCCCCAGAAAAAAACCCCAGACTCAGATCATACAAACCAGTCTTACTTTACATATTTTGTTTTCCAGTCTTTACATTTCCTGTTCTTTAAATTCCTGCTCTTTACATTCCTGTACTTTAAATTCCTGCACTGCACTTCGTTCATAGGAGTAGTTTCAAGTAGATTGTTGCTGTAAACCTCTACGAGGCTGAGTTTGGATCATTGTAAGTTTTCATTCTAATGAAATACTTCAATTGCTCTTCATTTAACTGTTATTTTGCTTAATTTCTCCTAAGTCAAGCCACCAGTAAAAGTCCTCTTCATTGAGGCTGAAAGAACTAAAACACAATCGTTTGATAATTGGTTGGCAATTAACATTTCTGTAAGGACTGATTGATCCTTGCTGGCACGCTTGCATTTACAAAAACACCCTTTGAAAGCCAAAAAGCCAACAAAAACAAATATCAATATTTAGTTTTTAAAAAAATTTGAAAATTTTAAAAATTTGAAAATTATTTTTACAGAAAAAATAAAAATAATGAATTTTTTTTACAAACACTAAAAATATACAAAAAAAAAAAAAAAAAAAACGAATGCAACCAAATAGAGCCAAACAAAATGGGCTCGATCAGTCTGGGCTATACGGTGGTTACTGAAAATATCTTGCGCCAACTACGATGTCATTTTGTTATGTTTCCGTCGTTTCGAAGATTTCCTGTATGCTGCCGGCCCCTCTCACATTGAATAGAAAATTACGACTTATTTGATTTGTATGCATAAGTTTTTTAAAATTAATTTTTTTTTACATGTCGGTCAATTATTATTTTTTTCATATACATCTATTTAATTATATAAAATATTAAATTATTCTAAACTCTCAAATTCTAAAATTATTTTCAAAATACATAACTAAACAAATTAAATTTTTTTTAAACCCTCTTCCCAAATTTTTTAAAAAATTTATCTTAAAATACAAACCAAACACACTTTACATTTGTGGGTTGCTTACACAGGTGTCATATAATCAATCATCACATATAATATGGTTATACTAGATTATGTTTGTTTGGGTGGACATGATCTTAGAATTAGACTAATAATTCAATAAAATTATTAATCCGATATTTGATTAAACAATTGAGGTACGGACTAACAATCCATTTAGACATAGTATCTTATATATGATAGACTATTTAATCCCACAAAAAAAGTGAGATATAAATTAAAAGACTAAACCAAAATTTGAACTATTAATTTCTCTTTATAATCTCAACTCAATTTAAACATAAGATAAAATATACAACCTGCAAAATTTGTAATCGTAAAACTATTAATCATGGAAATAATAACCCAACCTAATCTGGTTCGGCCACTCAAACATAGCCTAATAAAATCCTTTCTCCTCAAACATTAGACTCTCTCTCTCTCTCTCTCTCTCTCTCTCTCTCACTCTGGTGCAGTGTGTCACTGGCATCACACAGCCACCGTAATGGGCGGCGAGTTGCGGTACCAGATCGGGCAAAACGCCTACATCAAACTCATCCTCCATGCCCTAAAGCATAGATCCTCCGCCGTCAACGGCTCCTCCTCGGCCGCCTCTCCGGCGCGACTCCAACCCTGTCGTCGAGATCACCGACTCCGTCCCCCTCTTCCACTCCAGATCGGCCTCCTCCCTCCCCTCGAGATCGCCCTAATTCAGGTCTCTCCTCATCTCATTCTTCCAATTCTCGATCTTAGGGTTTTATTCTGACAAATTATATTTATTGATGATTATCCATTGGAATAGATAGAAGAGTACTACGGTGCTCAAGGATTGAGTATTGTTGGTTACTTTCATGCTAACGAGAGGTTCGATGATTCGGAGCTCGGAAATGTCGCCAAGAACATTGGCGATCACATACATCGATACTTCTCCCAAGCTGGTTTTCTTTTGGTAGGTTTTTAATTACGCCGTAATTGAATTCTGTTTGTTTTTGTGTTTATTAATTAATTAATCTATTTTTGTTGCTTGAATTTCAGTTGGACAACAAAAAGCTTGAAGCTTTACCCAAGGGAAAGGACAGGAGCCCTGTGATACAGGTGAGTTTACTGTTGTTACTGTAGTCCTTGTTGTATACTTATCTGCAGGTGAGTTTTAACTTTTTAGATTTGGTTTTGTGATTGATTGAAGGATAAAGTTTTCTGATTTATTATTGTTATTTGAATCGATTTAATTGGGAGGATTACGACCAAAACGAAAGGGAAGAAAGAAACAAAATATTTGTTGATATGATGATATATAAAAAATTCAGCAGAAATAAAAATTCTGGATTTCCAGTTGACTGTTTGAGTTGTAGATTATGTGCCATGTTGATATTTACAATGGATGTGGTCTTAGTTATGTCGAAACAGATTTTCTATTTCATTGCTCAAGCTTGTTAAATCTAATGACCTCTTGTTACTAGTTTGAAATGCGTTGCTTCTATGCTATGAAGCACGGACACGGACACGGACACGCAATTTCCAAAAAATGGGGACACGGACACGGCGGGGGACACGGCGAATTTTTTTTTTATATATATTTTTATGTGTTATGTAGATTCGTATTACATTCATTTTAAATCAAAATTAACAAACACTAACATAATACCATTAATTCAATAAATATAAGAGAGGCAAAAGATTCAACATCCAACAATAAATATAAGGGGAAAACATCCAACATCCAACAATATTCTTCACAAAAGCACTAAATAAGAGGCAAAGAAGAAGGAAAAAAGAAAAGAAAAGAAAAGAAAAGAAAACATGTAGGCCTTTCAAAACTTCAAGTAGATCCAATTTCTTGCACGTCTTCATCATCATTAGCATCACCACCTTTTTCTTCGTTTGCACCTCCATCATCTGTAAACAACACAACCTCCATCTCAGGTTCATCAAGTGATAGATTTGCAACCTCAAGCATCCCAACATCATCAAATGAATCAAATGTGTCGCCCGCAATATCCCATAACTTGGTCTCTCCTTCAAGGTATTGTGGGGTTCTCCTTGATAAAAGACGGAGGTTGCTATGAACAAAAACCAAGTCCTCTGCACGTTGGGGTGTCATCTTGTTTCTTCTCATTGAATGGATAAAAAAGTATATACTCCAATTCCTCTCAGCACATGATGAAGAAGAAGGTTGCACAAGTAGCCTTAAAGCCAAAGATTGAAGAGTGGGTGCAGATGCACCATGAACAACCCACCAACTATGAGGATTCATATCACATCTATCTCCAATGGAATCAATGTCAGCAAATGGCCCCTCTTTTGTTGAGAACTTAGCATACTCCAAATTTGCTTTAGTGCGCTCCATTGGATCATCAAAGAACCTTTTCAAGCACTTTTTTCTCTCAGGACAAACCTCCTCATCCCTATGTGGGGGAATTCGGCTTGGATCCTCATGAAGCCACACATCACTATAATACCTAAAATGAAAAAAAATACTACTCATTATAAATGTGAAAGAATAATATTAAACTTAAATTAATAAAAATAGTAAATTGTGTTGTAATCACCTTGGATTCAATGAGTGTGCCAAGCAATGAAGTGGTGTGTTGTTTTTGTTCCACCGGTCTACAAGAATCTGATGTACTACATTATAGAATGTAGACTCGTCTTCTAGTCGCTTTCCTTCATGCTTATATATCACCATCTTCACTTTTTTTTATCATTGTATCCCACATGTCATATACTAAGTGAAGAGAAGGTCTATCGGTGTCACAAACTCTAATCATGTCATAAATAGGAGCAGTAAAGGAAAGTATGTAGTTGACTTGATCCCACCAAAAGTCATCCAACAACTTATCCTTCACAAA